>CM056206.1:61669650-62069650 GCA_029692085.1 Gymnothorax javanicus | reverse complement strand
AGTTAAAACCAATCCTTTAACTCAAGCCCGTAGCCAATGTTAGCCTAGTTACCTGGCACACCAAACCGAGCCCTGCCAGCACAATACTCTCACTCAAACGGAACACTTACACCTTTTCTGAATGCAATGGCCACTTCCAAAATCAGCAGATATTAGAACACAGCTCTAAGAAACAGAGGGACAGTTGTGCATGAGAGAGCAAAAGAAGGAGAGAAAAAGAAATAACGTGGTAAAGGAAAATGAAGGCAGGCACCTGATTGGAGGAGAGGCTTTTGCTCTTACGGATTCAGCCAAGTGCAGCACTATCATTCATCCTGCTAGACCCAAATGGCTGATGACAAGATGGTCCGGGCTTGGTTGGTACTTTGATGACATAGTTTCCCCCAAGAAAACTAAGTTCTGACTGGAAGTGGTGTGCAGCGGGCGATCTGCCCACGGGCTGGATAAACCCAGTGCGGTGATGTGGACACTGTGCTACAGGAAGAGACATTACACTGGAGTCCTGACTCATTGTGGTCAATAAAGATCACATAACAGTCACCACAAAGATGAGGGGATTCCCTGAGCCCTGGCTAAATTTCCAACCTTGTTCTTTCAAACTACCAGCTCATAATCCACAATGACTCAATAGGATAAATCTCATCTCCCACTCAACCATAGCTGGAACAAAATGGCCACCAAGCATCACCCAAGATACAAGTGGTGGCTGAAGTGAGCCTTTTCCACATCCAATACGTCAGGGGTACCCAACCTTACCCAGAGAAGGCCGGTGTGAGTGCGAGTCTTCGCGTGAACCAGTTAAAGATCCAATACGACCAACCAGGGTCTTTAGCAAAGGTCCTCAAGGAGGATAAATACAACCCCAGTTCCAAAAAGGTTGGGATGCAGTGTAAAAAGTAAATAAACACAGAATGCAATGATGTGCAAATCTCATAAGCCCACATTTTATTCATAATAGAACATAGACAACATATCAGATGTTGAAAGTGAGATTTTGTGAAAAATATTAGCTAATTTTGAATTTTATGGCAGCAACACATCTCAAAAAAGTTGGGACAGGGGCAACAAAAGGCTGGAAAAGTAAGTTGTACCAATAAAAAACAGCTGGAGGAGCATTTTGCAACTAATTTGGTTCATTGGCAACAGGTCAGTAACATGACTGGGTATAAAAAGAGCATTTTAGAGAGGCAGAGTCTCTCAGAAGTAAAGATGGACAGAGATTCACCAATCTGCAAAAAACTGTGTCTGAAAATTGTAGAGCAATTTCAGAAAAATATACCTCAATGTAAAATTGCAAAGACTTTGAAACTACAGTACATAGTATAATCAAGAGATTCAGAGAATCTGGAGAAATCTCTGTGCACAAGGGACAAGTCCGAAGGGTAATACTGGAGGCTCGTGATCTTTGGGCCCTCAGGCGGCACTGCATTAAAACAGGCAGGATTCTGCATTGGAATACACTGCATGGGTTCAGGAACACTTCCAGAAATCATCGTCTGTGAACAAAGTTTGCCATGCAATCTAGAAACGCAAGCTAAAGCTGTATCATGCAAAGATGAAGCCATATGTGAACACGATCCAGAGAAACGCCGCCGTCATCTCTGGGCCAAAGCTCATTTGACATGGACTGAGGCAGAATGGAAAACTGTTCTGAAAACTGAGCTAATATTTTTCATGACATGGTAAAATGTCTCATTTTCAACATCTGATATGTTGTCTATTTTCTATTGTGAATAAAATGTGGGTTTATGAGATTTGCACATCATTGCATTCTGTTTTTATTTACATTTTACACAGCATCCCAACTTTTTTGGAATTGGGGTTGTAGTATCAGGTGTGTAACTGCATGGGTGGAATGAAAGCCTGCATCCACTCCAGCCCTCACTGGGTAAGACGGAGTTCCCTGACGTTAAGCCCTTTGAAAAGCCACCAGTTTGTGAGAAAAGTGTTCATTAAATGCACCGATCATTCACTCCACACCCCTGGATATAACTAAACACTGTTTACACTGATGCACAGACTGTTAGCGGCATCAGTTGCCTGCATTAGCAATGAGGTTCATAAATATGAAAGGTAGGAACAGTCAGCCAATCTTTCAGACGTTGAGAACTGAAATGAAAAAATGAAAGGTGCCAAGTCAATCCGACTATCAATGATTTCTAAGATTTCATTCCCATCTTTTCTTGCTGATCCATAAAAATATGTTTATATGACGTATCATGAGGCATGACAGGAAATAATTACGCAGCTAAAAAAAAAAAAGCTGTTCTAACCTGATCCACATTCGGGGCAGAACCATTTTCAATGGAGGACAACATCTCATGCAGTCCACTTGCTTTCTATCCATGCTACGCTAACGCCACTGAATGTCGTAAGGCTATAGTCTACTGTAGCCCATCTGTCCCCGCTGATTTGTAGTTCACCAACGCAATTTTAATCACACAGTATTACTTTCAACCATCCTTAGTTAAATCTTATCTTCAACACAGATTCCAGCTGCGCAATCTCTATTTTCCGTCTCAGAGATCCTTTAAAATCAATGACGAAATTGGGCACTTAGCTATTTGAATAAGGAAAAGAATAAATTTCTTGCATTTTTCATAATCTATTATACTCTGTAAATCTAAACGCAAAATGGTTAACGCTAATTAGCTACCCAGCTAAGCATTTAGCAACAAGTCCTTGGTTGCATTTCCAGTTGGCGTTGCCAACGGCTGCCAAGTTAACCAGTAAATTATCTATCTTGTTACATTGCACAACTTTCTTCTTCATATAATACTGTTCTAGTTATATCTATTATAGGCATTTCTGTCATTCACTCTCCTAATTTCTTTATTAACAGAATTTCTTTATATATTTTTTCTGGCTAGAGGCCTCGTAACAGACCCGACGGACAGAGTGTTAGCTTTTTGTTAGCGCAATTATCACTTTGGTTTAAAAGCGGCTCAAACGATATTCACAACAAAAAGCATAGATTGCTAAAGTATTCACTTTGTGTTACCTCACACATCAAATGCCCTGTTCAGAATTGGGCACTTCTGCATTCATCACTCCAAAAATGGAGCCTCAGTGTTAAAACAAACTTCAGATAAAAGCTACATACAATTGAAAGGTGAAGCATAACGTTTCCATCTATTACAGTACTTCATATCTAACACATCACCATTTTGGAAGCAAAGTTATTCCAAAGCCTAAATATATGAAACCCCCGAGAAGTGATTGACACAAACCTTCAACCTGCAATCCTGATAGGCCCTACTGATTGGCACTGTCTCGCATATATGTGACCACCTCTTTATTGAATCCATTTCACTGCTACTTCACGCACTAGCTTTTAGCGAGGCGTGCTGACCTCACTAGTTTCTATTGAACGTAGGAACTGTGCAGAAAAACAGAAACTAGAGTTACACCCTCTCAAAAGTACCCCCAAATAACTGGACCAGAGGAGGCCTGGGGTATTGGAGGTCTGTCGGATGTCTGCCCTGCAGGGCAGCCATGTTCTAGGATAAGGATTACTAAATTTGGACCTGGAATGCAAATCCAGTCCTGTTCTTTCCCCCCGGGTAATTAACTAACAGAACAACTAGCGGTTCTGATTGGGCAAACTGTCTTTACACCTGACTTTCTGGTAAAAGGATGGTGGGAAAACCAGCAATTCTCAGACCTCAAGTACCGTGATTTGATAATCCCTGTGCGAGGATGCATGCGTACGTTTGCTGATTTCTGTGTTAAAAGCATGGGGGAAAAGCAGAGCAGAGGCAATAGCACAGGGATCACCAAATCTGAAACTTGAATCCATATCCGGCCCTGGTTTTCCTTTTTCCCAGGTAATTAACTAAAGAATTAGTGCTGATTGGCCAGACAGTCTAAACACCTGACTCCCAGGTAAAGGGACGATGGAAAGCCAGCATTTCTTGGAATGTGATTTGATGATGGTGGCCATAACAAGTACCCGTGACAACAATCTCTCCAATGACCTAACCATCAAATTAAGGTCGCTGCTCTTAAGGGGCATCCAAATTGCCTCAAACAAGCACTTCTCCACTTTTCCTTGACAGTGTTAGACAACATCACATGGGTCAAGGGAAAGTTACAGGGACATTCTGAAGGTACCGTGAAACTTGTTTGCAATGTCCTTTCCTTCAACACATTATAGGCTTGACGGCAATTTATAATGACATGACTGTGCCAAGAGGAAAACTACATCGCATGACGTATCCAATCACCACAGTTGCAGAAGACTGTGGTCTACAATCGATCATCTCAAACATCCAAGGTTGGTCCTTGGTTTCCTTGATGGAAGGCAGCAAAGAAGCAGCTACCTGCCCCCATGCAATCGATAATTTGGCAACTCCTTGTCATGGCTGCGAGTCAACAATTTCTGAGTCATGTCCCAAGGAAGGTTTCTTGCACAGTAGAGAATTTGAATGCGCCCTAAGTTTGGTGTTGTCATAATGCGCTGGACAATCAACTCTTCAACACAACAGAGTGGCCTGGATTTGAAACCACACTTCGACATCTGCAAACATAACAATGACAAAGGTTTAGACAAATTAGCTTAAGTGTCAATAAATGAACTGTCAAAATCATATACGCAAGTCTAAAGATGTAAGCGATTCTGTTTTGGTAAGGAAGTTGAATGAATAAATTGACTGACATTTATGAAGAGAAAAGTTGCTTGCATCTGTTTGTTGTGTGCTAACTCCCAGTGTGCTGCAATAAAAGTTTACTTTGTCATCTACTTCCCCAGAAAAGTCTGCCTTTTCATAGTTGCAGCGTCACCATTTGCGCTGCCAAAAAATGTAGAGAAAAATCCACATTTCCTATGTCCGAGTCCATGTTTCCAGTACAGCAGATTCATAACCATAGATGTACCATTTATCAAAAAAAAACATAAAATAAAAATAATATGTTTTTGTATATATAATAATATGACAATATTGACTAAAGAATGATTCTCACCATGAGTTTTTTTTCTTAGGATATAAATGTCCTTTTTCATGCTTAGAATGAACACATACCATACTATTTTTGAAATCATTATTTTGAACTGTGTCATTACTCTTTTTTTTCACCACAGAAAATGAACAAGACGAGTAAAGTTTTTCACCAGCGAAACCGAGTTCACCCGTCACCCCCCTACTTCTCTGGATCTCCTTTCAGTCCAGTCCTGAGGTAATTCATCTGGGCTTTTGGACGAACTGCTCGAATTGTGCAAAACCAACATGGAACAGAGGGGGGAAGGAAAGAGGAAGGGGTAGGACCATCGCAATACAGCACTAAAAGGCGACGACAACTTTTGGGATCACACATCTTCCGGTGGGACCCTCATGGTTCATTAGAAAAGGATAGCCAGGAACAATATTCCTTCAGATGGCCCAGAATTCCAAGCTGCACGGCCCTTGGGAAGGGTATGAGAAGGGGAGTTCGGTGGGAAAAGTAGGGTCTTTTTTATTGGGGGTTCCGCAGGGGTAGGTCCTTGTGCCCTTTGTGATTTCTCGCGGAGCCCTGAGGTGATCCCGCGGCTGCGTGTGCTCTTCACTCCAGCATGGCATCAAGCTGGTCGGCCAGGTCATCGAACATGCTGCCGATATCGTCCAGGATGCTCACCGTGGTCTTGTCCTGGGCCACTGAGCTGAAAGAGACATGCAAAGGTGTGTGAGAACCAGGGCTGACGCAGGGCAAATTCAATACTAGCATATTCAACAAGTTTTCCTCAAAAATATGTACAACTACATACAAAGCCATAAACTGTACTTTAAGATATTTCAATATATTTGTGGATGTGTGAGAGCATGTGTCTAAGTGTGTATGTGTGTGTGCAAGTGTGTTACATACCTGTTATCCTGCTTAATCTTCTCCTCCACAGCCTGCAGTGCGGCTGCCAGGGAGGCGCTGGTTTCCTCCAGCTTCTGCTGGGCGCTGTCCGTAGGGCCGCCCGCACTCCCACTGTCCATGGAGGCGCCGCTGATGGAGGAGCGCGGCGGCTTCACCGGCGGGGGGGTTGGGCTGGGGGTGTGCGGTGTCTGCGGGGTCAGGGGCGTCTGCGGCGTCTGGGGGCTCTGCGCCGGGGGGCTCAGCGGTTTCGGAGGGCTGGTCGGTACAGATGGGGGCGTGGTCGCAGTGGTCTTGGCTGGGGAGGGGGTGGGGGTGGGGCCCATGGGCTGCAGGGCTTTGATTGGCTTTGGTGCGGTAGGGGAGGAGCCGGCTTGGGTGAAACGGCGGGGGGAGCCCGCCTCCCATCTGGACAGAGAGGCAGAGGGAGGCGGAGAGAGAGAGGGAGAGAGAAAAGTGTTAAATAGAGAGAGGTGGAGAGAGGAGGAGAGAGGGAGAGATGTTACAGGTGAAGATGGTAACATGAGTGCTCATGTACCGTATGGTTACTGCTCATTTGTCACTCCTCTTCCCTGCATTCATGCCATCACTAGAAAGCATGTGGACACAATTTTCATGGTTCAGACTACGCTTCTTATTTCCGCTGAAGAAAAATCTGGAAGCTATTGGCTGCAGTGACATTCCACATAATGTAGATCGATAGGAAAAATGATTTTGCGCTGATAGTCGTCCAACACTACACCCTGACCTCGTGGAAATGCATTTCCGGCTGAAATGGAGGCGAATCCCTTCGGCAGATGTCGAGTGCAGGTTCTACCCTGAAGACCAGAGGCCACCATTGTAGCAAAGGGACTCAATTTTAATGCCTATAATTTTATAAAGTGATGTTTATCTAATGTTAATGTTTAATGTTTAAGTAATGTTCTATCAGGAGGCATCCATCCACGTACTAGTTGTGTAGAATATTTTTAGACCACGGCAAGTGTTTGCAGTGTTTTTTGCTGTCAGCAATTTGTCATGCAAATCAAGCAAAAGTCTCACCTGTCCCCAGACCATCAGTGACCCCCAGGCCTGAAGGGGGCGCTGTGACATGGCCCGTTTTCTTCATGTGCTGAGCCAGGACTGGCTTCGGAGACACGGGGGGCTTAGCAGGTTTCCGTGGCGTGGATTCGCCCCCTGGAGGCACCAACTCGCCGCTCTCCCTGTAGGGGGCACTCTCTCCATTCCTTTGGGACGGCTCCGCTCCGCTGGCCTCTAATCCGGGTCGCCTCTTTATGGTGCCAGTGTCTGTGCCGTTCTGATAGGGCACCAGCAGCTGGTTGTCCTGGGCCGGGGAGGGTTCCGGGTCCTTCTCGCGGCTCTTGGGCCGGCGTTTGACAGTGCTGGATTCGGTGAGCTGGAACTTCTCCCCATCCTGCTGCTGCTGGCGGGACCGCGGCCTCCTCTTCTGCGTCGCCGTGGCATCCGTTGTGCGGGACAGCTCGTCCTGCGGGAGGGTGTGAACACCGTCCTCCCCGGCCCTCTGTCTGACGGAGACGCCGCCGTCCTGGGCAGAGGAAGTCAGGTTCTGTTCCGGCGGAGGTGGAGTTGGGGCGGGGCCCGACGCTGGGTCCTGGGGCCCTCGCCGTGCTGCAGCCACCAGCTCAGTCACCGGGCCACTGATGGTCCTGCGGCGGTTCACCACCTCGCCGTCCAGACCCACGCCCTCACGGCTCTTCCCCCCGCCGGGGGGCACGCCCAACCGAGCGCGCTCAGGACTGGCCTATGGGAGGGCTGCACTCAGTTATACACATATATATACTCTCTCTCTCTCTCTCTCTCTCTCTCTGTGCTGTGTGGGGGTTGATTGATGAGCAGAGAGGCAGAGCACAAAAGATAGTGTGTGTATGTGTGTATGAGTGCGTATGTGAGTATGTACTGTGTGAGTATGTGTCAGAAGGTCTGTGTGTGTATGTGCATACTGAAGGACGTGAGTGAAAGCGTGCGCATGTGGGCGCTGGTGCATGTGTTTATATATATGTGTGTGTGTGTGTGTGTGTGTGCGTGTGTTTGAGATTAGGGTCAGTATGAGCCACAGTACCTGCAATCCATGCTGCCCTCCTCCAGCCATTGGCTTATGAAGGGCTTTGGCTCCACCCCCGATGGAGGACATCTCCAACATGGCGGCGATGCTCCTTACACTCCCTGCACTTCCTGTGTCCACAGCTCCGCCCACATCGCTGGCGCGCCGCTGCTGGTGGTAGCTGACATCCAGCAATGCCCCGCCTCCAGCCACGCCCCCGTCCCGAGCCTCCTCTTTGGGTTGGTCGGGCGGGTTGGGGCTGGAGATGGCGGAGCTGGAGCGTTTGGGCGGCGGAGGGGGCGGGCCCTTCTTCCTCTGGCGCAGGGCGATGGCCTGAGCACGGCCGCCACCCCCACCGCTCTTCTCTGATTGGCCGCGGACTGAGTTACTGCGACCCATCCGGCCGGGCGCGGTCCCGTGTTTCCCCGAGTCGCCCGCTGATGTCGGCGAATCCTCGCGGTCCTGCTCTCCGTCTGACACCGCATACCGCACCAGGCCGTGCGCCCGCTTCTTCGGGGTCCCCTGCTCTCCCTGGGGCTCCTCGCCCTCCGGGGGCAGACAGAGGAGGGGCACGGAGACCTGGGGGGCCGGCGCGGGGGAGGGGGCGGGGCTGTCCTCGCTCTCTGGTGGCTGGGATGCGGCGTGGGCGTGGCCTCGGTGAGTGGGCGACTGTGGAGGACGAGCAGCTCGTTCTGCAGGGGTGTGGTGCTTCATCTTACCAGCAGGGGGCGCAGCAGCCTGCGGGGAGGAGGGCTTGGCTTTGGTGGGGGTCAGTGGCGGGGTGTAGCAAGGCGCCGCCCCCGTGGGGAATGATTGGCGGGTTTTGAGTGTGGGCGGGGCGTTGGACCTCTGTGAGCCCTGCGGGTGGCTGCTCTGCCGCAGCACCCGCGCTTCCTTCCTGGGAGCCACGCCCCCTTCCTCTGAGTCCCGCCCCTTGGCCAGGCTGTTCTCCTGATGGCTACGCCCCCATGGTGGCTCCGCCCTCTCCTGGGCGGCGACGGAGAGCGCGGCCTGCAGCTCACCGCTCAGCTCGCTGTCCTGGAAAGACGTAAGTTTGGGCGACATCACGGTCTCGGCCGTGTCGTGAGTTGCCATGGGAACGTCTTGCACCTCGGATGCCGAGTGGGAGGGCTTTCTGCGCTGCCCACCCCGCCCCTCCAGCCCCTTCTGCAGCTCCGCCAACTTCTTCACCGCCACCATCAGCTTCTTCTGGTGACCTGATTGGACAAGAGAGCAAAACCACATGATGTCGCAGTTCCTGCCCCCAGTGGCTCTTCTTCTTCTGCAGTATTTGCTCTTTTTTACCCAGTGTGGGAACTTTTGGGGCTGTTTCCACTGCTGGGACCCCCAGTACTCCCCTCCCAGTTTGCCCAGTTCTGTCGCTGTCAGTTTTTCAGTTCATCACGTCATTGTGACGTCAGCCATCTCCACCTTTTTAGTTTTTAATTCTAACTCTCAAGAATTTTTTTCCTCAGAATTCAGATTCTAACCCTAAAGCAGTATTCTCGAATATTCAGTTACCAATAATGATGGCGATATTTGCAAAGGAGTGCTCATTCTTAAGTAGAATTAAAGGCAAACTGCAAGAACACAATTGACCAGCAGGGGTCCCTGGTGCATAATGCAGAGCCTTCATTCCTGCTGGGAGTCTAGACCATAGACTGTATAAAAAGATGGACGCAGCACCCTGATCTGAAAAAAGAAGCCCATGCGGAAGTACCATAGAATGGCATTCTATTTAATGGCCAGCAGATGGCGACGTCGGTGGTTGCAGAAAGAAGTTCAATGCTATAGAAGTCTATGAGAAAATGACCCTACTTTCCCACCTGATTTTTCATTTAAATAATGATTTTCACATTATTTTATGGTAGATATAGCAAGTTTCAAGTCTCCTTCGATATATCATGATGTTCATTTTTGTAAATTATGGTCCCGTATAGAGTAGAATAAAGGATAAAGCCAGAATATGCTTTAGGGGCATGGCTTTGGTGGGGGTCCTCTGGTCCTCTGGTCTTCGTCCGATACAGTCAGATCCAGAGCCATGTTCCTCCCCGGATCTTCAATTCACGATCTTGTCCAATAGAAATCACATCCACTTTCAAAACGACAAAATGGCGCAATTCAAATGGCCAATATCGAGGCTTCCTTTATGGCATGCTGAAACCAATGGGTGACATCACGGTTGCTTCATCCATCTTTTTATACAGTCTCTGGTCTAGACGAAGGGCCCCCCTCCAGGGCCCATGTCTGACCGTAGGGCCCACCGGTGGCCTCCCCTCGCCCCTCCTTACCCAGTTTAGTGATGCCGATGTCCTGCAGGTCCTCCCATGTTATGTCCGTGATGAAATCAATGTTCTCATAGCCGTTTTGGACCAGAACCTGGTAGTACTGGCTTAGACCAATCAAAGACAGCCACTCTGCCAAGCTGCTCTGCAGAGAGACGTCACAAGAAAACGTTACAAACCGGCAAAAACCAAAAAATAAGCCACTTATACGCCAATATTTGAGCTTAATATCTTTTGTCCATCATAATTTTTTGCTCAGTGAGACAAAAGCATCTTGGGAAATCACTCGATTCGCTGTAGGGTTCGCCATCAGGGAAAGAAAATGTGTGAATTACACTGCAATAATAAGACTCAAGCACTAAATAAAACACAATTTTGAAGTGGGTATAGGTATGTGTAGGTGTGTTTATGCATGTGTGTGTGTGTGTCTCTGTGGGTGTGTGTGCATGAATGTATGTGTATGTATGCGTATATGCGTGTATATGTGTGTGTGCGTGTGTGTATGTGTGTATGTTTAGCGTGCGTGTGTATGTGTGTGTATTGGCGTGTGTGTATGTTGGAATATGAGTGTATGAGATTGAGTATGAGTGCATGTGCGCGCGTGTGTGTATATGTGGGTGTATTAGTGCGCGCATGTGTGTTTGAGAGTGTGAGTGTGTGTGTATGTGTGTATTAGCCTGCGCGCCTGTGTGTGTGTGTGTGTTTGAGTTTGTGTGCGTATATATGTGTGTGTATTAGCGTGTGTGTGTTTGAGAGTGTGTGTGTGTGTGTGTGTGTGTGTTTGAGAGTGTGTGTGTGCGTGTGTGTGTGTGTGTATGTTCAAACTCACAGGCTTGTGGTCAGGTAGCCCCTCCACCATACTCATCTGCTTGTTCATGTCAGACATCGTCTTCTTGCGGTGGCTTGGCTTGGTCACTGCTGGAGCCATTCCATCCTGAAGGACACACACACACACACACACACACACACACACTCCCTCATGAGTACAGGCACACGTTCGTTTAAACATATTTACAAACACCAGGGGAGGAGAATCCAGGTCAGGACAGGAAAATTCCTCCCCAGTATTTTGTCACAATCATGTGGATTTTTTCCGCAGGCAGAAGATAAGCCTTTGCTCAGATTCTTTCATCTAAAGTGACCTACAGTTGATTAGAGTAAGCAGGGGCCAGTACTGTGGGGTTAAGGGCCTCACTCAGGGGCCCAACAGCTGCTCTGGTCCTCCTGTTACACTGGGGATTCCTCTAAGGCTTCCTGTCATATGTTACATCCCCTGTATATCGATCTGGTTTGTTTCGATTCTCTGGGTTGTTCTCTGTGCGTCTGTTTAGTAAAAGGTTCTAAGGTTGTGTCCCTTTGCCGTTTCTACGGTAACATCTTTGGGCTCGCTCATCCAAAATGTCAGCTGGCGAGCTGACGCAGTCTGGCAGATTCCAGCTCTGCAGCGCCCACCTAAAAATGAGACGTCTACGCGAGGGAGGCAAACGTGATTTATTTTACCGCCAACTCAGATCATTCCTTCAGCTCTCTCAGGCCGTCGCTCCAGCTCTCAGCTGTTGAGAGGGCGACAGGGCTGCCAGATGCGCACGATACAGTTCACTGCGGCAGTGGCAGGCCATAATTCCCACTCCTGGCGCAGGGATGATTCTGCTCTGAAACCTCACACTCTCATCCCAGCAGCTCTGAACGGAAGGAATTTACAAACTATTGCTTTGGGAATACTTACTTGCTCAAAAACTTAAAATGGGTAAAGGTCAAGAATAAATGCACTGATGGAAGACAGAAACAAGCATGAAACACTCAGCTACCCCACTGCGGGATGGCTGTGGCGGAAGGGCAGACTGACTGACAGTGGGACGGACAGAAGACTGAAAAAGCACATCTGTACAGTAATGTGGAGATATATATTAGATTTCATGGGAAAATATTGATCGGTTTGGAAGTTCTGGCCCAGGAAAGACAGGTGACGGATGGACGGATGGACAGATGGACATCACTCGTTCCTATATCCCTGTCCGCAATGTGGCCGGGCATAATAAAGTACAGCAAAGGACACAGATTACACATAGATGCCAAGCTCATCCGAAACTGGAGACTGGGATGTCAGCAAGAACTCAGCAGAACTGTCATTAATCCTGGATAAACTCAGGGTAGTTTAGCATAAAGCTGGCCCTATGTGTGTGTCACTGTGTGTGTGTGTGTGTGTGTGTGTGTGTGTCAGTGAGCAGTGTGTTGTGTGTTTGTCAGTTAGCAGTGTGCGTGTGTGTCAGTGAGCAGTGAGTATTTGTGTGTGTGTGTGTGCGTGTGTGTGTCAGTGTGTGTGTGTGTGGACAGGGGGAGGATGACAGTAGTTCAAATTCCTCGTCAGTTCAGAGTAACCTCACCTTTCCCTCAGGTGGCCCCTCCCCTTTCCTCGCTGGCCCCGCCTCCGCATAGGTTTGCTCGTGGAAGAGGCAGCTGGAAGAGCTCTGGGTTCGAGGCGAAGACGCTGGGAAACACACAAATGCATCAGTCTGACTGTATATTACCTTCATCTACTCCTCTGGTGCTACCATACAGCTCAGGGTAAGGGTCACATAGTGTGAATATTCATCTGGAGCATTGTGGGTACTGTAGTTTTATGAGCCTCTGAACAAAATCCTGCGAGAGTACATGAATGTCTGTGTGTATGTGTATGCCTATGGTCCGTGTGCGTGTGAATGTTCGTGTGTATATTTCTGTGCATTTGTATATTTGTGCTTGTGTGCGTGTGGTGCTCAGTGTAACTCCACAGCCATACACCAGAGGGCAGTATAGCTGTACTTTACCTGTTGACAGCTCTACAGATTTAGACTGCTCCAGCAGGTGCTCCTTGGCCTTGGCAGACTGGGACAGAACCGTGGCCAAGAGCTGCAGCCAAGAGTCAGCAGGGGGGAGAGAAGTGAGCCAATCACAGGAGAGAGAGAAGAAATCCAGCCAATCACAGGAGAGACAGCAGGAGAGAGAGCAGTGAGCCAATCATAGGAGAAACAGCCACAATCCAGCAAATCACAGGAGAATCAGCACTGATGCAACCAGTGACAAAGTATGCGTTAATACATCCAGTAAGAAAATACAAAGCAATTATGCAGCCAATTACAAGAGAACAAGCAGTGATACAGCCAATACCAACAGAGAAAGAGGAGTGATGCAGTTAATGAAAAACGAGCGTGCTTTAATACAGCCAATCACCAGCATCTAAATCAAAACCCAGAGCTGCTTTGAAGTTACAGCCTATTGGCCAGCAGAGGGCACCAGAGTAACAGCCTTGCTTCTTTACCTTCACTCCCTCGGCCTGTGCGTGAAGCATGCTCTGTCCGCTGCTCGCCGATCGCGAGCTGCCGCTACTAGCTGTGCTCCCTCCGCTGCCTCTGTCTCCCCCTGCAACACAAGAGCGCCCCCCAGTGGCCACACGTCAGACCAACACGAACCCAGCATTCACTGCACTGACCACACCCACACAGTAATGCACTGAAGTCACACAATACAGGACAACAGACCCAGACGGAACGAGTGAGTGAGTGAGTGAGCGAGCGAGCAGACAGGAGAGAGAGACACAGGGCCCATTTCCAATCGCTTACTTTCACCTCATTCTGTCCTTCCTTTGCCCTCAGCTCCTGACATCAAGGAGGCAAGGAAAGGAAATGAGAAAAAGAGGTGAAGATGGAGGAATAGAATCTGAATGAGGCAAATGAAATGTCTGCTCTTTTAGATGTCAGCTTGAAGTGATGTCAGTTACAGCCATTTTCTAAGCGAGAAGATTGCAGTAAATTTTCCTGAGACATTTGGCTGTGTAGCGTACCTCAGGTCAGATAAATTGATAAATTGCAGACCTTGATTAATTGGCAGGTCAGTGGCACAGATAAGAAAGAAGGAGGGAACACAAAGCGATTGGAGAGGCCTCTACGCCCAGACACTGGTGCCAGGGAGGGAGGGATGCAATCCCCCAGTAGTCCCCGCAGTGCCGGAGATGGTCCTTTTTATTCAGGCAGGTATGAGGACAGGCTCGCGGGCCCTCAAGGGTCCTGCAGGCAGCGGGACAGGAGGCTGCCCAGCTGTTACCTGCGATGGGTTTGCGCAGCACCCAAATCTCCTCGCCGCCTCCGTGGGGGGGGGCCGCTGAGCGTGGGCGAGCCGTGGGGGCTGGACTCGGAGCCGCGAGAACCTTCAATACAGAACCAAGCGTTAACGGCAGGGCGCCCCGCCCAGGAAACCACGGGCCCCGCCCAGCAAACCATGGGCCCCGCCCAATCAGGATCCTCTGAGTGGCGCAGAAGAGTGACATCAGACACGCTTCCGGAGGTGTGAAGTCCAGGAGTCAGGAAGAAAAAGTCCTGCCGTCTTACTTGCTCCTGTAAACTCTAGACAGACGATTCCTCTAACCAGTCCTGACTAATCCTAATCAGTCCTAACTGGTCCTAACCAGTCCAAACCTGTCCAAACTAGTCCTGACCAGTCTTGACCAGTCCTAACTGGTCCTAACCAGTCCTAACCAGTCCTAACTGGTTCAAACCAGTCCTAACCAGTCCTAACTGGTCCTAACCACTCCTAACCGGTCCTAACCAGTCCTAAGGAGTCCTGACTAGTCCCTCCTCCTGGCTGCAGAGCAGAACAGGACGCTGAGGCCGATTTTCACCTCCTGAAGCTGGACTTTACACCCCAGATTTACAGCCAATTTACACCCTTGATTTTACACCCGATTTTCGCCCATGATTTTACACCCCTGATTTTATACCCCCAATTGACACCCCTGATTTTACACCAATTTACATCCCTGATTTACAAACCTGATTTTATACCACTAATTTATACGCCTGATTTTTTCACCCCCAATTTATACCCCTGATTTACACCCTTGATTTTACCCCCAATTTATGCCCGTAATTTCACACCCCTGATTTTATACCCAAATTTACACCCGGGATTTTATACGCTAATTTACACCCCTGATTTTATACCACAGTCTGGAGACGAAGGACAGGGAAAGGGCGTGGTCAGGACAGGGTGGGGTTTTGCTCCCTGACAGGGATATGCTGGGCTCCTCCTCCAATTAGGGCCACCTGTCTGTTACCTTGGCAAAAGAAGCAATTACATCTGTGCGGAGCAGACTCTGAAATAGGCCATATATGTTTGCGAATACATCCATCATATATGCCCAAATATCCATCCGTATATGCTTCCATATACTGTATCCAGCATGTCATGCTAAGTATACAATCACATAGTCAAAATATGAATACATTAATAAAATTCATGAGTGCGCATACATATATATTTATACTGCATACATCTACTAACACACATATATAACTCACATAGACATATATAATATATATGTGCAGTGCTTCCATACATAATTATATATGCATAAATACTGACATATGAGCTGCAGTGCATTACAGGAAATACTTACAGTTGTTATGAGTTGGGATGTGATGTATGTGAAGAGCAGTGTCAGAGCACACATTCTTACCTTCACTCCAGTTCTACACTGATTTGCCTTGCAGGAAGTCACTCACAGAGTCACTGCACTGCGGGATCAGACCTGGGCCAATACAGCGTTCCGCCCCAGGAAGAGTAAGATGGATATTCGTACTTCTTTCATTCTTATCATTCTAAGAGGTCAAGAATTGCACTGCTCTCAATTGTCAGGGATGATGCTACATTATCAGAATGTTGCACCTCTGGATGTTAAGAACACTCTAATCACACATTTGCGATAGTAGTATCACTTGTGTAAATGGCTACATTATTTCCACAGGGCACTGCAAAAGAGACAACTACTTTATTTTGCCAAAACAAAATTCTTCTGTCGTGAGATTATATGGTTTGGTTTTTGGTGCAGCAGGGATTCTGACCAGCATCACCTGCGTTTTGTCCCAGGTCTGTCCCGGTCCAAACTGTCAGAACTGCCTTAATTCTGTTGGCCCATCTTTCAGGTCCATTATTCAGAAAATGTGCTCATATCCAACCTGGCAACCCTTGCACACATCCACAGCATGCAATACTGGGCTGACCTGGCAACCCTAAAGCCTTCTCTCTTCTCAGACACAAAGGAAAACAGGATGGCCTCGACGGAAACCGTGTCGGCTAATGGGAGAACATTTCTCGCGTCCCACTGTACTGCATAATATGTAACCAGTCTGTGTGGTACTGTTACAGAGCCCAAGTCATCCACTAATCGCATTAAACACAGCGCTGTACCCTGATTTGTCCACTGAATATTTTTCTATTGTCCAATCAGCACAGAGGGAGACATATTGGGAAGATACGGATACTGACCGTACACGTAATCTCTGTAACCTCTGTACATGTAACCTCTTTAATCTCTGTAACCTCTGTACACGTAACCTCTGTAACCTCTAATCTCTGTAACCTCTGTACATGTAACCTCTGTAACCTCTAATCTCTGTAACCTCTGTACATGTAACCTCTGTAACCTCTAATCTCTGTAACCTCTGTACATGTAACCTCTTTAATCTCTGTAACCTCTGTACATGTAACCTCTGTAACCTCTAATCTCTGTAACCTCTGTACATGTAACCTCTTTAACCTCTGTAACCTCTGTACATGTAACCTGTGTAACCTCTGTAACCTCTGTACATGTAACCTGTGTAACCTCTGTAACCTCTGTACATGTAACCTGTGTAACCTCTGTAACCTCTGTACATGTAACCTCTGTAATCTCTGTACATGTAACCTGTGTAACCTGTGTAACCTCTGTAATCTCTGTAACCTCTGTTCATGTAACCTCTGTAATCTCTGTAATCTCTGTACATGTAACCTCTGTAATCTCTAACCTCTGTAACCTCTGTACATGTAACCTCTGAAATCTCTGTAACCTCTGTACATGTAATCTCTGTAATCTCTAATCTCTGTAACCTCTGTAACCTCGGTACATGTAAACTCTATAATCTCTAACCTCTGTACATGTAACCTCTGTAATCTCTGTACATGTAACCTCTGTAACCTCTAATCTCTGTAACCTCTGTACATGTGACCTCTGTAACCTCTAGTCTCTGTAACCTCTGTACATGTAATCTCTGTAATCTCTGTAACCTCTGTACATGTAACCTCTGTAACCTCTGTACATGTGACCTCTGTAATCTCTGTACATGTAACCTCTGTAACCTCTGTAATCTCTGTAACCTCTGTACATGTAACCTCTGTAATCTCTGTAACCTCTGTACATGTAACCTCTGTAATTCTATGTGCAAGTTAGGATTAAATAGGATGGAGAATGAAGTCTGTCTGACCCACACTGAAGCAAACCACAGTGGTGCTGGAGAGCAACGTCTCTCCTTGTGACCAGGAGATAAACTGCAAAAAAAGGGATTGATTCTGGTCACTTGTTTTTGGCCTGACAAATACTCAGAATCAGCTGCATAAATATCCACCCGAGGGCACGCTTATATTTCACTCCACAAAACTTGAGTCACTTTCTTCTCCTGTATTGCTAATACTTCACTGAAAACCTGGACTCCTGATGGAAGTCCTACACAATGACTCAGCGGGTCCTCAAAGCCAGTACCCCTCTCTCTCTCTCTGAGGTCGCTTACCTGGGGCATGTTCAAGATCGTAGGGTCTCGCTCAACCCGTGAGTTCTCGCCTCATGAATGATTAAACTATGTTTGGTCTTGCAAAGACAAGTGAAAACATCTGAGAACAGCCTCGCCCTGCTTCTCAAGATGGCATCCAGCATTGTTGTCACAGCTTGGTCAGTAGAATTTGACGCAAACCTAAGTTGGCAGCCACGTTGGAAGATGTGCAAGGACACAGTTGATCAAAACTCCGGACTTTTCCCTCGCGAGACCTAGGTGTGAGACCCTTCGGTCTTGCACAAGCCCCTGGACTGTCCCCACAAACTATGACAAGGACACAATTCGTCCCCTCACCATTAAGCAATAAAGTCCATTACATGAGCATCTTCACTTTGAGCAACACTTAAGTGTGCAGGTGGACGGTTGAGCTTAAAATCAGTGCATGTTTCACTCATCAGTGCTGTAATTATAATTGGGGTACAATCATGCCCCGCTATCAATGTTATAAAGCCATAGAAATAAGCAACAATAAAAAGAGAGAAAATAACTCGGGCTCAAACAGAACTTAGCGGAATGAGCTTTTTTCGGGTTGGTCTGTTAATACAGCGGACGTCTGAAACAGCACTGTGGGTTAACACTGATGGACTCCCTTCATGCCCAAGTGTAAACGAGAGCTCAACTGACACATGCTGCAGCATTAAACTTGATACACAGCATTCACCCACAATACCCCTCACCCACCACCTCCATCCACACTCCAGTGAAAATAAACAAATACAATGAGGTCCAAAAGGACTGGGACGGCAGCGCAATATTTTCGGGCTGAAATCCAAAACAGTCTATAATAACTGACAGATTATGTTTTAACTGGCCTTTCAACTCTTAGATCATACCAGTGCTCATAGTCCTATCAAAGAAATGTAGGCATCACTAATCACTCAAACGCTCATATCAGTGGGCTATTTAAAGCCTCCAATCAGCCTGGCCTGACATGCATGTCTGTGGTCTGAGGAAGTACCCGGAGGAAACACACACACACACACACACACACGGACACACGGGGAGAATATGGAACCTCCACACAGAAAGGCCCCAGGTGGGAACTGAACCCAGGACCTTTTCGCTGCGCTACCCACTGCACCACCAAGCAAACCCATCCATAAGGATGTCGGCTCAATACTCGCAAATTATGGTGCAGACAATACGCTATAATCAAGCGTAATTTACTATAAGCATATCAAGTCACACAAATGATAGCCCACTGATATTGTGTTACTGTCCAAATACTTATGAACCTCATTGTAAGGCCTTTTGCATCCTCTATGTAGCAAACGCCAGCAAAAACGTTTGGGCCGCAAACACGAGGTTCACTAAATGTAAATAGTGGCAAAAGTATTCAACTGTCAGCTACGTGTGAAGAAGTAATCATTTACACTGCCATACTCCACCACATTAGCCTAGACCTCCACCTTGAGGACTGGAAGTGCACTACTTCAAACGGAGATTAAATCATGTGATAACAGCATGAATAGAGTACGGAGGCGACTACGTCACAGCTACTTAGCTTCTGGTGTCAGAAGTAAAATCCCTATGGAGATTTCGAATGGGGTTTGGACACTGCCCGGCACTCAAACTCGAATATACACCATGATTAGCCTACGGAGTATATGGAAGCAAGTGATCACATCAAATTCGTAGTTTATGGTCGAAAATGTTATGCTTTTGCATTTGTAGTCCAGTTTGTCGTCCACTATTGCAAAATACATATCCACTACACAAATGTGTGAGCAGCCCATGACTTGTTCCCAGACAATGAGGTACCTCAGTCTCAGCAAATGTTCACAATATAACTTGACGGAAGCCGAACAGTGACAGAAATTGCAGTTGGCCATCTCCGGGAAAGCGATAAATATGCAACCAAGCAAAGTAATTACACAAAGGGCTGCAATTAGCTAGTTACATGTGATGAATAGAAATCAGTAAATAACAGTGAATAACTATATTTTGCCATTTAATTGGCCTGCTAGATTTTATATGCACCAAATATAACTACCTCAGCCAGCAAAATAGCTAACTAGCTAGCTAGCTAGTTATTTTTGGTGCATAAAAGTCAATAGAAGAAAAGTTAATAGCCATTATTTCGCTACTTAGCTAGAGTTGAACCATGAGCATTTAGCTATCAGGCATTTATATTATCAAGTATAACGTTTGCTTGCAAACTACCGAACCCAGCAAAGTAGCTAGACTAGCTAACTAGTTTGCCGGCACGGCTAGCTATATTTGGTGCATATAAATCAATAAAAACAGTAAATAACAATTACTTTGCTCCTTAACTAGTATTAGATGAGGAAGTAGTTATTGAATTAGCTTGTAGCTAGGTCGGTTATACATTGACTAAGCTGATTAGTTTGTTCGCTAGCTATCAAGTTTTTACGCCAACAAATATTGGTCAAGGATACTTGGCTATTAATGTAAATTGGTGCTAGTTGCAAAACTTGATATCTCATGAGGTAAGCTTGACTATCTACACCTTAGAATAGGTAACTACAGTGCCGGAAAAAAGTCTTCTCACTTATCCAAGTTGTAGGAACAACAAATAATAACCTGACTTGTAGTTGATCAATTGGAATCAAAAATGCCTTATATGAAAGGCAAAGCCCTCTAGATTATACAAAATATAACAAAATAGAGTTTTGTGTCATTCATTGAGTTTTATTATTTAATTAGTACAGAAAGGTCAGATTTTGCTTGGACAAAAGCCTTGTCGCATTGAAAAAAAATGTGGAAATTATACATACACTTTATTTTGAATACACAAATATGCCACTATAATATCAGAACATAAAGCCATGGTGCCTTGGAAAAAAGAATTTAATATTGCGTATGACTCCCATGAGCTTGGAGGACTGCATCCATGTGTCTTGGCAATGACTGAAATAACTTGATGATGAAATCATCTGGAATGGCATAGAAAGCAGTCTTGCAGGACTCCCAGAGTTCATCAAGATTCTATGGTTTCATCTTCCAAGCCTCCTCCTTCATCTTACCCCTGAAATGCTCAATAATGTTCATGTCAGGTGACTGGGTTAGCCAATCCTGGAGTACCTTCACCTTCTTCGCTTTCAGGAACTGTGACATGGAGGCAGAAGAATGAGAAGGAGCAGCAGTATAAGTAGGGCAGCAAGAACTTCTTGATATTTCAGGCTGTTGATGTTGCCATCCACTCTGCAGATCTTTCTCATACCCCTATACTGGATGTAACAACAAACCATGATTTTTCCTCCACCAAACATGATTGTTTTCTGGGAGAATCTTGGGTCCATGAGGGTTCCAACAGGTCTTGTACGGCGACTGGGATGCAGTTCAATGGATGATTCATCAGAAAAATAAACTTTCAGCCACTTTTCCAGTATAAATCCTTTCTGCGAGCTGTGGGCCTTGGCAAATGCAATGCAGGTTTTTTGTTTGCTGTTTAATGCAGGCTTCTGTGTATTAATTTGGCTATGAAAACCACTTTGAGAGAGAATTTGACAAACTCTTCTTGTAGATACCGGGATTTTTGGTGACATTTCCTCATGTAGCTTCGCTGTAGTTGAAGAAGGGCTAGCCTTGTACAGTTGAAGCAACAAACGGTCCTTTCAAACAGTTGTCATACCGGGGTCTGTCTGACCTGCGCTTGCCATGAACGTCACCAGTTTCTTCAAATCTTTTTCTCATCCCCTCCACTTGACATTTGGATACATTAAAGATGTCTGCCACCTTAGCAGCAGACTCAGTCTTCAGGATCTTGATGATCAGCACTTTGGTCTGTGGTTGAATCTTTGGTATGTTGTCAGAGGTCTAGTCGCGCCTCATATGAAAGTCTGGTGTGCTGGGGTTATTTCTATACACATCTGGGAATGTGTTAATTACAGTATTTGTCATAGGTTAAACTCTAATCTGCGATTTGCTGCATCATCTGAAGAGACAACAAGACTTTTGTCCCAGCAAAAACAGATGCTATGGGCTTAGCCAAGCTATGAACATCAGAACACTTTTTGACGGTTTCATTTTGCACCAAATTATTAATGTGAAAGCCCTTGACATTAAAATGGACCATTTATTGTAACAATTGATTGGTTAGAAATAAAGTTATGTGCTATTTTTAGTTACTATGTCCTTATGCGACAAGACTTTTGTCAGGCACTGTAATTAGCACAGTCTCACTAGGCTAAGCTATCAAATATGGCAAGGTAAATGGTAAATGGTAAATGGACTGCATATGTATAGCATTTTTCTAGTCACGGGACACAAAGCACTTTACAATTATGCCTCACATTCACCCTGAAGGCAAAGGCTGTCATACAATCAGGAGCAGCGCGGGGTTCAGCGTCTTGCTCAAGGACACTTCGACATGTTCTCTGGAGGAGCCGGGGATCGAACCAGGAACCTTCTGATTCCTAGAACACCTGCTCCAGGGATAATTTCTAAAGCAGAGTAATTAACTCCTTCTGTTTGGGAATCAGGAGGATCATTGGACGAGTAGTTTTTTAGACTACAAAAAGGATTAGCATGTCAGAGAAAAATTCAAATGATTTAAGTTTCAGTCGACGACAATCTAGAAAAATGATATTTGTAATTACTCGGAAAACGTGACACAAAAGCTCGAAATCGATGGAGGCTTGAAAACAATGGGAAGTGCCTCAATAGTAAATTTTTTAAGAAGTCTGAGTAAAATAAATGGGAACTTATACTTCCAACACCAGTTTGTCTTCGTCACCTCAGTACACAACAGAATGTAGAGCGAGCAGCTACGGGAGCCTGGAGGTCGCATTTGGTGGTGTTTGCGCAGAGCATGTAACAGGCTTGAGGCAGAAATGTGAGGCTGAGGCCTGTACCTTGTCCACAGTACGGCTCCTCTGGGGAAACAGCGGGCCGACTATAGCCAAAGGAAGTGAAAAGTGGCTGATGGGAATGTTTTGGCGGAGGTAACGGAGGTGGGAGGATATGATACTGAGGGCTCGAGTCCCCGTTCACGAGCACTGCGGCCCGGGAGCCACGCGCCGGCACAAAGAGCTGAATCTTTTCAAACTGTTGGGGATAAATGACTGCATTCCAAGAACCTACAGCAGATAACGCACAACGACAAATAAAAAAATAAAAAAACAACCACAAAAACAACAAGGACGACAACAAAAAAGAAGAAACACAAATGTAAGAGAGGAGAAAGATACTAAAGGAACTAAACTCACTTAAATAAAAATAAGATTATGTAAAAGAAACTTTGAACATGCATAATCAGTCCTGTTCATTTCCATATCCTGTTTGGAGGCTAACACTGTGTTGCTGGGCTCACTGCTCTGCTTTTGTGCACATACTATGATCCATGGCCTTGAGTGATCACACACACATAGTATACAGTATGTATGCTCATGCAGCCATATGGACATATATATATATATAGATATATAGATATATAGATATAGATATATATATCAGTGGCAGCTGGTGAACTGGCGATAGGGGAGGCTCAAAACAATCCCTTAAAAATAATGATTGGTCACGACCTGTTTTCAATCATTCATTTAAATTACCATTACAGAAACTCCGAAAACTCTCAACATTATCAGGTGTGGCCAGTTTTCATTTATAACGCATACCTGTCAACGCTCACGCATTCGGTGTGAGTTTAAGTGGCATATTTACATTCCTCTGCTGTAGTCAGCAATTATTCAATCAACGTGTGCGTAAGAGATTCTCGCGCGGAACTGAAGTCCTTGTGCACTGGAGGGGTTGGAAGCAATGGAATTGCATAAAGACATTTCAAATGATCTTACTTAATTTAAACGATCATGAAACACATGCATTGCTTCCAATCCATGAATAAAGAAAAGCGTGAGAAGTCCGGAGTCATAATCGCTATGCGTTATAAATGAAAACTGGCCACACCTGATAATGTTGAGAGTTATCAGAGTTTCTGTAATGGTAATTTAAATGAATGATTGAAAACAGGTTGTGACCAATCATTAATTTTAAGGGATTGTTTCGAGCCTCCCCTATTGCCAGTTCACCAGCCGCCACTGATATATATATATATATTTAAACTCATGTGCAAAGCAGGGGGAATGGCAGTGAGGTGGATGTGACTGGGCTGCGGTACTCATGCATATTTATCAGTACTCATGAGTATTCAGAACTAATGAGGATTCATCTCTACTCATGAGTATGAATGAGCACTTGTGAGTATTTATCAGTATCACGTATTGGGGCCAGACTCTATCCTCACGCAAGTCCAGTCAAAACTCACAGACTGGAGACATATCAGCCTGAAAAATCTCACACATTACTGCTCTCTGACCAAGAGAGGCACGACATTCATCAGTACACAATACAAATTGTTCATCAGCACTCATTAATATTCCTGAGTGGTAATGCATAATGAACAGCCCTCATGAATATTCATCAATATTTATCAGTTTCCTCTTAACCTCAGGTAGTGAGTAAGTGATGTCAAAATACAGCCAGAGAGATCAGGTGACTTAAGGGAAATTGCAGCTATTTCTTGAAGTTATTTATTAGATTAATCAACAAACCTGGTAAGAACACAGTTTGCCTGTGTGTGTGTGTGTGTGTGTGTGTGTGTGTGTGTGCCAGCAGTAATCTTTGGAGAAATATTCATCAGTAACAGCGCATGAGAAGTGACCTCTGTCACTGGAAGAGAGAGTTTTGTAAACATAACTGCAATGTGATCACTCGTTCCTCACCAGCAGAAGGCAGTAATTTGTTTAAGCGGAACATGGCAGATATTCCAATCAGAGCAGTGTTTTCTTACACTTAAATCAATGACAGTTTTGAACCTCCAAACAGATATGAGAGGAAAAAAAAACTCAGGAGAAATTTTAGTGAAGAATTACAGACGTGCTATGATTGGAGAGGGGGTAATGGAGAAGTAGTGACATCAGAAGACAGCAGGGACCCTGATTGGACATGGCACAGGGACAGTGGTGGCTTGTGTGGAACAGAGCACAGGCAAAGGTAAAGTCTGAAGGGTCATCACTTAATTCCATCCACCAAACTGACATGATGCCATCTGATCTCTGATAAACAGCTTTGGTTTACACAAGTTGTCACTGGTTTCCTAAACCCTACCCTGAACTCTAACCCCTAGCCCCAACCCTAACCCGAGCGCTACATTTAACCTTGTGACCAACCCTTAATGTCAGTTTGGCAGATGAAAATAGGTGGCAGGCAGTCTGAGGAGGGGAGACAGCTAGTGAAACGATGCGGTGATGGGCACAGCTAATAGAGAGCTTAAATCCACAGCGCCCTCCTGTGGTTTGGAGACTTGGGTTTTCAGAATCGCCTCTCCATACTCGCCTAAAACCAGGGCCATCGCTAGTCAGATGACCGGTCCTGAGTTGTGGAGAGGCCAAAGTCTTCATTAAAAAAAGAGGCTCTTCCCAGGGGACCCAGAATTTCTGTCCGTGTGACTGCTCCGACACTCACCACTCCTTACCCGCTCCACCGATTGGCTGTTGCTCTCCGCACTCACCTGCATTCATGTTCCAGGCCTTCCAGGTTCACCTAACAGACTAAATGAAGGTGATTGACAGCCTTCAATACCCCCCCCGCACCTGTCCTGCGGCTGATCACCTCCACCAAGCTGGAGGGGAAGTAGCCCACTCTGTCATTTCCTGTGCGGTTGTCGTGGATACAGCCCTTCCATCTCCCGTCCGCATGTTGCTCCAGAACCTTTCAGCAAACAAAATGAGTTAAAACAAACAGAGTGAAATATAAACAACCTTCAATCCTACAGAGACATCCTCAAATTTACATAGAAAACTCCTTAATACAAAAAGCATCATGCCTGAGTGACTAAAATATATAAATACGATGCAAAATGAAGACGGACTAGCGCTGATGGAATCAGATTTTGACTTGCAGTCAAGCAGATTCAATTTGTTTGATTTCTTGTCAGGCTGAACAGTTTTCAATGTTCTGAGCATGTGCAGTAATCGTGACATAGCTCCTTTAAAATTCCAAACTGGATGGGACCCGGCAACGACGCTCCGTTGATAAGAAGCACAATGAAGGCGGAAAGATTACTGAACGCAGTCTCCCTTTTCTGATGCGTGATTTAAATGGGCCGTGTTATTATCACAGAGTAACATCACCATTCCAACTATCGTTTATTTGCGGTCGTGGCATTGTGCTTTGTTTATCTCTCGTTATTGTCCCAAAATCACCGTTTTGCCATGTACCGATTACCGTGATGCCCTGCATTAATGCATTAATTAGTCAAAGCTAACACAGTTAGAACATTGGGGTTTATGGAAGAATACACAGTAGTTGTATACACAGAGTTAAATTAGTATTATAGGATTTGAGCCGCAGAGCAGAGGTTCGGAGAGCGCGTTAGTTTAATGAGTGATGCAGTCGGAAGGGGAGAGAACTATAGAAAGTGCCATATAGTGGAAGTTATAGTATGTTTATTACAGTCATTAAGTTTCGGCTCCGTTCTTCTTTTTATTTTTGGGGGTCGCAATTGTCCTGCTCATGCACGCGCGTGGTTTAGCGATTGGCCCAGGCCTAGACCCGGCCCGAGTACAGGCCCTGAGGAGCCTCTTGTTAGACTAAGAGTGGGGCCAATATCTCCTCTCTACCCACCCCACCCCTCTGGAGCAATGTGGGGTCAAGGGCCTTGCTCAAGGGCCAGCAGCCACTCTGATGTTACTCTGGGGCTTCAATAACAAACTAGGCCCCAGTCAACTAGTCAAGCTGCAGGCCTACAGCCAGGCTTGGTGCCAGTCACATATTTATTTATCGTCGAGATAAAACTCCTTGAGAAGCACTATCTTGTTTTGTCTGTTTATTGAGTCAGTGTTTAGTGTTTGTACAGTGGGGTGTGAGAGAGTGTAGAGTTAGTTTAGGGAGTTAATGTTTAGTGTTGGTACAGTGGAGGTATAAGAGAGTGCAGATTTAGTTTAGTGAGTAAGTCTTTTGTGTTGGTACACTGGGGTGTGAGAAAGTGTAGAGTTAGTTTAGGGAGTTAGTGTTTCGTATTGTTACAGTGGAAATGTAAGATAATGTAGCGGTAGTTTCGGGAGTTAATTGTTTAGTGTTGGTACACTGAAGGTATAAGAGAGTGTAGTGCTAGTTTTGGGAGTTACGGTTTAGTATTGGAACAGTGGAGGTATAAGAGAGTACAGAATTAGTCCAGGGAGTTACTGTTTAGTGTTGGTACACTGGGGTTGGCAGAGAGTGAAGAGTTAGTTTAGTGAGCTAGTCTTTAGTGTTGGTAGTTGGTACACTGGGGTATGAGAAAGTGTAGAGTTAGATTAGGGAGTTAGTGTTTAGTGTTGGTACAGTGGAGGTGTAAGAGAGTGTAGAGTTAGTTAAGGGAGTTAGTGTTTATTGTTGGTACACAGAGGGGTGTGAAAGAGTGTAAATTTAGTTTCGGGAGTTACTGTTTTGTGTTGGTACAGTGGAGGTATAAGAGAGTGTAGAGTTAGTTTAGGGAGTTAGTGTTTAGTGTTGGTACAGTGAAGGTGTAAGAGATGGTAGAGTTAGTTTGGGGAGTTAGTGTTTAGTGTTAGCACACTGGGGTTGGGAGAGAGTGAAGACGAACACACTCACGGTGATGATGTCCCCGGCTTTGATGTTCAGGCTGGTGAGGTCGTAGTTGTTGCAATAATCTTTCAGCGCCCGCACCTGTAGGGCCACCGAGGCCTCTGCAGCGGGATGGACACAGGAGAGGGTATGTGATGCGGACACAGCGGATTACAGCCGCTAAACAACAGCTAACGACTGCTAACAACCGCTCACAACTGCTAACAACTGCTGACAAGTGCTAACAATTGCTAAAAAATGCATACAAATGCTAACAACTAATCACAACTGAAGACAGTCATTTGAAATACTCACAAGTACAGACAAACACTCACTACAACTTAAGACTGCTCACAACAAAACATAACTGCGTGCGTCCACTCAGAAAACACTTCACAGCTCTGGGAAGTTTATTATGAAGCAAGATTTCGCTGAATAAATTTAGCAAGAAACCCAGATACCTTCTTTAACTCAAACATGGACTGAAGTAAGAGTGACTGTTCTACCTTACTCAAATTTGTAGAGATAACTGAGTAATCCTGCTTTCCGGTCAACCCAGCTGTGCGTCAGATAGTACTTGTCTTGTGTCCAAAAACCTGTGCTCTATTCAAAATGTAAAAACCCAGCCCATTTGCAGCAACAAGCAGGCTCAGTTGTACCAGACCAGATATGTAGAGCACAGAAACGTATTTGAAAAAAAATATTTATTTGAACCCAAGTATGTTCATAAGCTCATTGTTCACAGCTCACAATGCTCTCCTGACCACACAAAGTCGCCCACAACTGCATAAAACTGCCCATGGCCGCTCCACGATCCCCATTACTCTCAGTGTCTATGGGTCCTAAACAGCGAGGCACAGTCCTCATTAGGTAAAAGCAGCTCAGTTACAGGAGAGTGTATAAAATTGATCTCTAAAAATTTCACAGCTCTAGTAACGAAATAGGAAAATATAAGGTATTGAGCCGACGGCAGTTAATCACAGTAATGCCGATCGACTGTGCATTAAGGTGCAAACAAGAAAAAAAAAAGAACAATTTATACACTATCCTTAAAGCAAAGCCAAGACAGACCAGTACAGTTAAAGAATTTGACACGGCGCAGAGCGATGAATCGATTTTATAGCCTGATGGCTCGAGTCACCTAAAAAAGTGACAGCGCAGATATTACACTTCCAAACAACTGCCAACAAACTCTAATTTGCTGCAGTAAATGATGAGACATCAACATCACTGAAACACACTGTCTCCATGATGCATGGCAGTTAGCCAACATACAGTGTGTGATGGCAGGTTAGCCAGACTTCATGTCCTTACACAGATTTATTTTGATTTACAAGGATGCATCTCTAATCCCTCCCTGTCATAGGAACACATTTATAAGTCCTCACTTCGCCTCCCTCACTCAATTTTCAATTTCATTTGCTTTATTGGCCTGACAAAGCATAAAGTAATAAGGAAAACACAGTGCAATGCTTATCATTGAGTGGGATTTAGAAAAAAGTAATGAATAAATTTAAAAAGCTGTAGCAATCTCTCACTCTCTCACACACTTTTTTCTCACTCTGACTCTCAGTCTTATACAAAAACAGCCTTTCCCTGTCCGTGACTCGCTCTCTCTCTCTCTCTCTCTCTCACCTCTCAGCAGTTGTTTGATCTCCTTGCTGGCCTGTGTGGTGGTAAACTGGTGTACAATGTCCAGCGCCGTCTGGTTGTAGGTGTTCTTCACGGCAGCATTGATGCCGCTCTGTGGGTCAAGGGTCAGAGGTAACAGGTCAGAGAGTCACTGATCTGGGCCGTAAAGCATACCCCCGCAGCCCCCACAAGGCGGGGGGCCCTGCCATTCAAACCGGTCCACTGGGTCCTGCCTGCGAAATTTATTTTTGCAAAAGAGTTCCGTACAGATGACGTCCCTCATCAGCGAACCAGGCAAATACACGGCTCCTGCAATGCCCAAACCATTTCAACAACACTGATCGGTTCGGTTACTTTCATCCCCACAGCCTCCTTCAACATTGACTGAAGAGCAAGCAGACGGCTTGAGCTGAGACAATAACACAAAGCTCATTTCAGCTGAGCAGCACCACTGTGTATGCGAAGCGTCGCATAATATATCGAAGAAGTTCATGTCTGTTATAGTGAGCTAAGTTGGCAAAGTTAGGGCAAAACCAAATCATGTTGCTTACGAAGATAGTCGACAGTCCACAGTTAACATTAGCTAGCTAGCTAGATGGCTATGTTATCTAATGACTAACGTGACTTAATATGTGATCGCACACAGAGCAATACTATCAAAGACGGAACAGAATACCCAGTATATGGCTGGTATGACAATCAGGAACACTGTTTTTCAGCCACATAACAAACGTATGTTTACTGTTGCCATGTAAATACTTTGCCTTTGGCGCAAGCGGCGCAGAGTCGCAGACCTGTTATCACAGGTGGTTAGGCATCACTGGAGGAATCAAATAGGTTGGTATGCATGGATAGGCTGGTATGCATGGTAACGTCGTCTGTGTGGACTGGAGCAATGCGATTAACTCTTGAATCTTTTCTCAGTGCACTAATGCGGTGTTTTTGTGCGTCTGAGACATTAAAATTCACCAGGTCTGCGCTGCAGCGAGGGCACCCGCTCAGGGCAAGCAGCGGGGGGGGGGGGGGGTGCACGTGTTTGCGTTACCGTGCCGTCACTGATTAAAGATCTGTGCATGATATCAGCAAATAACATGAGGACACCGAGAGCACTCCGCTTATATTTCGCATTTCAAATCCTTTCTTCGATTCCTGCCTTCCTTATCTGCACTCAGCACCATTTGTTAGGGAGGCTAATAAAGTAGCAGGAAAGGAAGTGAAGTCTGTGCACAGACTGTCCTGGATCCCTCAGGCGTCAGTTTGCCGCCACACAGCTGCGGTTCTGGCTGCAGCAGGGGGGATGGGGAGCTGTAGACCCACAGATGGCTCATTTATAGGCCCAGAAAGAAGTTCCGCTGAAAAGAGCATTCAAAGGTGTTCCTGCTCTATATCTCCATGAGAAACACTTGACTCTCCTTCATGATGGCGGAAACAGATTGATTTTAGGGTAAAGCCAACAAAATTTAAAAATAGTGTTCAGCATTCTCTCTCTATCAGGCAGTACGCGCAGTTCCCCCTCCCACCCACAGGGGGACTCACGTCCAGCAGCAGGCGAACCGCCTCCGTTTTCCCGCAGAGCGCCGCCTCGTGGAGGGCCGTCCCGGCCTTGGTCTGCCTGTTGATATCAATACCGGCCTGGATCAGCAGCCTGCGAAAAAACACCAGCAGAGGGCAGCACTGAGACAACACAGCAGCATCACAGCTGGGTCTTCAGGAGTCCGTAAACGAGCAGTGCTTTACCGCGATTCAGAACAAGAGCCCTCTGAGAGCAGAACATCCTCCGCGGCAGTCGCGACTGCGATACGCTCACCATCAGTCTATCTGCAGCATACGTGCAAAGCCTCAGGGATGTGCTACGAAAACTGTAGGAGGAGTTGATTTCACCAGCCAAGTATCTTCCAATACGGACAGACGGACGGATGGACGGACATACGGACAGCGCCACGACATAATTCCCCTTTGGACTTCTGCCCGGTGGGAGATAAAAACTGAGCTGATTTATGATGAGTTAACTAGTCTCAGATACAGTCAATTAGCGCAGTCGTAAGGCCCAGGTCCAGAAATTTAGCCCTCCCCGGTATTTGGCCCTGTCCACCCAGATTTTGCGACTGACACAATATTTCAGCGTGAATTTGAGAATGATTAGACACTGATTGCTGAGATTAGCTGGCTGAGATCAGAGATGAAAAACACGTATGGCAGGACTTAATCTTTCAGACACCTTGACTTGATTTGTCTAATGCGGGGCATTTTCACCCTGAAGTGTGAGAGGTTTCAGTCTTACAGAGTAGATCAGCACTGCCGAATACCAAATCCTCATGCTCCGCTACACACACACACACACACAAAAAGAAACAAACAAACTCTCAATAGACATCACAAGCTGTTGATCTGGGGTTAATGTACCAACACTGAAACATTCACTATGATTTACTGGCCTGTAGAGGGTTGTCCGCTCCTAAAACCATAACTGTAAACAAAAATCTTTAAAACTCAAGTGGATGGCACAGACCACATTGAATATATAACAGCACCCAGAATGATACTGTTTTTGACCACTTTCAGAGTGCTAAAGGCTGACGGCCATTGACATTGAATTCGTTAGCTAAATGCTGAAAGGTGCTAATTATAGAAGGTTTTCGCCAGCTGCTGTGAACGCTCATATCGTCGCGAGAACATTCTGTGTTAGTAGGTGGGCCTCCAGCCTGTGTTTCCCGTTTGAGGTGATAAGGCTGGTTCCTGAGGGGAACCCAGCTAACACAGAACGTTCTCGTAATGTGGTAGTAATGAAACTTCACCTGTGGACTATCCCACACTCAGCGGCTAATGCTAACGCAGGCTAGCCATGCTAGCAGCTCCAGGCAAACACACAGCACAGCTCCAGTGCTTCACTCTGAAACGCAACAGCCAGCCAATCATTCACTTTACAGCAGCTGTCATAAAGCAGAGAGCTGTGACTGCCCAGTGTGATGGATTAGCTGCTTGCAGGTGTGTGTGCGTGTGCGTGTGTGTGTGTGTGTGTGTGTGAGGATGAGGGTCATCACTGTTGCACAGGGACATAATCATATCCTATTCACGACAGAATGATGAGCGAGAGCGATCCTTTAAGAGGGAGAGAGGGAGAGAGAGAGAGAGAGGGAGAGGGGGAGAGATTTTAAGTGCATTTTATGAGTGTGTGTGTCTGTGAGTGAGAGTATATTTGTATGTGTCTGTGAGAGCATATATGTGTGTGTGTGTGAGTGTATGTGTCTGTGAGTGTGAGTGAAGCATATGTGTGTGTGTGTGTGTGTGTGTGTGAGTGTGAGTGAAGCATATATGTGTGTGTGTGTGTGTGTGTGAGTGTATGTGTCTGTGAGTGTGAGTGCAGCATATGTGTGTGTGTGTGTGTGTGTGTGTCAGTGGGTGTGTGTGAGTAAAGCATATATGTGTGTGTGTGTGTCTGTGTGTGTGTGTGAGTGTGAGTGAAGCATATATGTGTGTGTTTGTGTGTGTGTGTGTGTCAGTCTGTGTTTCTGTGAGTGTGAGTGAAGCATATCCATGGTCGAGTCACATGATTATGAGCACCAGCTAATATCCAGAGTAACCGCCGAATGCAGCACCGACAGCAGTTAGACGGGCTGGGAGTGTCTCAGGAAGGTGCTGGAAGGTTGTCACAGGTATCTGGGGCCGTGCTGACTGCAGTGCATCCGACAGCTGCTGGAGGGTGTGCGGTGGAGGATCCATAGAGTGCACATATCGATCGCGGTGGTCCCACAGATGCTCGATTGGGTTCAAGTCTGGGGAATTAGGAGGCCGGGGAAGTACTTGGAAATCTTAGTCGTGCTCTCTCAACCACTGTCAGACATTTCTAGCTGTGTGACACATCGTATTGTCTTGCTGGAAGAGCCCATTCGCTCCCAGCATGTATGGGTGTACGTGATACATGACAGCAACGAGTGATGTGTTTGCAGAATACCTACAGCACACCTTATATACCCACCACGCCAGCTCACCACACGTGCCTTCTTTTCATTGGCTAAGCTCTGCTGACATCAAAAGCAGGAAGTGGTCATAATAATCTGACTCAACCGTGTATGTGTGTGTGTGGGTGTGTGTGTGTGTGAATGTGTGTGTGTGTGTGTGTGTGTGTGTGTGTGTGTGCGCTGCTCATTAAGCATGGAGAGGAGAGGGTTGAATCCTCTGCCAAACCCAGTCTTTAATGCCCGATGTGTTTCACTGCCATTCAAGTACCCTCCAGGTCACGCAGTGTTATACACACACACACGCACACACACACACCCACATGCACACACACACGGACACATCCACACACACACACACACACACACACACGCACACACACACACACACACACACACACAGACACACAGACACTCACAAATACGCTCACACACACACGCACATACACACCCACGCATATGCACACACATAAACACACAAAAACATGGTTTCGAGTGTAGTTCTGCAGTCCGCCAGTCCCAGGGTTTAGGTAGCGATGGTCACATGCAGTAGCACAGGTAAAGGTGTTCCGGCACATTCCGCACTTATAGAGGGATTCAGCCCCCCCAGCTCACACCCCCACCAGTCAACTGCTAACAGGTTGAATATCAGCTCACCTCACGAGACACGACATGAGTTCCTCCCATTACTGAGAGAGACAGTGTCATTTTCCTCTCTTAATTAACCTTATTCTCAGAGGTCATCTTTATTTAGACGACCAGTAGAATTTCCCAGTCCAGTGAAGCACAAGAACGATCCGCACAGAGAATTTCACCTGACGGCCTTCGGCAAGACCGCTGTTCCTGTGTGGAGCGCCATCTAATGACGACCTGAAAAACGATGTGATCTTAAACTGAGCCGAGATGGAGGATCATAATCCCTCTGAGTCTTGGTTCAGTTCAGCTCACACACACACGGACACATGCACGCACGCACGCACAACCGCACAACCACATACACATACACACACACACACACACGCACAGACACACACAGACACACATACACACACACACAGACACACACAGACACAGACACACGCACAACCACACACACACACACACACACACACACACACACACAGCCAATTTAACTGTATTTCCCTGCCTTCTGTGTTTTCTCCTTGTTGTTTTACTGTGCCTGACTGTGCCCTTATTTTACCTCTGTGAAGCACTCTGTGTACTCGTGCTGGGAAAAGTGCTATACAAATAAAGTTTTACTTACTTACACACACTGCTGCTCCGCTTTCTGGTAGCAAGGAGGGCTAGCGCACTATCACACAGAGACGATGGCAGATGGATGTGTGAGTGTGTCTTAGTGAACTGTAAATTACCACACCAAACACTCTCACACGGAAATGATGGCTAATTTATGTTTGAGTGTTCATGTGTGTATCTGCTGTGATCCAAAAAATTCAGGCAATAAAATATCTAAGCAGAGTGACCTCTGCAATCTAACCATATATGCTACAACAATAAAATAAAACAGAACAAAATAAAAGAAAGAGCTTTGCTATTGTTTATCAAATGAAGACATTAGCCAACAATAAATGTATGTCTGTAAGTCTCTTGGCATTCCTAGCATGTCATATTAAATAAATAACTTGAAAATAAGCTAAATGAAGAAACGGACTAAAAATAATTTTAAAGGGTTTTCAGTCCGTACTCTGCGTCTGCCGTTTATTTAATACCTGTTCATTCTGCTTTAGCGAGAACAGTGCACTGACGATAGCTCATGCGCTGCCAGGGCTCCAGGCTGAGGGGTTCATACTGAGCTGGTGGCATAAGAGCCAGCGACACGGAAATTGAATGATTCAGTAAAAGAAAGATGCATCAGTCTAACGTAATCTATTTTACTGTAAGATTATATGAAGAGATTCATCGCATAACGCAATGAACGCCACTTCCGAAATTTCCAAGACGATCATAGTCGGTGGGCCGGAAGTCATGCCAACCTCAGCCCCAAGCAACAGGCTGTATATCCCAGTGTTCAGCACAAACATCAGCTTTCATTCCAAAGCGCAATAAATGTTAAACCTGCAATATAACTGCGATATATCCATGCAGCCAATCAAAGGCAGGGAATCCCACACTGCCAACAGGCTCCGACTGTTTAGTGACTCTTGTTTGGGGTAAAACAAAAATATGCTCGTTATTTCTATGCAGCGAGCTCAGCTGAAAAAAGATTCCCTCATTTATCTGTCGAGAATACGTTTCCCATCCATGGACACAGTTTTCTCCCCACTGACCAAGTTTTTGACTGCACTGAGCAGCATATTTGCAAAAAGTACAGTGTACTACATGAGGAAGAGTATTAAGAATTATTACAGAAATGTTTATTAATGATCATTTTCACATTAATAATATTGACTGGCAATCACCTGACTTCAAATCACACTTCAGTGGACACATTCTTGTCAAATAATCACAACAAAGTTTACTTTTTCACAAAATTCATTATTCTTAGACTTAATTGCATCATGGCATAGTGTTTCCAATTGTTTAAGCAAGACATTAACAAACGAGAAAGCTCTACTATGCTTAGTTTTTCCCGCGACAGAAATTTGCATTCATATGTTGAAATATCACACTGGAATTGCCTGACTCTCTATTAGTTGAGCATGTCAGGCAGGTCTAATAACAGTATATGATAAACATTCTGCATCTCTCTGACTGACTTGAGAAGGCTACTGGTAATTCTGTGTCGTCTAAAAACCCGAAAAGAATGCATCAAAGCTGAAACAACTCCTTCATCGTGAAGACCGGCAGCACCTCTAATCTTTAGAGTAAATCATTAATGAAAACACTCATGTATCAATGTAATGCACCACATATTTTAAAAGGCAGTATAGCCAGAGGTGGAGTGAGATGTCTATGCAGCTGCCAGTCTAATCGCAGAAAACACTTTGCTCAGGTGGGTGGCGAGTAGATGATTTAAGCACACATGCGGATTCGGATGATGCCAGAGCCAATCTGTGGACCTCTATGTTTGAGTGTGTATGTATGTACAGTATATACTGCGCATTAACATACTGCACACTGCATTTCTACCATCTAATGTTAGCATCTGACATACCAGTCATCAAACCCTTTTTGTTCTTACTGATTTCTGCGAGCATCACGGCTAACTCTAACACCTCAACCGCAACACCTCGGCAGCAGTGCTTTAACACTGAGCCTCACGGCCCCTGACCTCTGACCCGACAGCGGTGACCCCTGACCTGATGATGTCGATGTGGCCGTTCTTGGCGGCGAGGTGCAGAGGGCTGGTGCCGTTGGGGTCGGTGGCGTCGCTGGGTTTGGGCTCCAGCAGGGCGGCGCACATGTTGCTGCTCAGGAGCAGCTGCACCACCTGCAGGACAAAACATGCCATTACAACGCAGGCAGGAAGCACAGTGACACTGTACGAGTCTGTGAAAAATCCCAGTCAGTATAACACAGATCCGTGTTTATTTCATCGCGATTGGTTATAGTACAGGTAGCGTAATGGGTAGCACAGTATTCAGAAACTACGACAGTCGTGTGTTTGAATTGGACAGGGTTCCCTTCAGCTCCCCACGGTCGAGAGGACTGCATGTTTGACCAATCAGAGACTTCATTGTCCACAGAAATGAGTGTGAAAGTGAATGGTGTGTGACCTCAGTGATAGATAGGCACTCTGTTCAGGGTGTCGTACTGTCTCTCACGCACTGCATGCTGGGATACATGACTCTGACGAGAGCTCATAGACAGATGGAATATTATTATATCATGCGTGGGTCACATGACTGTAATCTGAGGCAAACAGCTTTTTCATCATTTCTAAGCCCAGTGAGCAGGATCGCAGAATCGATAGTAAAAATTTGTTTACTGTCTAAATACTTATGGACTGCACTGCACATGCATGCACTCATACAAATGTGCACGAGACCTTTCACATGTACACACCCTGCCCCTTCAGAAGTGTTCATGTGCACACACACTGCCCCTTTGGAAGCGTTCACGTGCACACAAATTGCCCCCTCAGGAGCGTTCACGTGCACACACACTGCCCACTCAGAAGTATTCACGTGCACACACACCGCCCCCTCAGTGTGTTCACGTGCACACACACTGCCCCTTCGGAAGCGTGCACGTGCACACACACTGAGCCTTTGGAAGCGTGCACGTGCACACACACGATAAGAACACGTCAGTGGCTCCATAACAAATACAGACACCCCCTCATCCACACAGATTTCCTGAAGATCACGCAGAGAGACTAACTCAGACTGACCCCAACTCTCCCGAACTCGCAGGCCAGGTCTAACGGGGTTTTCCCGGCGATGTCGACGATGCAGGGGTTCGACTGGTGCTGCAAGAGCATCTCTGACTGCAGCAGGAGAGGAAAGACAAGCAGAGAGAATCTCAAACGCTAAAACAACCAAAAACAGTCCAATGATGGGGTTAAACAGGCTTTATTAACGACACTTTCATGTGAATCAGGAGCGTAACTCCTGCATCCACACAGGCTGGAACCCGTAACGTCAGGGCCTCTGGTGCTCGTCTGCCTGTCAGGCCGCGTAAAATATAATCAGCTAGTTAGCATCCCTGCCCACCCAGAAAAACCCTCCCGCCTCTGATTTCTCTGAGTTCTGAAAAAAACCCTTTAAAATGGCGCTAAAAATAAAGAAATTTCAGAGAAAAATGCTTAGAATCCCTGTCTGTGCAGCAGACGATCTGTTCAGCTTTCAATCTTTTGAGTTCCGCAGATCTGATTCTTTATCTTAATACAAGAACTTGTGATTTATAATTGTTGCAATATATGGATCTCTAACTCTTATTGTAATAAAATAAGAAATATATGAAACCACCTGCCCAGCCCTGCATATTAAAACGTGGAAGATGCTAAATAACCAGTTTTTTTATATGGCCTCATTGCTAAGGTGTGATAATCATACGCCGACTGAAACTAATGCCGAGGATCCTCAGTATAATAATATAATCTACAGACCACATTTCTATAGCACATTTCACACAAAACATGCAGTTAAAAGAGCTTAACGCTAAATCTTACAGAACATCTCAGAGGGAGAGGCTCTGTGTTTTACAGTATTATTACTATAGCAGCACAGAAGCACAAACAGAAATACACTCTGTCCGCGACCTTCTACCCTCAGTCACATCCACAGGGTAAAAGGAGAGATCGCCCTCTATCTGTGAGAGAAATAATCACTGTGTCCTACCCAAAGCGCACACTCTCACACACACACACACACATACACACGCGCACACACACATTAAGGTTGCATTCACATACACTGAAGTCAATTAAAGAAACCAAAGACAATCACAATCTTCATTTCTAACGGACTCTTAATAAGAGATTAAATTAAGCCAAACAATCAAGAACAGAGAGAGAGAGAGAGAGAGAGAGAGAGAGAGAGAGAGAGAGAGAGAGCTTTTGACAGCTTCTTTCATTTTCTACCCCGTCTTGTGTGTGTGTGTGTGTGTGTGCGCGCTCGTGTGGGGGGGAGTGTGTGTGTGTGTGCGTGTGTGTGTGTGTTAAAGTGTATGTGTGTGTGTGTGTGTGCGCATGTCCCTCTCTCACCACATCATAGTGCCCATGCTGTGCAGACAGGTGCAAGGGAATCTGTCCCTCGTCTGATTGGCCGTTCACAGACGAACCACATTTCAGTAGCATTTTCATTGGCTCTGCCTTTCCCTGCCAAGCAGCGTAGTGCAGTGGCCGCATTCCTACGGCAAGAGAGAAGGGACAATCAGTTAGAACAGGATGGATACAGTCTAGAGAGACATATACAGGGGCAGCAGTGGGATGTACGGATGAATAAATAAATCAGTAGAATGATCTACAGACCATCATACGGATGGGAAGATAGATGGATAGACAGGCAGACAGATATAAAAGACAAGCGTAATGTCCTCACCCTTCTGGTCCCTGATGTCCACAGTGGCCTGAGACTCCAGCAGCAGTGAGATCAGCTCCATGTTCCCATTCAGAGCAGCATGATGCAGCGCCGCAAAACTAAAGAGAGACAGAGAGAGTCACAGTCACAGACTCATAGAGAGAGAGAGAGAGAGTCACAGACGCATAAAGAGAGTCACAGTCACAGACTCATAGAGAGAGTCACAGACTCATAGAGAGACAGAGTCACAGACTCATAGAGAGAGAGAGAGTCACAGACTCATAAAGAGAGTCACAGTCACAGACTCATAGAGAGAGTCACAGACCCACAGAGAGAGAGAGTCACAGTCACAGACTCATAGAGAGACAGTCACAGACTCACAGAGAGAGAAAGAGTCATAGTGACAGACTCATAGAGAGAGAGTCACAGTCACAGACTCATAAAGAGAGTCACAGTCAGACTCAGAGAGAGTCATAATCACAGACTCCTAGAGAAAGAGAGAGTCACAGTCACAGACTCATAGACAGAGAGTCACAGCCAAAGATTCATAGAGAGAGCCACAGTCACAGACTCATTGAGAGAGAGAGAGAGTCACAGACTCATAGAAAGAGACAGTCACAGTCACAGACTCACAGAGAGAGAGTCACAGTCACAGACTCATAGAGAAAGAAAATCACAGTCACAGACTCATAGAGAGAGAGTCACAGTCACAGACTCATAGGAAGAGTCACAGTCACGGACTCATAGAGAGAGGGAAAACAGAGTCACAGTCACAGACTCATAGAGAGAGGAGAGATAGAGTCACAAACTCATAGAAAGAGGGAAAATAGAGTCACAGATCCACAGAGAGAGAGCGGAGATAGAGTCTCTGATATATACAGAGAGAGGGGAGATAGAGTCACTGTCACAAAAAGAGAGGGGCAAGAGAGTCACTGTCCAAAAAAGAGGGGCAATAGAGTCACTGTCACAGAGAGAGAGGAAATAGAGTCACTGTCACAGAAAAAGAGGGGTCATAGAGTCACTGTTACAGAGAGAGAGAAAGGCGATAGAGTCACTGTTACAGAAAAAGAGGGGAGATAGAGTCCCTGTCACAGAGAGAGAGGGGAGATAGGGTCACTGTCACAGAAAAAGAAGGCCGATAGAGTCACTGTCACAGAAAAAGAGGGGCGATGGAGTCACTGTCACAGAGAGAGAGAGTCCCTGAAAGAGAGAAAGAGGGCGAATGGAGTCACTGTCACAGAGAAAAAGAGAGATAGAGTCACTGTTACAGAAAAAGACGGGCGATAGAGCTACTGTCACAGAATAAGAGGGGCGATAGAGTCACTGTTACAGAAAAAGAGGGACGATAGAGTCACTGTCACAGAAAAAGAGGGGCGATAGAGTCACTGTCACAGAGAGAGAGAGAGAAAGAGAGAGAGAGGGGCGATAGAGTCACTGTTACAGAAAAAGAGGGGCGATAGAGTCACTGTCACAGAGAGAGAGGGGCGATAGAGTCCTGTTCACAGAAAAGAGGGGCAATAGGGTCACTGTCACAGAGAAGAGAGGGATAGAGTCACTGTTCACAGAAAAAGAGGGATAGAGTCACTGTCACAGAAAAGAGAGGGGAGATAGAGTCACTGTCACAGAGAAGAGGGAGATAGAGTCACTGTCACAGAAAGAGAGTCGGAGAGAGAGAGGAGATAGAGTCCCTGTTACGGAGAGAGAGGGGCAATAGAGTCACTGTCACAGAGAGAAAGAGGAGATAGAGTCCCTGTTACGGAGAGAGAGGGGCAATAGGGTCACTGTCACAGAGAGAGAGGGGCGATAGAGTCACTGTCACAGAAAAAGAGGGGCAATAGAGTCACTGTCACGGAGAGAGAGAGGAGATAGAGTCCCTGTTACGGAGAGAGAGGGGCAATAGAGTCACTGTCACAGAGAGAAAGAGGAGATAGAGTCCCTGTTACGGAGAGAGAGGGGCAATAGGGTCACTGTCACAGAGAGAGAGGGGCGATAGAGTCACTGTTACAGAATAAGAGGGGCGATAGAGTCACTGTCACAGAGATAGAGGGCTGACAGTCACAGACACAGACTCAGAGAGAGTGTTACAGACAATGGGCAGACAGACGATATCAAATATATGCAAACAGACAGACAGAGTCACAGACAGATGAAAGCTAACATTCACCAACACATTCAAACTTCTGTCTGTCAGTTGCAATCAATCTGAAAAGCAAGCAAAAATGGCCACCAACAGGGAAGACAGACAGAGAGCAAGTGACTGCGATGATTAACTGTATTGGATTACAGTCCTGTGTTTTTGCACAGGATCCGACTCCATTCTCCCAGAGATCAGCACAGCCACACAAGCACAGAGCCCCCCTCACGACCGCCGGGCTACAGGACCTGGCCTCATTTCATTTGCAGGTTTGCCCTGGGGAGTTAGACCACTGGTTCATCCGCTCGGACAGTTCTAATTAGACTCACGGGATTGGTCCTTCAGCGCTGCCATAGCACGGGAAGCAAATCGGATGTGACATCCTATCAGGTCACACATGAATCATCTCCACCAATCACAGAGCCTCTTTTCTCCCCACTGCATCCTTGCACTACGACACCAAGTTCTCAGGCTCATCTTTGAGCAGATGAGCTTGTATCACCAAGCAGGATAACTGAGTTAGCCAGATAACTGTGCCGAGTTTAGCTGGGATTAGCTCTCATCGCTCCAGCCCACGCAGAGATTGAAGAGGCGTTCCTGGTTTTCGTCCGGGCACTTATCCTGCTAACTCAGGTCCGAGACCGCTGCATAAACAGAGGGGAGTACAGTCCCACACGGGGGGGTAAGATCGGGGCCGAGGTTCTTATTTAACCCAAAACTGACACACCTGATTTGCCGAGAAGAGAAATCTGTGCTCACACCCTGGCTCTTTACAGGAAAGATCGTGTCCCCCTGGTTTAAACCATCAGCTCCTCAGGTTTGTTTAAAATACTGCTCAGATATTCTGTTCAATCAGAGAACAGAGCCAGATGGGAAGGGGATTAACTGAAATGACTGATAAATGCCCATTAAATCTCCGCAGAACTTTATAGACTGTGAATGCAAGTCAAGCTCCTCAGTCAATCAGCAGTCAAATCTGGGCTGAGGGAGGGCTTTTTGTGTTACTTGTCAAATATAAATTTGAAATAATTAAATAAAAAATCATGAAGTCGTTACTCAGAATGAGGTGAGAAAATGTCACAGCAGAACGTTTGCGGCGTAGTGGAGTTACGCTGCAGAACATTAGCGCTAAACGCCAGACTCCAGCGCACAGCCTTTAAATCATTACACAGCTTCAGGGACACCTCATTACAGAGAATGTGTGTGTGTGTGTGTGTGTGTGTGTGTGTGTGACTGTGTATGTGTAAGTCTGTGTGTTTGTTGTTTCTGCGTGTGCACCTCTGTGAGTCTATGTCCATGGCAGTGTGTGTATCTGCGTGGGGGTGGATGTGTGAAAGAGTGAGAGTGTGTGTGTGTGTGCTCGTGCAGGAGAGTGTGTTTATGGGAGTGTGTGTGGATGAGTATGCGCGTGGGGGCCTGTGTACACATACGTGTGAAAGTACAGCAAAATGTATTAGAGTGTGCACTGTATGTGTGAGCACTGGTGTGTACGTCTGTGTGCTTGTGGTCTGGTGTAAATGTATGAGTGTGATGAGTGTATGAGTGCGAGTGTGCATGAGTGTGTGTGAGAGTGCAGGACTGGGTGAAAGTGCAAGAGTGTGTGTGTGCGCCCATAAGTGTGCATGAGTGAGTGTGTCAGTGTGCATGAGCGTGAATGTGCATGAGTGTGCGAGGATGCATGGGTGTGTGAGAGTACATTAGTGCACATACCAAGTGCACAAGTGTGATTAAGAGTGCACACTGGGACCGACCCTACTTCTTGCGCACAGTAAGCTCTGCAGCTTCAAGGCTGCTCTTCTGATCCCTGATTGGTTGCCAAAACAGTCTTGATTGGCTGTCCATCTGTTCCTTTATTGGTTGCCCATCTGGTCCCTGATTGGCTTCCCAATTAGTCCCCAATTGGCTCTCCAGCTGGTTCCTGATTGGCTGGCCATCTTGTCCCAGATTGGTCGCCCAGCCTGCGTGTGGTATTTGGCACGCACCGAGCTGCTCAGCATGACTCCAAGACAATCAGCTCCGCTTCCTTTAAAGGCAGACTTTTAATGACAATAAAATCATAAACCAGCCATGCTAAAGCATATTCATAATGCAGGAATGACCAAAGTGTAAGTACACTTGGGCAAAATCAAGTTCTTTTACCTTTGTTCTGAAATCCGGGGACGCGTGACACAGGACAGTCTCCAGGAGGAGAAACATGCTGCAAAGCATGGAGAGATCTATACTTCATTACTCCAACATGCATACTGTGCGCTGGGCTGTTTTTGTGCCTTTGGAATGACGGAAGCTGTATCAGGAGGCAGAAGGCGCTAAAGCGACTGACTCACGCACGCTTTCTTGTCCCAATTTACAGCACTGGCCTCTTTCTCACTGATAATGACAGAGACGCTGGAAGATTCTGGAAACTGTGTTATTTTGTGTGTCCCCACCACCCCACCCCACGAGCTATTATAATCTTCACTCCCTCTTATGGCATCTTAGTAGTTATCTCTCCATAGTATGTTTGCTTAGCTGTTTATACCAACTTAGATGTACAGTAGGTGCTCAACGAGTTGCTGATGACTCATTGGATCATCTGAATCTCATCCTGCCTGATCCATGAGGTGCAGCGGCTTTGAAGACCTTCCTTCTGCATTTTTGCATGTTATATTAGATAGAGTCAGTCAAATAAATTCAATATTAAATAAAGTAACGATAAACACTATTGTATGATACAGAACTAGACCAGGTATATGACAAATTCATGCACACAGACACACACAAATGCGCAATCGCCCATGCTCAAGCATATCCTCGATCTCTTTCAAATCCGCACACAAACACACACACACACACACACACACACAGAGCTATAAAAAGCCATAAAAGCCCTCTTATCAATTTGAGTTCCATCATCGACGTGATTCAATCAGGACTGTGAGGGCCTTTAGTCTACAGAAAACTGGATGATTTACGGTCGCGCTGTCATGTCCAATTCTGTCCCACCACTGAATCCCGCCCCTCTTCATGACCTGACCAACTATATCTGCAAACAGCGTAAATGGAGCCCATATATTTTTAATCTGATTCCGAAGTATATGTACAGGACAAGTCACCATCATCAAGGCCTTTACAACCGTACTGCTATCAGTCCTGCTGCCTACCGCCCACAGGATGTGCATCCCGTTAATTTTAATCACATGCCTCAGGGGACCAATCACACGGGATTGCGAGAGTGACTGACACTGCTATTACTGTCCTGTACAGTAGCACAGTTTTCGGATCAGTTCTGCCCTTTGACTCATAATGAGTCAGGTTAGGTTAAGGAGTAAAGAAAGCTGATTGGACATCAGTGTGTCTTCACACAGAAGTTTTGAGAACGCAGATCCTGGAAAGGAGTTGTTTTTATATCTATGGAGCCCGACAGACAGCACTGGTGTAAATGCAGTTTGGACACATGGAGTTTGTGAGTGGGCAGAAAGGACTGGTCCCACGATGCTGCGACCACATTTCGCCTTGCATGGATCATTCCCATCTGTGGCTTAGCGCTGGCTAACATACGAGAGAGATAATTACTGACTGCAGAATCACTCATCGCCAGCATATGGGGCATTACCTCTCCTTCTATCTTTGTCACTTTAATTAAACATGATGCTGCTATAAACAACCAAACAAGAGGCCGTGCAAAGAATTCATCTGGCAGAAAAACGTGTCACCACTGTCATCTATTGGCTGGTGATGACACAGCCAATCAGCAACCGGGTACAGCGTTAATGCAATCATGTGATGTGTTTTGGCCAATCACATAAAAGCTCTAAGACCCTCCAGGATATCACTCTTGAAAGGGCATGAGCTCTGCCCAGTATTGAGACAGATAGATAACAGACTAGCTGCTAAGCGCTTGGGGGAGAGGAAATCTTGATTTCTCTTACTGTAAATTGTTATTAATTAGTTAATATTTTGCATGGATACATGTATTTGCACAACTAGCAGAATTACCCAGTCCAATGAAGTTTTTTTGGAGTATAATCACCAGACGGACCTCATAAAGTTTCCTCCACTAATGAATGACCTTGCTGTAGAGAGACCCGCCAATATCCTTGCTCCTGATTGGCTCTCACTATGCCAGAATGCAGGAGAGCCATTGGGGACTGAGTTAAAGTTAATGGCTGTCACCACACAGACAGTTAATGTTGTGCACATCACAGGAACACTGAGAGGCCACTAATATCCTGCCAAATTAACAATCAACACATCGGCAAAGCATAAAAAGCACTGCACAATTATACAAGTACAATGCAGATAATATGCAGTAAAACAGTCCTCTCTCAGTGCATGAAGTACCGAAACTGCATTAAAACTTTAGTAACGGTGCAATTTAACGACAAACAAATCCCATACATTGCACGATACTGTGGGAATACATTAATTATGAAAAATACTATAGCCAGTGCGGTCAAACGGCAGCTATTTTGGAAGAGAACATGGCACAACCTGTACATCGTATCTGGGCCTTCATGTCAGCTGTGACTCCTCACATGCTTCTTGTTCAAATTCCAAATCAACTTCACTGTTTCTTTTCTTGGTTAAAAAAAAGCCGATATGCATTCAGGTTTCCAAGCAACATGTAAACCAAGGACAAAGCAAGTCAAATCACACGCACAAAATCTGGAGCAGAAACTATGAGGTTACGTTACCTTTTAGACATCGAAGTCAAACAATCTCACTTCAGTGTTCAGCTTCTAGTTATTACCCAAGAAAATAAAGTGAAAAACATTTCTTAATACAAAGATACAAACCTAAATGACCTGTTGATTTTTTTGTATTAGCCAATAATGTTATGTTATATAGCTGAGGATTTTATTTTAAAGTGACAGACGATTGAACAGAACAGTTTGATTCGGCTCAGCAGAGCCAGTGTCTGTGGAGTGAAGTGTGGTTATAGTACGTGATTAAGAGCCTAACAGCTTGGCTAATCTTACTGACTGGGCCACAGTAGGGTTGAGTGTTCGTTGCCTTGGATGAAAGTACTCTCAAAAAAGTACTCTAACCTCATGAGGAGTGAGCGTGAATTACCAACTTTTCAAGTCCAAGTAAAATGCAGGGGTGATTGCAGAAAAAATTCTCAAGCCTGAAAATTTTTCTTCAGGTTGGGTCATGAGGAATGAGTCGTTGATGGGCCGACATCCTGCATTTCGTGGGTCGGCATGAGGAAGTATGAGCTGAGCTTTCAACAGTGATGTAATAACACTGGGTTCGGGCTTTAACTGCCTCATAACTAGGACATCAGGGCCTAAACAGTGGCTCTAAAGTCAAGCTCGGTTCATGATGGGTTATTCTTGGATTAGTAACCCGAGTTCCTCAATGGACACCACTATAAGGACTGATCAGAATTTTCAGCACAATATTATTACTGAAAATCTTATTTTTCCACTGCTGTTGAATTCACATCGGACGACTAACTCTATATCTAGAGTGATTTTTCTAACTTACCTACTAACTAATTAACACACTTTTAAAACATGCAAGACATTTTTTGAAAATAATAAATAAACGTAGCACTCAGTGAAGGCTTAAATATAGTTTGGAAAAACTGTTTATATATAGGGATATAAAATGTTGATAAACTAGTTTTATTTAACAGGAAATAAAATTATTCACTACGTCGCAAAAAATGTCAGTAAAACAGTTGACTTGCTGCTCTACAAGATGACAGTTCAATCTTGGTTTCCACACAGTTCAAAGCTAAATGTATTTGTAGAAAGTGAAACGTTTCGAGCTTGTCAGCTTGCAACCTCCTCTATTCTTACTGGATTCAAGACGATAACCCAACCGCACAGAACACTGCCCGTGTTTTATGAACTGATAAGTTTTAAAGTAGATGACGTTAATTAAAGTATTAAGCCAATTCTGACAAGCGAAATTACTTTTAGCGTACGTATGCTCAAAGCTCATAAAATCCATCCGTTCTCCACTGTATTCCTGGAACCCATCCCAGCTGACTTTAGGCGAACCCTAACGAAAAAGAAGTATACTTCAAGTTCAAGTAAACTTAAGTAAACGTCAAGTATATTTTCCAAGTATACTTTTTTACAAGTATACTTTTTGTAGTGTCCTAGTGTCAATGTACTAGTAGTATACTTGTAAGTGTACTAATTAAATACTACTTGGGACTAAATTGGCCCACTTTAAGTTTATAAAAGTATACTTTTAAGTATACTTCAAGTTTAAGCAAAGTAAACATAAAGTACACATCTTTTACATCTAAGTTTTATTTTATACTGCAAGTGCACTACAAGTGAACTTTATAGCATACTGTGAGTTAACTAGTTGTATACTTCTAGCATACTTTTCAGTTTAGGAAAGTATACATTTAAGTACACTGCAAGTAAACTTACAGATATACTGCTAGTTTATTAGTTGTATACCTCTAGTAAACTTTTCAATTCATGAAAGTATACTGTGAGGTATACTGTTAGGAAACTTAAAGAGTGTCATTGGATGTTTAATGACTGCAGTGAGTCAGGTTCACATCTCATCTGAAAGAGGACATCCTCATCACTGCACTGGAGTATTGTGTATTATTCCACCAGAGGGAAGATCCCAAACTACTGGCCACCAACACCTGCTCCAGCAGCAACTTATTTTCCCAGGTGGTCTCCCATCCAAACACAAACCAAGCCTGCATCTGCTTAGTTTCAACCACACAGTTGGTGCAGATCAGGTTGTGGTATGGTTGCTAGTTTTAAAACTAGTACAGAGACTTCATTGTCACTATGTCAGACCAGATAGCACTGAAGTTCCAGTCTTCTTAATCTCATGTTTGAAAACACTGTGTACATTTATCTGTGAATCTGCACATAATGGCCAGCTAGATTGAACTGATATCTTCACTAAAACACAGCAATGTTTGGTACAGGTACAATATGCAGGGCTCTGATGTCCACACTCTTGTTTAAAAATGATTAAATCATTTATTAAACAGAATGTACCATCTTTCAAGTATTACAGCACTGCTGCATCCTTTCTTTATTCGGTCATATTTTTGACTGTGATACAGAACTCTTAATTAACCAAAAAAACGTATATTTCATTAGCCTTTGCTTGAGTTCTTCAGCCTACTGGTCAGGCTGAAGGCAGTGCTAATTCAAACTTTATGCATATTTCTGGTTCCATATGAGAGAAAGAGGTATTTTTTTTGTTTTGAATTGGGATTTCAATAAGAGTTGCCATTGCTGTGTTCTTATACTTTGGCATCCAATGCAATATTGTGTTTGAAAATTTAATTTATAAAGGAATCAATTTTGTTCTCAATCCTGAGTATGTGTTTCATTGAAAATTCTTATAAGTACCTTCATTTGTAAATTAAAGCAGAATGCACTTAAGCATTGTCTACTAGTAGAGTACATGAGGTAACCTCTCGTCTACTTACGTTAAATAATATCTGAATAGCAACAGTAATACATTTTAGAGTGCTATAATCATAAGCTGTGAGTATGATGTGAAGTTAGCTTAAAGAAGACTTTGAAGTATACTTGAAATTTAAAAACAAAAAACTTTTAGCTCCCTGAAAGTTTAAAACTAAATTTAAATTATAGAGGGCTTGAAGTACAGAACTAGTGGACTAGTAGTGTACCTATAAGTTTACTTGCAGTATACTTCAAAGTGTACTTTCATAAACTAAAAAGTTGGCTTGAAGTATATAACAAGTAAAGTTGTAGTACATCTGAATTTACTTGCAGTATACTTCAAAGTATACTCTTATAAATTAGACATTGTGCTAGAAGAATATAACTAGTGAACAAATAGTTCATCTTTAAGTTTACTAGCAGTATACAGTACTTTACAGTATACGTTCATGAACTGAAAAGTTTACTGGAAGTATATAGCTAATAAACTAGCAGTATATCTAAGTTTACTTGCAGTATACTTTAATGTATACTTTCATAAACTGAAAAGTATGCTAGAGGAATATAACTAATTAAGTCACAGTATACTTAAAAGTTCACTTGTAGTGTATTTGCAGTACAAAATAAAACATAGATGTAAACTAGATGGGCACTTTAAGTTTATGCTGCTTAAACTTGAAGTATACTTCTTTTTTGTAAGGGTATGTATCAAATCTGTCAATACTGGAAGAATTGTCAAATTTATTCTCAAATAAAATTAGACAAATGTTTATCTGTTTCTGTGTGGGTCAATAACACTGCATAAAAATCAAGTTCAGCTCCACCCATGTGCTATTTTCTCTGCTATGCTGCCCCAAAGCTGACTTGTTACTGCAAACGTACATGTGGAATATGTAAGACCATGAGATAGTAAAAACTGAGTAAAACTATAATGCATTATACTTCAAAGAAGCCAATACATGGTAAAAAATATTTTAATGTGCTTATTCTTTTGATAGTAGCCTAACTGCGAGCCAAGTATACTTGAACATTAGGCATGAATATTTTGATACTTAATTATGCTTTTCTTGAATATATCTTGATCAAAAGTTTACGTACAAGTATAAGCCAAATATACTTCGACTTTTCTGTGTACTTTTCAATATAAGCTAAGTATACTGAAGTCTTACTTTGCTAAAGATATCTCTGATAAGTACATCAAAAGTAAACTGAAAGTATACTCTCTTATTTTTAGTTTAGAGGAAGTATACTAATGGCACACTTGAATAAACTTCTTTTTCGTAAGGGAAAGGCAGGGACCCTCCCTGGACAGCTCGCCAATCCTTCGCAGGGTGCACACACCATTCATTAGAATTTACTTTTAATATTCAATATCGCGAATGCATATGCTGCGCATGCCCCCGCAACCCGGTGTGTCATCAGTAACATGGCAGCCGCCGTTATATGCTATTACCACGTTTATCAGCACTAGAAATTAAACTCTAAATTTTCTTGACTAAATGCACACTTGACGTTTTTACAACCCGAATGTTTCTCTGGGTACTCAAACATCAAGGTAAGCCGAAAAAGTGCTTATTTTATTCGATATTAGTGGAGTTTGAATACGGAATTCTTTACCTTCCCCTTATACAGGACTAGTAGATTCGTATGTCCTCGCATATTCAGCAGCCCAGTAATAAAATACACATAAAGTCGATCTTTGTTTCGTTCTCATCTGTTTCTTTCTTCTGGGACTCTCGTATTTTCTCTGCGCAGATGGAGTTCAGTCGCATCAGCGAATTTCCGCAGCATACTCTCCCATACACTGATGCTGCTCACTAACAGTGTGTCGCTCACATCTCATCTTATCCAGCGATTCCAACCCACTCAACACTTCTAGCTAATAAAGGCTGAACTACAAATACTGTCTCTGTTTGTGCAGTGCTGTCATGCAAGTTCGGTGCATGCATAAAATAATATTTTATATTAAAATTTCATCTTAAAAGTTGCAGAAAAGTTACGACATCAAGTATGCACATCTGCTATTGTTCTAATAATTAAGAATGTGCATGCAATGGTAAATAAATGATTAGCTGTGCAATTTTTTGGGCTGAATTTATTTTGTGCTGAAAGTGCACATAAGGACGTAGTTAATGCAACTTATGCCCGTGATCCACTTATGATTTTAAGGCCTCTGATTGTCCCGATTCTCCCCTTCCGACCAGTTACAAGCGATTACGGGTGGAAATTCCTGTTTCCGCGAGAGGTAGATGGATCATGACTTCCGACCCTTCCGCGTGAATAAGACAGGTTCCGACTGAATCGGATCACGCGGATCTCTCTTCGGACAAATCAAACCAGTTTGATGTTGTCGGAAGGTATGAGTTGTCAGAACGACGCGGGAGTATCGGTTCGTCAAGTGCAAACTAGGTGGCGAATATTTCCACTGCAATTAGCCAATTAGAAACCGTTTACAAAAACAACCGCCATCTTTATTGTTGACGTTGGCAAAAATCAATCGGAAGTGCTCGCGTTAGTGGATCATGGGATAAAATTTTTTCCCCGATCACTCCGACTTTCTACGATTGTTTGCGCGAGTTTCGGATGGTTCCCCGCACTTCCGAAAGCTTCCGACTGGCCTCGATCGCTTGCGCGCGGAAGCCTTAAAAGCGTAAGTGGATCACAAGCATTAGCTAGGTACATAGCCAGCATACATGAAGCAGCAAAACAGTTCCGTGAATCGGTGTAGGATATTCAATGTAATGGAAATATACAACTCAGTTTAGGTGCATCTTGAACATTTAATACACAAAAGCAAAGCAAGTGTTAGCTACATGCACGCTCCTAGGATGTCACCTTCAATAGTTACCGAATACACGCCCGTTATCCAACCTTAGTTAACCAACAACAGCTTTTAGTACCTCACTGTATTTTCTGTAACGTTACATAAAATATATGTGAAGCAGTTGACTCGCTACATAACAAAGCCATTCATCAAATACAATTACTGAAAACACTGGTGTCGTTACACCTGCTCACTTTACCGACTTGGTAATAATGTAAGCCGACAGCACAAAATCTCCTGACCAGTGCTACACACAGAGAACCGCAGCTGCTGCACTGCTTACGAGAACGCGCTTATGCCTGTGATCCACTTACACTTTTAAGGCTTCCTCGCGCAAGCGATCGTGGCCAGTCGGAAGCGCGGGAACCATCGAAACTCGCGCAAACAATCATAGAAAGTCGGAGTGATCGGGGAAAAAATTTTTCCCATGATCCACTAACGCGAGCACTTCCGATTGATTTTTGCCAACGTCAACAATAAAGACGGCGGTTGTTTTTGTAAACGGTTTCTAATTGGTAGTGGAAATATTCGCCACCTAGTTTGCACTTGACAAACCGATACTCCCGCGTCATTCCGACAACTCATACCTTCCGACAACATTAAACTGGTTTGATTTTGTCAGAAGAGGGATCAACGTGATCCGATCCAGTCGGAACCTGTCTTATTCACGCGGAAGGGTCGGAACAGGTCGGAAGTCATGATCCACCTACGTCTCGCGTGTAACAGAAATCAGCTTGAATGCTAAGCCCTGGTTGGCGTGCGTCTCAGCCCTGGTTCAGTATCCAGTTCTTATAATACATCCATGCTTTGGACTGGTTGGGAGCGAAAGCTATAGGCTGAGAGCGAGAGGTCTATCAAAGCCCATCTAGGTCTAGTGTCTGCGATCTTTCTGCAGGCATGTATCTCGCATTTTATTTTTTCCCTCGCAGATCGCCACACGCCAGACATGGTGCCGGCATGGTGCCTGATTCCCATCACCCCTGAAAACGACATGGCGGTCAGGCTACACACCGACCCTACAGTCCAGGGCCTGTTGCTCAGGCTACACCAGGTTTCCATGTTGACACTACAACTGCGTTCCATTAGTCAAAAAGTTACGTCCTATCATCTAATTCCTAACCACATTATTTTAACCTTGATAGAAAGCATCTTGAGGTAAGGAAAGGTGGAAAGGGGAATTCATATGTGCTTAGAAAGACGACCACACTAATGAGAGAATCCCAGCGCACTTACACTAGGTGACGCGATCATGCGTCTGTCGCCCGTCACGTTAGTTTGTTTTTGTGATTGGCCAGATGGAAGGTGTCGCTCGGAATATTGTAGCTGCACGGTATTGTGGGGGCGGCGTTGTCTCCTTTCTTTCATAAAGGATGGCTCAGTGTACCCTGTGCTAAAGGAGATACGTTAGGGAGCATTGAAGCACCTTTCCTTAACATTTAGAGAGTTAAAACACACTTATTATGGCTGCCACGTAAATAATTCTGGGTCATTTTCTAGGAGTTAAGAACTTTCCTAAGCAAAAAAGACTGACCGAATGCAGCCTGCATCTGTGACCCACTCACTTCACTCTCTTCTATGATAGAACAGCCCCCTGTCCGGAGGGCTGTGTTAGCCAGATAACTTCCCAGAGTAAAATCCACAACGACTCATTTTGCTTTCTGCATTAATCAAGCTCAGTCCTTTATCCTGCTTTGTGAAACAGGACCCAGATGATGTGCGTGTGTGTGTGTGTGTGATAAATGCATATGCACAGCATTATCTTCCTCTAATCCATCACAGCAGTCATTGCCACAGGGATAGCCTAGCGCAGGGGGACCCAAACTCAGCCCTGGGGATCCACAGTGCGTGCTGGTTTTCACTCCAACCACACTTACAATCCCAGAATTAACAAGTAGTTAATTTTTTTTCTTGAATTGCTTTTCAGTTCAGAGAGGTGTTTCACCCTCTTAAACTGCGTTTCCGCCAAACGCAAAACAAATCATTCGCGCGGCCAGATTATATGCAAAGTCAGTACAAAGACGCGAATAGACGCGAGAAGGCGCGAACTCTCGTCTATTTACGTCTTTGCATTGACTTTGAATGTAATCTGGCCGCGCGAATAATTCGTTTCAAGTTTGGTGGAAACGCTGCATTAAACTGCTTTGACAAAAAAAATGGCTATGCATTCCATGATGTTTACAAACCCAGCGTTTATCCTGTGCTCATGTGTGACTTTCCTAGTTGGGAAGCCAAGCCAAGGTGGCAATACGTTTTAAATGGTCCAAATCAAGTCTCCAGTGAATCGTTAAACTGATAAATAAGTACCTAAAATGCCCCCACAGCACCCCCCATCTGCACCTCCTTCTACAGGACTTCCTGTGACCCCGTCTATGACATCACAGCTCTGATAACGGTCAAGATGTGCGATGCGGCCCCGGTCAAAACCATTAATCATGGCTCTACGACTCCTCACAGCAAAAAGAGCAGCCAAAGCACCATCTCTCACTCCGCGGCAGGAATAAGTGACCCTCTCATCCCTTAATGACGCAGCGATAAACCAGCCCTGCGAACGCCATTAATCTAACGGGCCGTTTATATTAATGAGGACGGCTTAATGAGGGACTCAGAGGGAGGGAGAGAGAGAGAGAGGAATACAGATCATAAAGTGAAGAGAAAAATAAAACACAGCACCGCTGCTTTCACTCCGGTCCATGTTCTATTTTTCTGAGAGTTCCAGGTTTTTCTAGCTATATGCATTCATTTCGGCTAACTCTGTTACCCACAGTAAATCAATAACTCAAATTGGCCAATTAGATTAAACGTCTTCATAGGGCTGACGGAGTCGTTCTTCAATGAAGGAAGTGAGTATTATCAGAGACAAGGAGAGAGGGAAAGAGAGAGAGAGGCGGAAAAGTGAGAGGAAGTGCGTTCTCTCACCCGTCTAAATCCTGGAAGTTAACGTTGACCTTCTTGGTGGAGCCCAGCAGCTCTGAAACGAGATGGAAAGGAAAAGTTAAAAGTTAACGGAGCAAAATCCTTGCAACACAAAACTTCTGCAGAACATATTTACAGTAAAATAGAACAGGACAGCAGTCATGTAAAGCAGGGTAAAGCCACAAGGGCAATGATAAGAGTGGGACTTTACCATAGAGGAAGAAATAGAATGAGTCGGCTGGTCGCTGATGTTTCTGAGCACTTAAGAGTCTGAATCTGTGTTTAGAGTCTCGTTTCTAACATTGTTTTGGCAACAGATATCATGTCATGCCAAAATGGAATTTTGAATTTGAAAAATAGGACCAAGCGTCCTGTAGCTTACCGGCAAGCAATCTTACAACAATGATACAAGTTATGAAAATTTCATGTGAAGTTTGACATTTGAATCAATGAAAATCAATTTCAAGGTCACTAAATAAAAGTTCATATACATTTATAAGACCTTCTGTTATACAAGCCTAAGCTCTGAAGCAGTTTTGGTGACACAAGTCATTGAAATATGTCAATATGTATTCAATATGTCAATTGTGAACTTTAAAGGTCACAGAATGTCAAGTTGTGGTCAGCAAATGGACTTCATATATGACTTTCTACAACGTAAATGTCTCTATCCAAACCTTGGCTGAATCTGTGACCATTTTGGTGATTCAAGTCATTGTAATTTCACTGTCGAGTTTGACCCTCAAAGGTCACTGACAGTCAAGTTGAATGTCACCAAATGAAAGTTCATATGTGACTTCCTAGAAGTCAGTAACAGAAACTTAGGCTCCATCTGTGACCATTTTAGTGATACAAGTCATTGAATTTTCACTAGGTCAAGTTTGACCGTCGAAGGTCAATACGAAGGTCACCAAATGAAAGTTCATACATGGCTTCCTATATGTCTCTAATACAAACCTACACTCCATCTGTGACCGTTTTGGCAATACAAGTCATTGTATTATGTCAAATTTGACCTTCAAATGTCATCAACAGTCAAGTTGAATGTCACCAAATGAAAGTTCATATGTGACTTCCCATGTCAGTAACAGAAACCAAGGCTCCATCTGCGACCTTTTCAGTGACAGAAGTCATTGAATTTTCTCTTGGTCAAGTTTGACCTTCGAAGGTCAATATGAAGGTCACCAAATGAAAGTTCAAACATGACTTCCTATACATCTCCAATACAAACCTACACTCAATCTGTAATGATTTTGCTGATATAAGTCATTGAAATTTCACTGTATAGTTTGGCCATTGAAGGTCACTGAAGGTCAAGTTCAAGGCCACCCAATGAAACTTCATACATGACTTCCTATATGCCCACAATACAAACCTAACCTCTATCTCAAATAGTTTTGGTGATAGAAGTCATTGAAATTTCACTATGTGAAGTTTGACCTTCGAAGGGCACCAAAGGTCAAGTTCAAGGTCACCAAATGAAAGTTAATGTATGACTTCCTTGAAATCTCCAAAACAAACCAAAACTATCTGTAACCATTTTGCTGATATAAGTCATTGAAATTTCATTGTGAAGTTTGGGCATTCAAGGTCACTGAAGGTCAAGTTCAATGTCACCAAATGAAACTTCATACATGACTTCCTATATGCCCACAATACACACCTAAGCTCTATCTGTAATAGTTTTGGTGATAGAAGTCACTGAAATTTCACTATGTGAAGTTTGACCTTCGAAGGTCGCTGAAGGTCAAGTTCAAGGCCACCAAATGAAAGTTCATACATTACTTCATATAAGTGTTCAATGCACATATGTTCCCAATCTTCAATATTTTAAAGCCTAGAAGCCTTTGAAAATTGTAACATTTTGCTTGACCTCAAGTTTGACCTTTCAAGGTCATCTTTAACACAGCCGAAATATAGGTCATATATAACTTCCTATATGTCTGTAATACAAACTTAAGTTCTATCTGCAACCATTTAGCTTCCATAGACAATTTGGCCCATTCTCCATAAGACCTAATGTTAAAGTACAGCGCCCCCACTTGACCTACTTCCGTCAATTCAATCAAAATGGCACTCGCTCTGTACATAAAGTGTATCAAGGTGAGTTGATTGCCAGATTTAGAAAAAAGTTATCAGACAGTTTTTGAGAAATATTTTTTTGAAATTTCAAGTCATATCTTTTAACATTGTTAATACATTCCCTGACCTCAAGCTTGACCTTTCAAAGTCATCTGTGGTCACATTTAATATTGCCAAAATATAGGTCATATATGACTTCCTACATGTCGATAATACAAACTTAATCTCTATCTGCAACCATTTGGCCTCCACAGGCCATCTTGCATATTCATAAAGTACAGCGCCCCCAACAGACCCACTTCCGTTGATTCAATCAAAATGGCGCTCGCATTGTACATTGACGGTACCAAGGTAAGTTGATTGCCTGATTTAGAAAAAAATTTATTGCACAGTTTTTGAGAAATAATTTTTTAACATTGGGGCCAAAATTTCAAGGGCCCATTAAACGGACAAAAATGATTCAATCAAAAATCCGAGAAATTAGAAATACGGTCTAGTAGTATGTTATTGCAAATTTACACAAAAATTCATCAGGCCAAAAAAAAAGATAAAAAAATGTTCCGGATGACGGACGACGGATGCCACACCATGACAATAGCTTACCGGCCCTATGGGCCGGTAAGCTAAAAATAGAAAATTTAATGCGGAAAAACCCACAAAGATCAACTTGCTAGGTTTTTACTTCACAAACGATTAAATATCGATGACCTTCCACGGTTTGCCATAGCAAAACATAGGAAATCGGGGATTAGTTTTATTCACCCTACTCTATGTGATGAGGCAAAGCCTAGTTAAGTCAAAAATGGTCCAAACTCAGTTTCGAACAAAATGAGACTTACTAGGTTCTTCCATAACACTCAAGATTTGCAATTTTGTGACATCACATGGTGAAGTGACCGCCCAGAGGCAAGAGGGACTAATCAACTTCAGCCAACCACTTATTCAGTCCCTTCATTATTCTGGGTGGTTACCCCCCTTGTGATTTCAAAAAGGAACAGATTTTGAAATGGCTCGTAATGACGAATTGGCTGTGCACCTGGTGATATGATAGTGGTGATATGGTTGTCTAGTCACATGTGATATGTGTACCTTCACTTTAGCTGAAAGTGAGCCCGCTACAGCTACGGAAATACGGTATGTCGTGCGAACCCTCGGGCTGCGAGGGTAACGTTTACATATTGGATACAACCAAACGTTAGTACATCTAAGTCCCATGATCATATAATCAAGAGTAAGACACTGCATTTGTACAGCATAAAAAGACAACAATATAGCTACAGCAATCCATCAACAAATTACCAGAATCTGCATGGTTATTGCTGGCCTAACTTAGCCAGCTAACGTTAGCTTTTTGCTAGTGGTAATTTAGCGTATGTTTAGAGCGTTATTTCACTTGCGTTGCTTACCAACATCATATCATAGCGTTTTTTGGCATCTATAGATTCTTTAGGTTGTCTAGTTTCATATGACTTGTGTATCTTCACCTTAGCCGAAATTGAGCCCGCTACAGCCTCGGAAATACAGCATGTTGGGAGAACCCTGGGGCTGTGAGGGTAACGTTTAAGTATTGGGTATACAGTATACTGCCATGTATATAGCTGCCATGCAATAGCTTACGGTAATGTAATGATAACATTGAAGTTGGGGGAATAAAGTTGTCAGCTAATGCCAAAGTTGACGTTTACAGACAATATTAAAGTGGCGGGTTCCGTAGGGTTGGAACAACACCTTTCTCGAGGCACAGGTTTTTAGCTAAACCAGCTTTGTACTGGCCTAAGTTGGAGAAAGAGTCCGACGTGAAATGCTGAGCACACACAAATGGGTTTGTGGCAGGGGCCGCAGGAACGTTGTCGGCAAAAATAAATGCAATCCACTTGTTCCTCTGCCATTCATCGCCCGATGGAATGTTAAAAACGTTTTTATGTGGATGTTGGCAGTCAACAACAGAGCATTTGAGTGCACCAGAACCTGTAGCTCGTGTCGTCTCCGATATTTTTCTTAGGTGTGTTTGTGGAAAAAGTGGGTGCGGTTTGCTACTCCCTAGCCACACCTCGACTCCTGCTCCATGCAGGTACATGTCATCAGTATGCCTAAACTGAAATCGCCATTTTTCATGCCTCTGGAGTTGATGAGGAAAAAAGGAAGGAAAGAAGCTGCTTTGACTCTAAAACATCTCAGATTTTGTCAGAGTGAGGGATGACTGATGTATACATGCAATAACTAGGAAAACTGTTTTTCAGGTAATGGATTCTGAAACGGCAATGCAGTATGCTTGCTGTAACCTTGTCTAAGCAAATAGCAGTGAGATGGTCTTCCTTGGCACTGCCTTTGGGGTGGAACCGAAACCCAAATCATTGTCAATCAGAACCGGAACCATGAGTCTGGTTCCCCTTTTCCACCAATAAGGACCTGGTGCTAGTGCCGTGCTGGTGCTGGTGCCGGTGCTTAGTTGGTTCAACCCACACACCTCCTGCGAACCGGTTTGCTCTTCCATCGCCGAGGAGCCAACTCAGAGCCACACGATTACGTCACCGTATAACGCCAGTACATCACTGTATACTAGTGGGCTCGCCAGGCTCGCTACGGCCTGATTTGTTTAGCAACGAAAGTGCGAGCAGCTGGAATTATTTTCCGTTGCTGTTCAGGTATAGGACCAGATCTGACAGGTTATTTGGATGGGAAATGGACATCTTATTCGTACGTGACCATGTAAACATCCGGTTTTATTGATTTCCAGTGAGCGCTATACTTATAGCCCAAATAAGCAAAAATACCGCAGCACTTTCAAAATCCCATTTTGGGGTTACCATGGGGCATTGGATGAGCAGAGTTTGAATACTTTTATTCCTCATTGCGCACGTTTGTCTTGGATGTAACATTTGAAGCCGAGTCGACCTGTGTATTTGTTTAATGTCTCGTTGATTGAAATGTTTCAGCAGGGAACAAAAACATTCTTGCAATTCTGCAGCATAGAATCCAACATAGGCTTTATTTTCTTAAAAATACGTGTCTGATCCAATTACAAACCAACGTTAAAAAGAAAAAAAAAGAATAAAAAAATCGATCCGTGTCAGATCCAATTACAAACCAATGATTTTTTCTAAAAAAAAAAATAGGCATTTCATCAGCGCAAGTTTCCTTGTAAACTAGTTTCCCTACGTGGCAGCTGTCATAATAAGACACTTGTTATCAAGGTTCCCGGCATTTGCGATGATAAATTATCCTACGAGTTCACAGGTGCCCTGTCATGCTGCTAGAGAATGTAAACCCGGCCAGACAGAAAGAGATAGGTCATACCGTACCGCCCCTGACGTAATCGGTGCTCGGCTCTAGACCAGCAAGGAGTTGGTGCTGCTCTGAAGCCAGTTTTGAGAGCCAGGAGCTGGTGCCTATAGGCTGTGGAAAAGCAAAGAACCGGCGCTAAGTCAGGCTCTGGCTCTGAACTAGAACTGGAACCAGCTCGGTGGAAAAGGGGTGTGAGTGGAAGATGAATGTGAGCACCACCAAGTCTGAACATCAGCTCCACCATCAGGCCCAGCAGGTCAATAAGCGTGTGTACCTAATAATGTGGTCACTCTGGGTACTCAAACAAAAGGGCTTTAAAAGGCTCTTGGGAACATCTCATTATCAGCAGCTGCATGTAAGGTGCCCAAGACTTACCTGAACTTCAGTTTGAAATAAATTTTCTGGCCAGATATGTCAGTATATTAGTGTGAAGCTCTGGGAAATGCATCACTCTGACACAATAACCTTAAAAAACATTACAGGGGGTCAATAAAACATCTTACATCAATCCAGACCTTTTCCCCATCTTTAACCTTCCAGAACCTTCCACCAACCTCAGCATATATCCCACCTGATCTGCATGCCTCCTTATCGATGTTCCCTGCATGTGCGTTCTGTGTATCAATGTCCAACAACCACTTGACATAAAACATTTTGAGTCAGTTTGACAGGTACAAACTAAGTCCTAGACTATATTGAGTTAGTACAGAGAATCTCTAGTCCTGATTGAATTTAGCAAAGGGTCAGGTGTTATCAGTGTATGAGAAATTGGCCCATTGTGTATGATATAAATAAGTACTACTGTATGAGTGATAAGTTATTTATTGCGAGATTATTACCAGGCATCCATCATGACCGACAGGGCTGGTGGATGGTTCTCATATATACAGCTTGTTAACAATCTCTTTTCAAGAGAGGACTTGGGATTACAGACTCTGAGGCTATTAAAGAACATACTAGTGCCACTGACTTCGGACTATATATAAATATAGCTCTACATTTTTCCAATACATGACACACTGAAAAATTGTCAGTTACAATTAAACAAATAGCTGAACAAAGTGAGCTAAGTTTTCACGCTGTTCTTCCCTGTTCCAGCAGGGGCGCTGATTTCGCTGGATAACTGTACACAGTAAAACCAGATCTGGAACACTGGAGCAGATTGAGCTGCACTCGGCTCGGATAACCGGCTAACTCAAATAATCTGCTCTATGTAACAGGAATGCAGTCAGTATGTCCCCATTCTGCCTTCGTTCAGATGGTCAGAGATACAGGATTACTGACAATCACCCCACATTAGCTGTTGAGCCAAGAGAAGGTTCTGGAACACGAGGTTGTGATTCTAACCCCAGCAGGATGTGACTGTGGTGCAAGAGGGGGGTTGACATGCCCACGATAATGGTGGTAAATCCTGCTTTTGGGAGTGTCCATGTTTCTCCGCGGCACATCGAATGGGTCTGAGCCGTACTGCGGGATGATGGGAACTCAGAGGGGTGGGCGGGCTCTTACAGAAGACAAGACATGCAGTGCTCGGCAACATGCATACTATGAAGCTTAACCCTTTCAATACTGAATACAGTAATACGAATCTCTGCAAAAAAGGGTAATATTAAGATAAAGGTGTTGCATTCAGTTGTCATACTAGACCTGTCAGGAATCGATATGACACTGGTGGGACAAATATGTCCCACTGGCAAATACTGGTGGGACAAATGTGTCCCTGTCCTTTGTTACTGAGCAGGAAATGAGTACAAAGGTTGAAAAAGCCATCTATACCAGTGCGTCTCAGACCTCTCCTGGAGCCCCACCTGTCCTGCAGGTGTTAGATCTCTCCCTGCTCCAGCACAGGTGATTCCCATGATCAGCTCATTATTAACCCCCTAAAACCGATTGATAATGTCCTGATCATCTGCATCACCTGTGCTGGAGCAGGGAGAGATCTCAAACATGCAGGACAGGTGGTCCTCCAGGAGAGGTCTGAGAAGCACTTATCTATACAGATGTAAAATAATCTATAACCTCGAATATCACAAGTTCAATAAAACAATTAGAGAACTAAAAATAGCAAGGATTTAATCACAATCAGAGAGAGGTGTCGACTTTCAGCGGCCATTTGCAATTCCCCATAATGCCCTGCAGTCCAAATTTTCTTCCCAGCATGAAAAAGGTATTTCAATAATATTTAACTGGCCCAAATGCAAGGATTTCTGGGACTCATGTGTCCTAATAGGATATTTGGAAATGTTGAAAAATGTCCTGTTAGCACTGAAAGGGTTAAGTCATCACAATGGCAGACTGAGCATGTGCGAATGTGTTGACCTACTGCGATGACTAGAGACGGCAAGCTTATCTACTTCCTTCTTTCCCTTGTGCCTGACCGTCGACAGGATCGAGATCCACCCTTCCACTCCGCTACATGAGCGCAGAAATAAGGCCAAACAACGTCTCCAAAGACATCTCAAGCAAGAAGAGATAAGACCAACCGTTGCCGAGGCATTTCTGAATAAATGAGCGACCTGTGGATCTCTCTCCAGCTGCAAAAGGAACGAATAAACAGATAATACAGACCCAAACATCGCTCCTGCACACGAATACTCCACATACCACACACCTGCTCAGAACTTTCACATCACAATCATGCTCTTTCTAGCCCAGTCACTTCTCAACAGAGCTCTACAGCACAGCCCTGCTGTCGCATCATGTTTCTCCATGAAGCTGACGAAACGGTAACCCTGCCTGAATCCAGCCGAACACGCGCTCCATGTGCCGAAGAGCAAATACGACGTTTTTAGTCTCTGAAACGCGCAGGAGCAGAAGCCTGGAGCAGAGGATATCTGGAAGAGCATGTGCAGAGATGATACTCTGCTGTCGGTGACGTCTGCAGGTCATTGCATACGAACAACCATGCAACCGACTGCTGAGTGTGACTACTTTCACATAAATGACATTACAATGTCCCAAACATTATGGTGCCCTGGAATTGAAGCCCTTCATGCAAAAACCAGTTATGTCACTTTTTGGAGTCAAATCACAAGGAGGTCAGTGACCCTACCACCATTTTCACTGCTGATTAAAATAATTACCAGTCCCAGGAATATGTGTAAACAATCATTTGTCCTAAAGATTGGTAACTAAAAAGTTCTGAGTTGAAATGCGAAACTTCATTTTTCTCAAAACGTGAAAAAGTGACATAACTGGTTCTTGCATGGAGGGCCTCAATTGTTCTTGTGCCCCTTGTGTAATTTCATCCAGCCAAACTGTCCCTGGTTCTTCAGGAGAAGCTGTTTCCAGCTTTACTGTCCTCATCTCAGTTTAACCGAAAAGAAGGTCTGATGAATTCTGCGCTATTCTAATGCTTGAGGTGCGATTTCCTGGGTCTAACTGGATTACAGGACACACACGAGACAGCCGCCATGTGCACTGCATGGCCAAATCTATGTAGGCGCCCCTCGGTCTGAGGCTGTTTGTGTAAATGAAGGAAAGCAGAGAGAGACAGAGAAACAGAGGAGTGTGGTTCTCTCTCTCCCTCACAGTGGGCTGGTGTCCCTGCTCTCTCCTCCTGACCTCATCTGACCTCCCTCTCCTCTCCTCTCCTCTCTTCTCCTCTCCTGCCCGAATCACATGGTGCCAGACTCCTCTCAGGCAGGCTATGAGAACTCCATTTCCCATGAGGCCAAGGGTGATTACAGCACAGAGGATTCTGCACAGCCTGCATGATCAGGAGGGATGTACACACACACCTTAGATAGGACACACAACACACACACACACACACACACATATAAACCCACACACAGGTTCCACGGTAAGTGTGTGGGTGGGTTCAATATGTACATGGCCATAAAACACCTTGGAGGATTCCTGTGTGTTAGAGGTGCTGAGGCCAAGGGCTGCCTTTCGAACACCGCCTACCTCTCATCCTCTCTCAGACACACACACACACACACACAAACACCCTGTTTCTCTTCTACTCACTCATTCAGTGTGTGTGTGTGTGTGTCTCTCTCTTCCACACTCATCCCTCAGTCTTATTTGTTCTTTCACAACTTAACTCACTTCACTTTATTGGCCAGAAAAATACATAATGCACACTGCCAAAGCACAAACACACAAAACAAGTGCAAAATCACAACTCCCTCCCTCTGTCTCTCTCCCGCTCTCCCTCCATCTCTCCCCACTCTCTCTCTCCCTCCATCTCCCCCTCTCTCCCTCTCCCTCTCCATCTCTCCCCCCCTTTCTCCCCTCTCTCTCTCTCTCTCCCTCCATCTCCCCCCCTCCCTCTCCCTCTCCATCTCTCCCCCCTCTTTCTCCCTCTCTCTCTCTCTCCCTCCATCTCTCCCCCCTCCTCTCTCTCTCTTTCCCACTCTCTCTCTGGCTGTGAGTAGAACAGTCTGGAAGCCTGTTCCACCGTGGAGTGTGTAATATAAGCCCAGTCCTCTGCAGTGTTCAGTATATTTTGCTCGACTGCCCTGCCGGATCTTTCCCCTCATATTCAGCTCATGGACTCTGACTCCAACGATTCTGATTCTGCCGCCTCAGTGTTTTTCTCGGGCAGAGCGAGGAGCACCCAGGCCGCACACACACTCACTCTCACACTCACACTCGCACACACACACACACACACACACACAGATTCTCACACTCACACACAGACACGCATGCACGCACGCACAAACACACAAACACACACACACACACAGATTCTCACACTCACACACGCACACACATGCACGCACACACACACACACACACACACACACACACACACACACACACACACACACACACACACACACATACTCACAGCCACACTCACACACACACACACACATACTCACAGCCACACTCACACACACACACACACACACACACACACATTCACACTCACACACACACACACATTCACACTCACACACACACACACACACACACACACACACACACACACACACACTCACACGCACACACATACACACACACACACTCACACACACATACACACCCTGAGGCTTCAGGGATCCGCAGTGGGGTAGAGGGGGGTCCCCGAAGCTCCGTATTTTAGCGGTTGTGACACAGCTACCTGCAGCGGTATCTGCAGTACCGTGAGTGGCTGGATGGGGGGGTTTGATGTTGCTAAGCAACGAGCATCCTCCTGTTCATCCCATTCACAGCACAACCCCACAGTACACGTTCAATCAAAATGACTGTACACCTGCATGCTGACACCATGCATGGATCGATTGCAGCAGTGAAGACAGGGAGAACATGCAAACTCCACACAGAGAGGCCCCAGGCGAGACTCAAACTCACAACCCTCTCACTGTGGGGTAACCGCTAAAGCACTGTGCCAATGTGTCACCTACAGTGTACCTACACAGCGTATACTACAGCTAGGGTACACCACTAGCTTCTGTATGTCGAGACGTTTCAGATGCAGATAAATGTTGATTTTGTTTTGTTAACGGGCCGTGACTCGGTTCTCAGAATGTAGACGCTGTGCAGCGCAATCGCCTCCAATAGAAGACAGCGAGTCACTGCCGGCTCGCTCTGATTGGACACCGGGATGCATCCAGAGGCAGGCTTGGCCTTTAGGTTCTGGTGCGGAAGCAGATTGAGGAGATGCACAGTGCAGTATTTAAACAGGGACTCTAACGATTTGGGTTTGCAGCCCTGTGCATCACCACGTTGGGTTTGAAAGCTGCAGGAATGCCCTGTAAGAGATATACAGACAGTCAAGTTTGATTTCAGGCCCTTACATCCATACGGCGTGAGCTGCACAGGAAGCTCAGCCCTTTAAAACACAGCGTCCCCGTCCCAGTATTTTTGGACAGGGCCCGATATAGCCGGAGAGTCAGGTCTGCGTGCCTGAGGGAGACGGTTGCTCGTCCGCACTGCAGCGCTACAGTCCAGCCCGAACCCAAGCTCTTCCAACCAGCACCAGGAAACTTCACCACAGAAGGAACCAAACCTAAATCAGGCCTGTCGACTTTACCGATCAGCCTCACAGGAAACAAACGGATCGGGAGCGAAACGTGTTCATGAGGGAGAGACACCGAGCAGCGTTTAAACCTGTTTACAGGAGCGAGAGCCAGAGAGAGAGAGAGAGAGAGAGAGAGAGAGAGAGAGAGAGAGAGAGATTCTGGATTTCTTTTATAGGATCTGGAACATTATAGTAGTAATAGATCTACATGTGCTTTATGCTTTGGCAATATGAAATGTTCACCTTTGTCATACCAATATTGGCCATTTTAAATTTTTTGAGACCGAGAGAGAGAGAGAGAGAGAGAGAGAGGGAGGGGAGGGAGAGAGAGAGAAGAGATAGAGAGAGAGAGAGAGGGAGGGAGGAGAGAGAGAGAGAGAGAAGAGAGAGAGAGAGAGAGAGAGAGAGAGAGAGAGCGATAGCAGCATTTAATCCCAGTCACACAGGGAAGGTATTGAGCTGCATTCTGACCTGTTTATGAGCAGAGTTAAACCTCATTTTGGTATCATCCCAGACATTATGGCCTCGTGCTCTTAACCTCTCTGCATTTTGCCTGTATGAATAAATCAGAAACTATAAACGGAGGGTGAATTGCCCACTCAGCTTTAAAATTACAAGAGTAGGTCAAAACTATATGGCCGAACCACTAATATAATCGTGATTGCGATGGTAATCTCTGCTAGCGCCTTAATGCTTATTCCCATTATGTGTTAGCATTGAACTAACTCCATCACTAAGCCAGTCAGTCAGTCACTTGCGTTTCAGGGGTGGTCCCACAGTTGAGGTCCCGTCAAAAATGCTTTTTTTAATCATTCACAGTATGTGTGTTCACAGTGTGAATACAGATTTGTGCTTTTAACGCGAGTGTTAGTCTGCATTGTTGGCGAAGTGCTTTGCTGTGATTATATTTGGAGGTCGAGGTCTGGATCAGGCTGATCTTTGAAAGCAGTCTGAAGCTGACTAATTGCAGCGAGACCAAAGCAGCTGATGTTCGATTTCTGTTAGCACAGAGCATCCTGTAATTACGCATGCTGATCAACTCAATGCATCACGATACGGACGGAAACAGCCAAATATAATTACAAACACTCTTTATGTGAAATAAGAATGAATGAAAACAGGTACAGTAATTATTAACAGCTTATTAAGAGTCACATTACCAGCAAACCTAGGTCTGGTTCCTCTGCTGTGTTGAGTATCTCAGTCCATTTAATAACCTTTTTCTAACAATAAATAAACTTTAAATAAACATTAGATTATGATTACTTATACATTCCCTTCACAGAGGATAAACTTCACTATTAGCAAACTAATACATCAACTGTTTTCAATTCTGATATTGTTGACAAATATCAAACACAAGTAAAATAGCACATTCTGTCCAGTACACATAAGGTTTCCCCAAAACATTCAGTCAAAAAATCTGAACAGAAGATTTCAGAAAAGTCAGAAAGCAAATGACAGCTGAAAAAAACGTTGAGTTCCAGCAGCTAAACACACACAGCATGATTCTCTCAAAATATGACAGATTTCTCCATAAACCTATGGGGATCGTTACACGACTGGTCACAGATGTCTGTGAGCTTTTTCTGTGAAACATCGAACCTGGACCAGCTGGCAGTGGAAGAGGGACGTAGATCGGAGTCACGGAAACAGAACTCTGAGACTGAATAGTACCCATTTTGGTTAAAAGTGTCAGCTGCAGTGTACACAAGTCGTGATATGGAGAAAATGCGAGTGAGGAATGTATTTGGGTGAATCAGCACATCTAACCGCTGCCGGGTGGTAAAATCACAGCAGGGGAGAATGCAGATGTGCTTCTGGAGTAATGAAGGAAATGTTGAGCAATATAAGGGCACACGGCCATCATCACTTCCTGTGAGAAACCACAAGCGTCACGGCCATCTCACGAGGCTCCGGTCTCTTCAGGTCAACAACTCCACTACAAACCAACATCCCTGAGTCCTCTGGATCCTACCCTCCATAGCCTGTGTGTATCGTGCGTGTGTGTGTGTGTCTGACTGTGCATTTGAGTGTGAGTCTGCATGTGCGTGAGTGAGTGTGAGTGAGTGAGAGTGTGTGAGCGAGCACGTGCTAGTAAGGGTGTTTGCTCTGCTATTTTTATGCCTGTAATCCGAACCAAACGCAGTCCAGGAAGTGAGTGAGTGCATGATGTCACACTCCCTCCCTCAAGAGCCAGTGGGATGCAGGATGTGCACAGTAGCATGCAAGTGGGCTTCCTTAACCCAACATCCATCATCAGACCTCCGTAATCCAATATCCATAATCAGACCAACTTAACCCAATATCCATAATCAGACTTCCTTCACCCAACATGCATTATCAAACTTCCTTAACCCAACATCCATATTAGACTTCCTTAACCCAAATCCATTATCAGACCTCCTTAACCCAACATCCATATTCAGACCACCTTAATCCAACATGTATTATCAGACTTCCTTAGCCCAACATCCATAATCAGACCTCCTTAACCCAACATGTATAATCAGACTTTCTTAATCCAACATCCATATCAGACTTTCTTAACCCGACACCCATAATCAGACTTCTTTCACCCAACATTCACAATCAAACTTCCTTAACCAAACATTCATAATCAGACTTCCTTAATCAAACATCCATTATCAGACTTCCTTAACCCAACATCCATATCAGACTTCCTTAACCCAACATCCATTATCAGACTTTCTTAACTAAACGTTTATAATGAGACCTCCTTAACCAAACATCCATATTTAGACTTCCTTAACCCAACATTCATAATCAGACTTCCTTAACCAAACATCCATAATCAAACTCCCGTAACCAAACATCCATAATCAGACTTCCTTAACCAAACATCCATAATCAGACTTCCTTAACCAAACATCCATAATCAGACTTCCTTAACCCAAAATTCATAATCAGACTTCCTTAACACAACATTCATAATCAGACTTCCTTAACCCAACATTCATAATCAGACTTCCTTAACCCAACATTCATAATTGGACTTCCTTAACCAAACATCCATAATCAGACTTCCTTAAACAAACACCCATAATCAGACTTTCTTAACCCAACATCCATAATCAGAATTCGATAAACAAAGATCCATAATCAGACTTCCTTAACCCAACATCCATTATCAGACTTTCATAAGCAGAATTCCATAATGAGATTACTATGATCCGAATTCCATAACCAAACATCTATAATCTCACTCACTTCATGAAGTACAAACCCCAATTCCAATGAAGTTGGGAAAGTTGTGTAAAACGTGAATAAAAACAGAACACGATGATTTGCAAATCCTTTTCGACCTATATTTAATTGAATACACTACAAAGCCAAGATATTTTATGTTCAAACTGATAAACTCCATTGTTTTTTTTTGGAAATATTAGGACAGAAGAGTAAACTTTTGCGGATAAATTGGGAGTATGCTACATCAGTTAATCTAAGACGCTCAGAGGACGACTCGTACTCTGGCTCCACACTATAAAAGATGGCGAAGATCTGAGAAGTGAACTTCCCTGAGCCCAAACGTCTTTCTCTTCCCCTGAGGACTGCCGATGGCTCACAGCACAGTCCTCTCCCCTCATTTCATACAGTCAATGACAACAGCAGCCTTCACACATGCTCAGTACAGCTCTACTGTCCTGTAGGGTTTTCACTGCAACAGTCATTTGGCGCATCTTATTCAACCACCTGACAGCCCTAGATATGAACGCATCACGTAAAAATGGACATTTCATGACACTTGGACTTTACTTTTTGCCATGTTTATATGAACCTACAAAGTACTTCATGTAAAAAAATTAGAGCGATTCACCTTTTCGTTTTAAGGGGATGATGTAAGAGGTAAACCACCATCGCAGATCAAGTAAAAAGTTCCCAACTTTAACTGCCTTCACGTCAAAATCACAGTTTCATGAAATTTCAGTTTTTACTGGATTCATTCATACTGGGTCTGCCCTGCAGTAGAGAGAGGTGTACTTCAGAGTAAACACCTACAGGAACAGGGTTGGGCAGCGGAGCGTAGCGTCTGATCCCACATTCACACTGCAGCCAGGAACAACACTCAGAGGAGGCATCACATACTCCTGGCTGCCTAGCAACAAATCATGAGCACATCAATCAGAATTACATCATATAAAGCATCAAAATATCATCCTGACAGCCGTACCCGTCCACATTAACCCCAGATCTAAAATAAAACTTGAAGAACTTCCTGTCCCCAATCAAAAAAAAACGGAGGATCCTGTCACCTAGCAACCGCATCCACTTGGCAGCCGGTCCGGGGCAGGTTCTGTATACTGCAGTTTCGCAGTGCTGCGCGTCTCTGGTTATGAGAGAGCTGGAGTCAGGAGCAATATCATTAATAATGGTTATTACAGCGGGTCTAAAGCGGATGGCCAAACAAAGTATGACAGCGAACGGCGAGGAGGGAGAAATCAATTCTGCATGGAGGAGACCATCGACTTGGTGATACACATCGCCCACAACCTCAGCTCTGCAATACCTCCAAACAATTCCTTAGTGACCACTCGCATGCACAGCTACTTAATGTTGATTAGACTGAAGAGATACCAATCCCCTGGGAGCAATGCGGAGCCAAGGGTCTTGCTGAAGGGCCCGACAGCTGCACCGATCTGCTCCTGGCTGCACTGGGAATTCAGCCCCACACAAGCACTGTGCCTACAGGTCAGTCCACGCGGAGCCCTGATGTTCTGAATAATGCATCTGATTTGTGCGATATACTGGCTCCACTAAGCGATCACAGCTCAGGAATCTAAAACCCCGCCCACCTGCAGACCCACCCACCCCCCCCCATCCGCCGTCTCCCTGCCTGTGGGGGGAGCAGTCGCCTGGGCATCGATCCAGCCCGGCCCCCAACAGCCTCTTATTACAGTCACTCTAATCAATGTCTGCATGTTTCAGTACCATCCACTGATTGGCCGAGCTTCATCACATGCTCAACAGGAGAGGGCGTGGCTGAACTCCCAGCTCCTGACAACACAGATGCTGACAGGATGGCTGCATGAGCAGTTTTTTTCACCATAATTTCTCTTTTGTTTATTACAGTAAGACACTGTAACACACACACATTTCTGATTCTCCATTACCTTTCACTCTTTCTCCTAGTCATGATGGCACTGTGTTTTGGCAGCCCAGCATACAAAGAACAGTTAGCCAGCCCATCGGAGATCACACACACTATGCACTCACACAAACAGACATTCAAGAGTATCTGCAGAACAGCCAGACAAACATAGGGGGGGACGTGCAAACTCTATACAGAAGGAATTTCAGCCGAAAACCCTCTCCCTGTGATGTGACTGTGCTACTCCTCATGCTAATGTTCCACCCACGCTAACATTTCGATTGGAATAGTGTGCATACCCTGCGATGGATTCCCAACCTGCCTGGGCGGTGTCCTTCTTGTGCATCAGACAGACATGAGTGTGAATAAAGGTTAGAAAACTGGCCAACACTAAATGCACTGATCAGCAAACCGGAGCATTCACCGAGAGGTCATGGGTTCAGATCCCACGACAGCACCATTGCGGCCCATTACTACTAATGTCTGGCCGTGAGAAGTGCGTAGACGTGCACTACAAAAGTCTCACTCAGTTTGCGTCTCAGGAAAGCAAATGAATAATGTAAAAAGCATTGCATTGTGCATAATTTATATCCTTTAGCTTTTCATTGTAAGGCAGACGTGTTCCTACACAGCATTACCACAGCAGGGAACGATTACCACTCAATCAAACAGAATTAGAGCCGCAACATCTACAACCCAGCCAAAGATATCCTATTTCAGTAAGATATACCAGCATACCCTGTACCAACGTCCTGTACCACCATATCTGACACCAACACCCCCTAGCATTCCCTATACCAGATCCCTTATACTAGCATACCCAATGCCACATCCCTCATACTAGCATACCCTATACCACACCCCCAATACCAAAGAGCCACATGTTAGCATACTCTATACCACATACCCTATACCAGCATACCCAATGCCACATCCCTCATACTAGCATACCCTATACCACATCCCCAATACCAAAGAGCCACATGTTAGCATACTCTATACCACATACCCTATACCAGCAGAACCTATGCCACATCCCTCACACTAGCATACCCTATACCACATCCCCAATACCAAAGAGCCACATGTTAGCATACTCTATACCACATACCCAATACCAGCAGAACCTATGCCACATCCCTCACACTAGCATACCCTATACCACATCCCCAATACCAAAGAGCCACATGTTAGCATACTCTATACAACATCCCCTATACCAGCATACCCTATGCCACATCCCTCATACCAACATACCCTATACTACATCCCCAACATCAGTGTACCCTCAAGGACCGTGATTTGAGGACCAGGGCCCTAAACCATCTCCCCAGTACTAGCATACGCTAAACCACATCCTCTATACAAGCATACCCTATACCAATGCGCCACATGTCAGCATACTCTATACCACATCCCCTATACCAGCATACCCTAAACCACATCCCTCATACTAGCATACCCTATACCAATGTGCCACATGTTAGCCAGTGTTCTCCACTATCGTAAAAAATGGGGCGGGCTGCCCGTTCAGTCTGACTGATTGCGCAATCTCCGCCCGTTCATAATATATGCACCCATTTAGAAGCCTGTGCCGCCCGGTCAAAAAAAAAAAAAACGGAGAGATTAGAAAGTACTGGAAGACGTGTGATTGAGTGCGCTCCAAAAAAAAAAAATTTCCCCCCCGCTCAACAAAATAAAAGGTGCACCACACGTCCGCAAAAACGCTACACCTACCGCCCGGTCATTGAAACACTAAGTGGAGAACACTGTTAGCATATCCTATACCACATCCCCTTATACCAGCATACCCTATTCCACATCCCTCATACAAAGATACCCTATACCACATCCCCAATACCAATGTGCCACATGTTAGCATACCCTATACCACATCCCCTATACTAGCATACTCTATACCACATCCCTCATATTAACATACAGTACCCTATACTACATCCCCAATATTAGCATACCCTATACCAAAGTGCCACATGTAAGCATACCATATAACACATTCCTTATATAACATATCCTATACCACATCCCCTATACTAGCATACCCTACACCACATCCCTCATACTAACATACCCTATACTACATCCCCAACATCAGTGTACCCTCAAGGACCGTGATTTGAGGACCAGGGCCCTAAACCATCTCCCCAGTACTAGCATATGCTAAACCACATCCTCTATACTGGCAAACCCTATACCAATGCGCCACATGTCAGCATACTCCCTACCACATCCTCTACACTAACACACCCTATACCACATCTCCAAAACTAGCATATCCTATACTAACGTGCCACATATCAGCATACCCTACACCACATCCCCTACACTAACATACCCTATACCACATTCCCAATACTAGCATAACCTATACCACATCCCCTATATGAACACACCCTCTACCACATCCCCAATACTAGCATAGCCTATACCACATCCCCTATACTAACACATCCTATACCACATCCCCAATACTAGCATAACCTATACCACCTCCCCATACTAACACACCCTATACCACATCCCCAATACTAGCATAACCTATACCACATTCCCAATACTAGCATAACCACATCCCCTATACTAACATACCCTATACCGCATCCTCAAAACTGGCATAACCTATACCACATCCCCAATACTAACATAACCTATAAAACATTCCTTATACTAACATACCCTATACCACATCCCCCAGACTAACATATCCTATACTAGAATACCCTATACCAACATTCCCTATACTAGCATACCCTATACCAAAACAAACTATGGTGGCATGCGAACTATACTAGCATAACCTACATCACCATCCTGCACTACCATATCCTACATCAACACCCCCTATACTAGCATATCCCATCCCAGAATCATCTTTGCTAACATACCCCATACCAGCAGGCCTATAACAGTATCTCCTATACCAGAATATATCATAACAACATCGCCCACATAAGTGTGTCCATCACATGTCCTCTAATCCTACACTAGCCAAAGATTTTCCACACCATGGGCTACTCAACACAGCATTTCTTTATCAGCCGAGCCCATCCTGCTGTTTGATACACAAGCCTATGTGCTGCTAGAGTATATCCTCTGCCATGCTATATCAGGATATCCTGCATTAATATAACAGGTTGTATAGACTTATTTCAATATCGCCATTTGAAAAATGTTTTAAAGAGCAGTCCTGTGCTCTGCGCACAGATTCACACTGCAGTCCCACCCAGGTTCCCACAGCTGAGATGAAGAGGTTTTAAATCACAGTGGGGTTTTTCCTGGATAAATGAGCCATTAATAGATAAATGAAGAGAAGGGTGTGTGGGGCTACGGCATACCTGTAGCCCATGCTGGGATCGTTTGAGCACACGCCCAGTATGCTGGGGATCGTTTGAGCACACGCCCGGGATGCTGTGATCGTTTGGGCACACGTCCGATATGCTGCGATCGTTTGAGCACACGTCTGGTATCCTGCAATCGTTTGGACACACGCCCGGTATGCTGAGCTAGTGCTAGCAGCTCATTCTGTGCACCCCCTACACCCCGTCGCCATACACACAGCTTCATGCAGTCCCCTCTGCACAAGGGTGTGTGTGTGTGTGTGTGTGCGGGGGGTGCATGCTCCCCAGAGCAAAATAACTCTGTGCTGAAGCTAAATGGGGTTTAATCACATTGGGGGAACATCTGCCCATAGAAAACGTACAGTATAGTGCAGAGCAGTATAGTGTAGTGCAGTGTACTGCAGTATTGCACAGAGTAGTGTGGTAGAGTATAGTACAGTACAGTAGTATAGTACAGTACAGTATAGTGTAGTATAGAGTAATAACGTGTTGTACACTATACTGCCCGACGAAGCCTAAGTGCAGTGACTACATATTGGGTAAAATGTGAGTTATGCAGTTTTGGACCTGAAAGTAAAACCCCATTACCAAAAAAGTTGGGACACTGAGTGAAATGAAATTAAAACCAGAATGCAATGATTTTCAAATCATTTGAACTTTTTATTCATTTGAAAATAGTAAATAAACAATATATTAGCTGTTGAAACTGATATTTTATTATTTTTTGGAAAATATGAGCTCACCTTGAATTTGATGCCAGCAACTTGTTTGAAAAAAGTTAGCACAGGGGCATGTTTGCTACAGGGTTGCATCATGTCTTCTTTAATCAACACTCTGTAAGGGTTTGGGAACTAAGGAGACCTACTGCTGTAGTTTTGAAAGCAAAATTTTTTCCCAAGCTTGCTTTAAGTAGGATTTCAGCTGCTTTGCGGCCTCCTTTCTCATATTTTTTGTTTCATAATGAACCAAATGTAGCCAGTGGGTGACCGGTCTGGACTGCAGGCAGACCATTTTAGCACCCAGACTCTTTTACTACAGAACCATGTTGCTGTAATACGTGTGAAGTACTGGTGTTTGGCATGGTGTTGCTGAAATGAGCAAGGCCTTCCCTTAACAAAGGCATCTGGATGGCAGCAAATGTTGCACCGAAACCTGTACATATTGTTCACCATTAATGGTATCTTCACAGATGCACAAGTTACCCATGCCATGTGTACTAAGGCAGCCCTATACTGTCATAGATGCTGGCTTTTAACAAGCCGGATGGCCCCTCGCCTCTTTAGTCCATAGGATGTGGCATCCATGATTTTCAAAAAGAATTTCACATTTTGACTAGTCAAACCACAGGGCAGTTTTCCACTATGCCTCAGCACATTTTAAATGAGCTCAGGCCCAGAGAAGAAGGCAGTGTTTCTGGATCTTGTTTACATATGGTTTCATCTGTACATGGCAGAGTTTTAACTTGCATTTGTGGATGCAGTGACAAACTGTGTTTTCTGACAATGGTTTACAGAAGTGTAGTTGAGTCCATGCAGCGATTTTCACCACAGAATCCTGTCTGTTTTTAACGGAGTGCCGTCTGAGGACCTGAACATCACAGCCTTTCAAAATTGGATTTTTGTCCCATGCGTACAGAAATATTTCTGGATTCTCCAAATCTTTTCATGATATTATGCACCATAGAGGATGAAATCCCCAAATTCTTTGCAATTTTAAGTGGAAAACGTTATTCTTAAACCGTTGAACTATTTTCCCATGCAGTCTTTCACAGAGTGGTTAAGCCCTCACCATATTTACTTCTGAAAGACTTTTCATACCCAATCATGTTACTAACTTGTTGCAAAATAATCTAATTAGCTGTGAGATGTTCTGCCAGTTGTCTTTTTTCAGCATCATGCAACTTTTCCAGTCTTTTAGTGTCCCCTCCCAACTTTTTAAAAACTTTCTGCCATCATCAAATTCAAAATGAGCAGATATTTTTCAAAAACCAATAAAATTTATCAGTTTCAACATTTGATATGTTGTCTTTGTCCTATTTTCAATTAAATAAAGGGTTATTGATTTGCAAATCATTGCATTCTGTTTCATTCACATTTTACACGGCGTCCCAGTTTTTTTGGAAATGGGGTAGTATATGGAGGAACAGCGACAGTAGTGCCGCTCTGTTCAATAGAACAGGTCAGAGGTCCCCCTTGTGGATCCCGTCAGAAGCAGTACGACCTGAGGATGGCAGCACTGAGTCCGTCTCTGACAGGTGAAGCCAGCTGAGCATCATCACACTGCAAATCAACACCTCCAGTGAACTCAGCATTATGTGGGTGTGTGTGTGTGTGTGTGTGTGTGTGTGTGAGAATATTTATGCCTATGTGTGGGCGTGTCTGTGTATACATGGTTGTTTGCGTGCGCATATGTGCATGTCTGTGTATACGTGAGAGTATGTGTACCTATGTGTGTATGCATGTGTATGTGCGCGTATGTGTGGGCGTGTGCACGCTTCTGTGTGTGTTTGTCAGCACGTGTTTGTGCGTCCATGTGTCTGGGTGTGTGTGAGTAAGTGTGTGTGTGTGTAGGTGTACATGCCTGTTGCCACTTGTGTGTAAGTGCTACCATTCTCCACACAAAGGTGTTCGAGGTAACACAAACGCTAAAATTAAAGAGTCGGTTTAAGAAACAGAAATATACTTCACAGAATTTTTTTCACACATTCTCAGTCACAGACTCTCCGTTACGTGATCATTCACACACAGATCTCTCCTCGGCTTAATTCAATCCCCTGCTGTGGCAGACCAGATCCGAACGCTTCAATGCACAACCGCTAATTCTGTGCCATCCTCGGAGTCACGAATTCTTTGGAGAAGCCAGCGGTGGCCATGTTGCAAACACTAAACTGCAGTGCCGCCCAGCATATCTCAAACCCGAAACCTGAGAGGTTCTTAGTTTTATCAGACATAAGTAATATATACAACTCAAAAACAGTTTTACAACACCAACAATTTCCAAGCAGTCGGAGATGGAATTTAGATTGATTGAAGTGGCAACCTTGTGACAAATTATTGCAAAGGTGATTCATAATTTTTTTTCCCACAAGGACAGTCATATATTTACAAAGGTTTACATCAAATACTACTCTGGAGGTTCCAAAGGATGCTTCTTCGTGATTTTTCCGTCCATCTGGGTTGATTTTATTTTACCTGTTTAATTTTTCAGATTCGACTCTTTTATTAACTGATTTAGGCCACTGCCCAGTGAAATAACATTTCCTTTTTTACTTCTCACTGTTCACATCTTGCCTTGTGTCATTTGAGGTCATTTGAGATAAAACTGCAAATATTTACTGGAACGTGGAGCGAAAAACAAGAGTAAAGTGTTCTGAAACTTTTGGCCGGTAGAGTAGATATTTATTTACTGTATTAGGTCTTGTCTCCTGTCATGAACATCGTCTGTCATTTGCACAGCACCACTTTAGCGTCTCTGGCAGCAGAAGTGACAGACACTTGCTAAACGGCTTAGCCGGGGTTACAACAGGTATCAAAGAGCAGCGATATCTGGCCGGCTTTGATATGTATGAGAAACACAGACTATTTTATCCCTAAAACAGTAACCCCTAGTTTGTCTAACACAGTGGTCATGGTCATCTCTTGACATTAAGTGTTCCAGCCATAACACTCCACAGCCTGCCAGTTTTAAGAGATCACTCTCGGTGATAAAATTCACCCCGGTAAATACTAAATAAATACTCAGAAGAGAAGCCTTCAGCATGTTCCCACCATGTTCTGCATTCGACTCCATTGAAAAAGACAGAGGAATCACATGACACTCCAGTGCACAGGCCTTCTGTTAGGCTAATACTCCAAATCAAACCAGAAAAACGTTTTTCAGTCTAATGAAATGCACATTAGCAGAACATGAAACAGAGCAATGAAAATGGGCTATTCATCCTGATAATGCTCCCCATTTAACCACCACTAAAGATGAACCAAGACCTCGTTTACTAGAGAAGATAAAATTTGACCCTGAATTAAGCCCAGTCTTAAAAAGGACCAACCCTCTGCTTCCACGACATGACCTGGATCACTGTTCCACAACGAGGTCACTGAGGTCATTTTTCCGGAAAATTATTTTCTAATATCAGAAATGTTTACCTTCAGCTAACATTCATTTATCTCTTGTTGGGTAAATGGAAACATCTCCAGTGCGCTGAATTGGCAAGCAAGGCGGAAATGTTGAGGAAACCTATTTTATCCTTTACGCCTCATAAAAATATATTAATTCATCATCCTTATGATCTGAAAAATGTGATGCGGGCCGGCGGATTTTTATAAAATTATTTAGTAAATATATTTTTATATCGCGATTACTTATGCATTCGTGGCAAGTTTCTCAAGGTTGCTAGACCCGTTTATTTTCTGGTCTGTCACTGAGAGCAACACAAGAACATAACTTCTCAAGGTAAACGGCTTAAGCGTCCGTTTATGGATGCATCCACGCTACTCGCATTATGCCGATGGCCCTTTATTTGATATTGAAAATACTATAAAAAAAAAAAAAAATTAAATAAAAAAAAATAAAAAAATTGATCCGGTCACAAATTCCGATGCAGGCAGGGATGATTAACTAACATTTTTTATGAGGCCTTATTTAACTGGGGGAGGTCTTATTCATTCCTTTCCCAAGGATGCTCCAGGGGGTTGCCAGATTGCAAAAATGGACAATAAGAGAGAAACAGGGGTTGCTACAGTCTACCTCTATATCTCTCAGACTGGGCCGTTCTCCCCAAAAATATGTGTTATTTTACAAACACGAGAGCCTAACAAGAGCTTATTTTCAATTCCATCCCCGCCCCAATGTCCTGCCCCGACAACCAAAACTTGCAAGCAGTCACACAGGTTGACCGCTGTGTCTGGGAATAAAAAACTTCACTGTCTTTGCGAAACTGACCTTTCGCAAACATGCAAGGGTGACCCCCAATTCTTCTTAACTGAGCTGACCTTGAGGTGCATTACCGTGCTGAAGTCTTCTGCACTAAACATTTTTTGAAACAGAACTTTAGCCTAAGATGTTTATTTTGTGTCTTATTCTTCAGTGAGTCTGATCATTTCAAAATGGGAAATTTCTGTATTTTTGTACAATCAAGAGGCGAACAGATGGCACTGCCTCCACAGAGCCTTGATGTCAGCGTCACGAGGCTGTCTGGAATTACCTGAGGAGACTGAAGCAAGCGAGACGGCCGGTCCTCAGAGGAACGGCGGCAAGTTCTCAAATCTGCTAAATCTGCTGCACCCAGGCCAATTTTCTCATCAAATTATAAAACTGCACGACTGCATGTGCCACCTAATTTTTCGGTGGAGGGTGATAACATCAAACATTAATTTGATTGAGTTTGTGACAGTTTATAGCTCTTTGAAGAATATCTTCCGATATTTCGAAACTCGTAATTTCATTTTTAAAGCATCTACATTTGACATAATTGTTTTAAATATACCTGAGCCTTTTGCTCAGTACGCTAAGATATCTCTCGTAAACTTTGAGTTTCCGTTAGTTCTACCAGACTCCCTGGCACACGGCTGCACATCATGCGGTAATTACCTCCACAAATTACACAGAGAAATTACCCAGTGAAATTTCTGTTAATGCAGCAACTAATCATTTCGTTGATGTGACTAATCTTAGGGTATTCCAGATAGCAGGCTATTATTTTGCAATTACATTTTCCGAGCCGTGAAAATCTCTGGTCAGCCTGTTAGCGCAAAGGTCGCTAACGCTGCTAATGTGGATGAAGTACAGGCTAATGCCACCGGCTGGATGGTAAGAGGCTTCAGCCAATCAGGTCTGCATTTCACTGCCATTCAGGCTGCACTGCGTTCATGGTAGATGGTTACACAGCAAGACGGCAATCTCGGGATGGTTTCAGAGGAGTCAAAACGAACAGGACGGCACCACAGCAAAATAAAAAATGTGTTGCTATGGTGATGTTACTCCATGATCCTCTTATGATGGATATTATTTTTGACATGCATTTTTGTAGCCTATAGCTTATAAGCAACATAGGGGAAAAGTAATTTTTGGCTTAAAGAATATGTCAATGTTGTTGCATCATACTTGTTTAACCCCGTAACTATCTCAAGTTTTTGGTACTGTCACAACCCTCGTGTGAAGTCCTCTTAAGTCTCTTCCTCTTCAGCAGCTCGTGTGTGTATTAGATGTATGTCTGTTGTGATTGGTTTACGTCTCGTGTGTCTGCCAACCCCCGGCTGCATCTCGCTGCACGGTTATTCTCTAATCACTGTGTGATGGTTATTTAAGCCCTCTGCTGTGTGTTGCAAGTTGCTGGACTGTAAATTGCCAATTGCGCTCAGAACCAGTCAGTACCGTTACTGCAGACTCTACGTCTTTGTCCATGGGTTCTGTCTTTGTCAGGTGCAACGTGCACTTTGATGACAGCTGTTCCTGAAAGCCTTACTCTTAACTCAGTATATTTGAACAAGTTTCCGAGTTTAATCAGGGTCCAGGAATGGGTCCGCGTTCAAGTTAACTCAGCTCAAATCAGTTCATCAGTCCAGTATAATAATAACAAGCTCCCAACCCAAGCTTAATCAGGGTCCAGGATTAGGACCGTGCTCTTGTTAACCCTTCCAAGGCTGTTCCTCTCTCCAGTTTGTTAGGAACAAGCTCCCATTCCATCTACGGTCATCAAGATTGGAACTGAGTTCCCCACAAGCTACTCCATCCTCCTGTGGGACAGTTCAGTGCAGGTGAGGTCTACACTCCACCTGGCTGTGATCCTGGAAGCCAATGTCTGGCGACTGACAGCTCAGCCTCTTCTGTTACATCTGAACTGAACTGTGCTCTCTCTATCCGGGGTTCCGTCTCCGCCTCTCCCTCTCTATCCGGGGTTCTGTCTCCGCCTCTCCCTCTCTGTCCGGGGCTCCATCTCCACCTCTCCCTCTCTATCCGGGGCTCCGCATCTCCACCTCTCCCTCTCTATCCGGGGTTCCGGCTCCGCCTCACCCTCTCTATCCGGGGTTCCGGCTCCGCCTCTCCCTCTCGATCCTGGGTTCCGTCTCCGTCTCTCCCTCTCTATCCGGGGTTCCGTCTCCGCCTCTCCCTTTCTATTCGGGGTTCCGTCTCCGCCTCTCCCTCTCTATCCAAGATTCTGTCTCCGCCTCTCCCTCTCTATCCGGGGTTCTGTCTCCACCTCTCCCTCTCTATCCGGGGCTCCGCCTCTCCACCTCACCCTCTCTATCCGGGGTTCCGGCTCCGCCTCTCCCTCTCGATCCTGGGTTCCGTCTCCGCCTCTCCCTCTCTATCCGGGGTTCCGTCTCCACCTCTCCCTCTCTATCCGGGGTTCCATCTCCGCCTCTCCCTCTCTATCCGGGGTTCCGTCTCCACCTCTCCCTTTCTATCCGGGGTTCCGGCTCCGCCTCTCCCTCACTATCCGGGGTTCCGTCTCCGCCTCTCCCTCTCGATCCTGGGTTCCGTCTCCGCCTCTCCCTCTCTATCCGGGGTTCCATCTCCACCTCTCCCTCTCTATCCGGGGTTCCATCTCCGCCTCTCCCTCTCTATCCGGGGTTCCGTCTCCACCTCTCCCTTTCTATCCGGGGTTCCGGCTCCGCCTCTCCCTCACTATCCGGGGTTCCGGCTCCGCCTCTCCCTCTCGATCCTGGGTTCCGTCTCCGCCTCTCCCTCTCTATCCGGGGTTCCGTCTCCGCCTCTCCCTTTCTATTCGGGGTTCCGGCTCCGCCTCTCCCTCACTATCCGGGGTTCCGTCTCCGCCTCTCCCTCTCTATCTGGGGTTCCATCTCCGCCTCTCCCTCTCTATCCGGGGCTCCATCTCCACCTCTCCCTCTCTATCCGGGGTTCCGGCTCTGCCTCACCCTCTCTATCCGGGGTTCCGGCTCCGCCTCTCCCTCTCGATCCTGGGTTCCGTCTCCGCCTCTCCCTCTCTATCCGGGGTTCCGTCTCCACCTCTCCCTCTCTATCCCGGGTTCCATCTCCACCTCTCCCTCTCTATCCGGGGTTCCATCTCCGCCTCTCCCTCTCTATCCGGGGTTCCGGCTCCGCCTCTCCTTCGCTATCCGGCGTTCCGTCGCCGCCTCTTCCTCTCTATCCGGGGTTCCGGCTCCGCCTCTCCCTCTCTGTCCGGGGTTCCGGCTCCGCCTCTCCCTCATGGGTTCGGTCCTTTCATTACTGTATCAGCTGTCAATAAACCTCCTGTTGGATCGTACTCTGCCTCCATGCTTGATTCCTGTACCTGGACCGTACCAGGTGCGGCTCACTGTGAGTCACTGTCTGCAGCTCAGAGATCTGTGGAACTCAGTCATCTCTAACACTCGGCTGAGGTTCTGTATGTAATGCTGAAGAAATCCATCAGTAAATTTCAACACATCTTTCAGTTAGATAAAGTGACTCAAAATGTGCTCTACCAAAAAGTTTATTTGGCAGTAAAAGGGTTAAATCTAGCTTAGATTCATTATAGCTGATAAGTAAAAAGTTAAATAAACTTCAGGACAATTTCTTGAAATTTTAAGGTTTACAAGAAATTAATTTTCAAAAATCTTCCAAAGACATGTTTTATAGACAAGCCATCATTGAACTGAAAGGAAATGCTTTGTAACTTTGCGATGCAATGAACAGTAATGCCGCCTGTAAATAAACTGGCCAGTTATTCCTACAATCAAACGTGCAGGTTATGAAGTTAATCAAGGGCTTGATTGGTAATCAGGGGAGATAAACGTAACAGGATGGAATTAATCATGTGAGAAATGGTGAGGTATCAGCAGACCTTTCACATCTCAGAGGGTGTAACCACCTCCCCTCAGATAACACACACACGCAAAAACACACGCTAACACACACACACACGCATACACACACACTAACATACACACAGGTGCCTGCACAAACACACACACGCATACACACGCATAAACACATGCATGTGCATATACACACACGCACATGCACACACACATACACATGCATGTAGACGCGCGCACATACACACAAACACACACACACAGGTGCAAAAACACACAGGCATACACACACACACACAAACACGCGCGTGCATGCACACGCATACACTCAAACACACGCGTTTGCACACACACCCACACACACACACACACACACACACACACACGCACACAAACACATTAAAACGCCCATCAGTTGATTGATCACGCTCTTCTATTGCATGGGTCTGAGTTGCGTCAGGAGCCAATAAATAAGCACAGCATGATTGAGAGCTACCGCCCTCCACAGTGTGATTTAGCTCCTCAGGATTCGACCGTCACCAAACCTCAATCGTCAGCTTTTCAAACACTGCCGCTCTCCAGAGAGCAAACCGTTTCTCCATCAGCAGGAAGTGACTTCATGACCACGGAGGAAATGAGGACCCTTTAGATTAAACAGTGATGACAGCAGGACATCAGTATGTGAGGGATGAGGTACAGAATCATGTCCACAGCTCACAGGTGATTCTGCTGCCCTTATAGAACAGGGATCCGTAAATCTAGACCACAAATCCAAATCCAGCCCAGGTTTTCTTTTCTTTTTTTTTGGGAATTTTTTTCTTTATTTGACAGCTATAGTGTAGAGAGACAGGAAGGGTGGGGAGAAGAATGGGGGAAGACATGCAGCAAATGACCTGAGCCGGAATCAAACCCAGGCTGCTGCGGGAAGGACACAGCCTTTATGGTACGTGCGCTTAGACTGATGAGCCACCGGGGCGCCCCAGGTTTTCTTTTATCCTCGCTAAGTAATTGAACACTTTGTGCCTCCGATTGGCCAGACTGTCTTCACACCAGACACCCAGGTAAAGGGAGGGTGGGAGACCAGCAGCTCGCCGACCTTGAGGACCAGGGGAATAAAAGACAATCGGCACAGAAATCTGCAGAGAGTGTGACCATACAAGGCCAGATTTGGCCCCAGTTCAGTCCTGATCCTGCCGCAGATCAGACTAGGCCTAGTTCAACCCCATTTCAGCCTCCTTCAGCACTTGAGAAAGGAAATCAGAGGGAATACTTGAGGGAGAAATGATTTCAGAGTGCATGATGTGCAAATGATGGACCTTCGGTCTACCTAACCTTCTGCCTATCAGGCACACACCTACCACACCCACATCTGATGTCACTTCTAACTAATGTACCCAACTTTCACCAATCAGCCACACACCTACCACACCCACATCTGATATCACTTCTAACTAATGGTTGAGCAGCGAGGACATTCCCTAACTCTCCTGAGGTCGTGTTTCTTAGATTCTCAATCCTCACATGCATTTCTCTACCTTCTTCCACTTGCGTCCCTTTTAGCTGTAGGAAAGAGTTAGGGAAGAACACAAGGAAAGGAACGAAGGATATCAAAAATAGGAATTAATATGAGCCCCAGGACCGCAGCTGAGGTGTCGGCCCACAACTTAAAGCAAATAATATTTTTTTTCCTCTGTCTCTCAGTCTCTCACTCGCTGTCTCTCACACACGCACACACACACACGCATAGATTTGACTAATCTGGCAATTGGAGTGGGTTAAACACTTGTCTGATAATCTCCTCTGGCCTGTGGTAATCCCTGGAGCAGATGCAGTGATGCCCACCCAGTGAAGATAAACCGCAGAGCTGCAGTCACTCGGCTGATCCAACAGGATATAAAACAGTGAACAGGAGACGATATGACGGCACTGCACGGTGCTCAGCCACAGCTCACGTTTCCTCCGCATTTAGGGTCAGGGATGAGCTGTGTGTCCCTCCGGGGAGCATAACTCCAGCTCAAAGGTATTCAACACAGGGCTTTCAGCGGCGCGGCGATTCTCAATCAAAGAGATGTCAATGCCGTCCTCAGGCTCGCCCACTCTACATCCATTTATACATCTCGAATCACTCTCACCGTTCATATATTTATGTCCATCCAGGGCCAAACAATCCAGACTTCAGTTTTTTTCTTCTTTTTTTGCATTTTTAAAGACATTTTACATGTTCACTGTTACGAGGGCGAAAACGTTTTTTTTTTCAGGGTTCAGTTTCATCTTCAACAAATTCTGAAATTGACAGCTGCTGTGTCCGTGTGGATGCTTAATGCATTGTGGGAAACTCCTGGCTAACAGAGCCAAGACAATCAAACTCTTTCCCTGGATTCCATATCCTGACACTAATAGAATCATTGAAGGGAAAACACTGAGGCCTGAGGTAAAGGGGAAACAGGGATTTTTCCCTCCCTGGATTCACTCGAGTGGATAATACTTTAAGTCCCAGTAAAACACAACGTCACTGAGAAAAGGAATAACTGATAATGACACACGTTTTAAAGACTGCAATGTTCCCCAGTATTTATGAACAGGATATAGCCGCGTCGGAGTCTGCAGGCATGATCACTACTGAGAGTATATTCTAAGAGAAAAAGAAGGGACAATTCCAATCTTCGTATGAAAAATGGCATTTATTTCCAGTAAAAGCGGCAGTGGTCAGAAATACGGGTAACGTACTCTGGGTTCAGCGGAGTCAAAGTGAACCCCGAGCCTCCCCGACGTACATTTCCTATACATGAGTAAAACTTTGAAGTTGACCAGAAATGTTAATTGCATGAATTACTTAAACAATGCTGATTACAGTCTCTTTTGGTGAACCAGTTCTTCAATTTCTCTCTCCCGGCCGCTACACTATAATTGATGACAATGCCAGGTAGGTGCGACAAGTCGTTGTCAGAAATTACCAAGTGTATTGTACTTATGATAAGCGGATCCTGACCACTTGGCCAACAGATGTGACTGATGCACAGTGTTTGCGACTTGAGCAGATTAGAACAGGAATGAGAATCTTACAATATGTTGTATTCAACTTGTATTCAACTAGCATACTCAACATTAGGCAAGTGCACTGATTCGGCCATGGTCCAGGTTTGCCGTTTGTGGTACCATCCAAAAGAATTTAAAAGACTATTTTTTATATAAATAATGAATATTTTTTTCTTTTTCTTTCCCCCCTGTAGCTTGGGGTGGGTGGGGTGGGGGTGGGAGGGCTTATAGTTAATGTTCAAAAATGAACTTTGGGAAGAATGGGGTTTATGTATGTACCCTCTGTTTATAGGTGCTGTTTACCTTGTTTCATCTTCTTTTCTTTCTTTCTTTTCATTCTCCAAAATGTACACTTATACAGCAGAACGATAATGATAATAAAAATATTGATTGTATAAAAGACTATTTCCAATATTGCTTTGAACTTCTCTCAACTTTCACAGTTTGGGGTTGCGTTTAAAACTCTAGTGACAAGCTTCACTGGCCAATTGGCCCATTCAATGGCCACACTTCCAAAAGGTCAAATATAAAAACTTTACTCTGCGTCAACATAAAAAAATAAGGGTTTATGTGGGCTAAGGTAATAATAAACAAGGCACAGAAAGAACATCTTCTATCAATTTGTATAGCTTGCTCAAAGACAGGGTCGTCTGGAGGTTAAAGTTAATCACTACATGCGCAGAGCTGGGACTAGAGCTCAGTACCTTCTGCTGCATGGTGATAGTACCCCGATGCCCCACTCAGCAAACCCATGCACGCAGTGTAATCAGATCACCCATAATTCTCCTTCTTCAAAGACTAGAGAGACCAAGGTTGCTGAGTCTTTCCTCACAGCTTTTACACCAGGAATTAATTTGGTGGCCCTTCTTTGAACCTTTTCAATGTAAGAGAGAGGAACGTCGAGGTGATGTAGTCATGCTGCGGTGGTACAGTACTGCAGTGAATAGCACTGTCTCCTCACGGCCAGGAGGCTGTGTGTTCATTTCCTGGCAGGCCCAGCTCAATATGCAGGTATGGGCATATGCCCGCTCACAACCCACAAAAGGAGTTACTCAAGCATCATCTTACTCAGAATCCCCATTAACCTCAGATTTCAATAATAAAGAAAGTGTTACCAGGCAACAGGACCACAGCTCAGTAGCACTTATTTTACTGCTTTAGTTCCTGATTCGATAGCCCTCTGAAAATCCACAACCTTGAGTTTGACCTTTTAAGGTCACTCTATTTCATAGGTCATGATACAAAATTAAAGCGCTTCTGTGATTTACTACATGTCGATAATAGCAAATATCTCTCTATATGCAACCGCTTTCGAGTTATAACACCCAAAATTTGTGACCTTCAGTTTAACCTTTCAAGGTCACTCAAGGTCAAAGGCTATAGTACTAATGAAAGTCCACATGTGACTTCCTATGTGCTAACAGTGATAAACACCTCTTTATCTCTGACCATTTTTGAGTTATAATGGAAAACTTAAAGCTGTTTAACAACAGGACTGACAAAAATGTATACTTTGAAATCCGAAAGAACAGCAAGTGTAAAATTAATGTGCACAAACCTTTCACACCAAGTCTGGTACAAAAATGCTCTCTAAGAAACAAGTAACGGCAGACTCATAAAGCTCCAAGATGTTTTAGGGAGAATAATAAGCTTTTATAACACTTAAATTCCTCGTGTCTCATGGAAGAGAAGAAGGCCTGAGATTAACCAGAGAGAAAATGACAGCCGTTTGGATGCGTAAACAGCGGCGACATCGCCGATGATTTCGGACACCTCGGTGGGAGGAAACCTCAACGCCCAGTTCAAATACCTCCCCCGTGCTTTTAGGGGAAGAGGATTTTATTTCTTTGATGATGAAACATAAGTGTTTCTGTTTAAGAGGAGACATGAATGTCTGGCTTTTCTCAGAGTTTAGGGGGAACGGAGTGTGTGGACAGTAACATGATGAGAATCTTTCATGGAGGACCTTTGAGGGAAAGAAAAACAATGCCTGAGCTTTAACCAGAGCTGTGAACTCTGAGAGTTAGCAAGTGAAAAGTGGTATTATATTACATTCATATATTATACATTATACAGTATATTACATGCATAATACCACCCCAAAATTCAGTCAGATAGGATCACAAATTAGACTCACAGAAAAATTAGCAGCACCAGGTGGTTGCAGGAACATACCGGAGAGGACTTGTGTTTCCTAAAACTAGATTTTTTTTTTTGAATTTGGCATCTCCAATCCCACCCGAACCTGGAATGCCCAATTGGGGAACAATGTACAAGGCTTGCTCGTATGCGACCCCATGTTGCCAACTTGGGAGAGTGAAGACAGTTCATGGCTCTCCTCCAAAGCACGCGCCTGTCAGCCACTGCTTCTTTACACTCATTGGTTGAATCCTCTTAAGATCAGAACGAGGGCGGAGGGTACCCGAACATGAACAAGCTTAGAATCTTCCTGACAAGTGCCCGGCTGGCCAACAGGAGGCGCATGAGCAACGAACAGGAACCATTTTTACTCCTCAGCCGACGAAAGTCGTGGAGGGGTATTGTTGCGTCCGTCCGTCCGTCTGTCTGTCCGTTAACTTCTTGTTTCCGGATGATAGCTGAAAAACGCCTTGGCCAAATGCTCTCATTTTCTGGTGGTATGTTGGGAGTGGTTAGAGGAAGTTCCCTATCGATTTCTGTTCGCAGTGATAATTAATATGGCCGCCACGGCACAGCAAGCGCAAGGCTGAGGGGTCCCGCTCGCGACAGTGCGCTATTTTTATATTACCCTACCCGGCAGACCCTTCCCAATTTGCATCGCTGTAGCGCAATGGCCAATTGTGAGCTACTCTGAAAAAGCTACCAACCACTGCCAGTTGGTACAACCGGGGCTCGAACCTGCGCCGTGATAATCACTTCTGCTCCGCAATGCGGTGCTTTAACCGAGTGAGCTATCCGGCAGCTTCGAACTAGATTTTCAACCAATTTAAAGCAGCATATGACAGGCGAGAGGCAGAAACACACTCAGGACACTCTGCAAATCCAGCAATCAGGGATCGCACACACCATTCTCCTCCACACTCACACTGAGATGGATGTGAGCTTGAATCTGGGCTGAGGTAGTGCAGAGTTTGAAGTTCTCCCAGTGTTCATGTGGGCCTTCTCCTGACACTACGATTTCGTCCCGCAGTCTAAATACATGCATATAAGACCAATTATATGGTCTGAATTATCCGTAGCTACTACTGTGTGTGTGTGTGTGTGTGTGTGTGTGTGTGAAATGTAATGGATTAGCGTACAGTCCAGGGTGTCCCGCCCGCTCCAGGCTCCAGGGCCCCAGCGAACATGACTGGGAGTCAGCAGGTAGGATAATGATGTGTACACAATAATAACGTGTATATAATATTCTTCAATATTATACCTAATAACAGTGCATGCAATACAATACATTAACCCTTAGAGCGCTAACGGCAGCTGTTGCTGCTCAATGATGTAAGATATCAGAATCAAAGCTGTTGAAAACCTATAATGCGCCGACTTGTTTAAAAGAGCTCCTAAAGGGGAGTTCTTTTAGACAAGTCACCACATGATACGTTTTCAACAGCACAAGATAATTAAATTCATATTTAAAAAAAAAAAATTTCAGCGCTCTAAGGGTTAACATTTTGCTCTGTCATCACCGTCCCACTGTTGAAACCACATTTTTCCATTTCATCGCCGCTCGTTTCGAGAGCGTTTCTAGTGGATGAGAGCATCTCCCTTTATACTCCGCGGTCACACGCCCCCCCCCCCCCCCAACAGGAGCCACGAAGAGATGCGATGGAGGGATATAATGGATGGAGGGAAGGAATGGGTGGAGAAATGTAATGGACGTTGCAGAGGTTCCAGCGAATGCGAAGCGTTTCCAGCAACGAGCGCTTCGTCTTTGTACAAGCGCCAACACCGCCTCCACCTACACTCCTCCTCTCTCTCTACCATGGTATCTTTTCTTTTCACACTCTCTCCATCTTTCCCCACACACACACAGACACATAAATACACACACAAACTCACGTACACACACACGCACACACACACACACACTCTCTCATGCGGCGCACACACACACACACACACACACACACACACACACATAGGATGTCAGCGTTCCCAGGCCCGCAGCATCACAGGCTCTGCCGCGCGAGTGGGTGTGTTTTGGGTTTCGGATGCTGTGGTGAGCAGCAGATGTGATTGGCCCACACACAGCGAGTGGGACCTGGCGTGGAGGGGGAGACATGAAAGCCTCTCGCCTCAGGTGCCCCCCCCTAGATCTCTGCATCCTGATTGGTAGAGAATGGTCAAATTCCACTTTGATTCCACATAAACACCATTACTCATTAGCCCACACATAGCCGAGCAGGGATTTCACTGCCCACAGTCAGTTCCTCGAGAATTTGCCATCTGCAGCGTCAAACCGGGCATCGAGCAGCAGCTCTGTTCGGCGTATGAGTAATGACACCTGCAGCATACAGAGCACAGAACATGCAGACAGTGCGCAGTAAACATGCATACAGTGCGCAGTAAAAATGCAGACAGTGCACAGTAAACACGTATACAGTGCGCAGTAAAAATGCAGACAGTGCGCAGTAAACACGCATACAGTGTACAGTAAACATGCATACAGTGCACAGTAAAAATGCAGACAGTGCACAGTAAACACGCACACAGTGCACAAAAAACACGCATACAGTGCACAGTAAACACGCATACAGTGCGCAGTAAACACGCATACAGTTTGCAGTAAACACTCAGAGTGCACAGTAAACACGCATACAGTGTGCAGTAAAAATGCATACAGTGCGCAGTAAACATGCATACAGCGCGCAGTAAACATGCATACAGTGCACAGTAAACACGCATACAGTGCGCAGAAAACTTGCATTCAGTCTGCAGTAAACACGCATATAGTGCACAGTAAACATGAATACAGTCTGCAGTAAACATGCATATGGTGCACAGTAAACATGCATACAGTGCACAGTAAACACGCATACAGTGTGCAGTAAACACGCATACAGTGCACAGAAAACACGCATACAGTCTGCAGTAAACATGCATACAGTGCACAGTAAACACGCACACAGTGCGCAGAAAACACGCATATAGTCTGCAGTAAACATGCATGCAGTGCACAGTAAATACGCATACAGTGCGCAGAAAACACGCATACAGTCTGCAATAAACACTCATACAGTGCACAGTAAACACGCATACAGTGCGCAGAAAACACGCATACAGTGTGCAGAAAACACGCATACAGTCTGCAGTAAACACACATACAGTGCACAGTAAAAATGCATACAGTGTACAGTAAACATGCTTACAGTGAGCAGTGACATCACATCCAATTAGCGGGGTGGAACACTGGGTTTAAATGACTCCAGTACCGAACATGGCAAACGAACACGCATGGCTAATCCTATACAAAATAAACAGGATGCATTAACAGTACCAGAATCCAACAAGCTCGATATCCACCAGACCCTCACACAGTGGGTAAGAGGAGTGGATACACCCTAGGGGGCAGAGCAGTCCATATTAGCGATAACACACCATTCACTTCTGCTCATATGTTCCGGCAATTTAGAGTCCCCAGTTAGCCTAGCATCTATGTCTTTCACTGCGAATGGACACACAGAATAAGCCCACAAAAACACAAGAGGAACATGCAAACTCCACTCATGGAGACGGGGAACCAAAGTCTCAAAGCTCTTGTTCTACAGCAGCATGTTTTCCTGCTGTGCAACCCTGCTAGCCCCCACTTTACAGCAAATACCAGTGAACTTCCTCCTCTGTGCTAAAGCCAGACTGACCTGTCCTCTGTGGGCTGTTAACACGAGGCCTGAAGCTCTGTGACAGTACCAGCTTCCATATAGAAGGGAAAACATCTGCAGCTTCAGCAGAAATAAACTCAATCAATGTGATCTGGTCAGTCAACTCACAGTCTGGCCATCGCCTGTCATTCTGCCAACAGTCCGCCTTCAATTGGCTCTGACAGAGCTCTGTCTGAACACAATTGGCTAAGACTGAGTGATGTCACAGTGAGAATATTGCACAGAGCAGTGTAAGGAGTGGTATTGTGTCATACGGGGCTCACATTCTCCACCACACGCACAGCCGCTGCTCACCCACAGACAGGAGAAATCATATCTGTGGAACTTACGATCTCAAGCTGGTGGCAAACATTGCATTACTGCCATTCAGCTGGTGCTTTTCATCCTAAGTAACTCACAGTGGACTAGACTAAGCAGGGCCAATCCCTCTGTAGTAACATGGGATTAAAGGCCTGGTCTAAGGTCCAACAGCTCCATCTTACATCTCCAACCTTCTGAGCTCCACTCGAACACCTTCACCACAGGATCACTGCTGTCCTCAAAAGCTATAACAGCTTGAATGAAAGCTTCACACAGCTGAGAAATACAGCCCTGAGTTATTCTTCCAAAGGTGGAACATTTACAGAAACATTCTACATCAGCAGCTAAAGCAGCAGGTATAAAATTTCAGGTATGTCACGTGTCCCTACCACCCTACCGAAATTTACGCTGAGTCACTGGGATGGCACTCCAACCTGAACAGCTGCTTCAAGCATTCGTTCCTACTTTTCTACCAGTACTACGTGCTTAACTATTCTGAAAAGCATTATTCCATCTTTCAGGAGAGTACTTCAGGCATGGAACCTAATAACATAACAACAATATGCCACCAGTATGCAGCACTTGTATGTTTAAGAGCGAAAGAACTGACGATGTGACAGGGATTCTCCACCTGATCCAGAGGGCCAGTGTGGGTGCAGACTTTCACTCCAGCCAATTAAATACACACCTTATTTTACTCATCAGCCCTGTGAGTCTTTGCTCAAGGCCTTGATGAGCAGAATCCGTGTGTAACTGCAGGGCTGGCCCTTTCTGAGTGTGGTCACAAGGCCTCGCGCTCGGACATCCACAGAGAGGACGCGGACTGACCCCACACCCTGACCAGCTGCTTCCTCAGCGGCACTTTGATCAGAAGCCACACTGCTGCATTCAGTCCTCATGTGACTCACTGAAGAGGAATCCCACACTGCGATTGGATGCCACAGCCAGCCGGATGACGTGATTGGCCCGCTCTCTGCCTTGCGCCGCGGGGAACAGGAAGTTCTCTCTCTTACTCTTTGTGCGTGTGCGGTGAGGTGGACGCACCCCTCAGCTAAGCGATCATGTCAGCTCCTGTGCTCGCTGCTCGAGTCTCGTGTGGCAAATGCAGCAGCCGCAGGCCCCGGGGGGGAACAGGGAAACCCACTCTCTACGAGCAGCGCAGAACAGAGGGCAGGGAGTGTGTTTTAGGGTCATCTTACTCTGCTCAACTGCTCTAAACACGAGGCTAAAAGATGAGCAAGACATCCAAATGATGCCTGGCCCTTTGAAGCACAGGGGTGCATCCCGATTCTCTTAAACAGACGGCCTTTTTCCATGACCTCGATAGAAAATATCGCACTGGTCAAGGGATTTTTATGTTACCTCCGGACTTGTTAAAGAAATATCGGATGTCCTTTCCTTCAATATGTTGTGAGTGGGACCTGGCAAAGATAGACTTTGCAATTCACTGAAAGATTTCTGGACACAAATGATGTATCCAATAGCTGCAGCTGTGAAGGATTGTGGTCCAGAATTGATATTTCCTGTCTTCAAAGGTTGGTTTCCTCACCGGACAGAAGCAACGTAAGACCTAATTGCCTCCTTTCCTTCACGAAATTTGGACTCTCCCTGTCATGGCTACCAGCGAAACAATTCCTGGTTAATGGAAGTTAGCAGTGAAGGTTCCTTGCTCTTTAGAGCATTCAGATGCACTAAATGTTTTCTGGAATTTTCCTTTTACAAAATGTTAAGTTAATGTTGAGCAACTGCTGCTTTCAAGCAGCATAAGGGATTATTACATCATCAGCATTAGAATGCTCATAGTAAAAATTTTCAGTGTTCAATAAACTCCCAGAGTTCATTTGATCCCACGCAGACTTCTATGTACTCTATTAGAGTAGGAAACACACAGAACACTTCAGTGTTGTTCAGTTGAAAACATTCCAATCACAACTTAAACATTAAGCTTAACACCATAGGCCTCCCTCCATCAGTGAACTGTTTGCCACTTCACAGTGATAGAGGTGATGGCGCACACATTGCACGTATATCCTGGATGATACTCGATTATGACGCAGGTGAATGATATACGCGCACATTATGATTATGTCGCCATTCTGTCATCTGACAGGTGCTCGCAATGATATGTAGGCAACGTGATCAGTAAGCAAATATCTAGCATCAGTGTGTAAGAAGGAAACTGTTTCTTTACACAGAGGAGAGCAACATGGAGCATCGGGTAGAGCTACACCTGACAGTGGATATTACACAGCAAAAACAACTTAATCTTGAATGATCATGATCCAATGAAAAAAACAGAACTAGCACACAAGCAGACCAAACACCACCCTCCCAAGGCGATATGACTGTACATCATTCTGTGGTCGTGCTAACCATGAAAATAAGGTGCCAACACAAGACAGGAACATTAGGCCCTGACGTAAAGGGAAAAGTGTTTTTAGTTCTTCCACAGGTCACCACTGAGGACGGCACCTACATCGTCCCATTTCAGCGCGCATGCAGGGCGAGCCACCACCTTCCCGGCAGAAAACTCCCAAAATATCTCATCAAGCCGTATCGGTAATGAGATCATTGCGTTTCCGCCAATCAAAGGGTCTGGCGCTACCATTAGAAGACCATCGAATCATTTCACGATATTCTTCAGATCAACTGCAGAGCACAATGCCGCGCTCCGACACGGAAAAGGGCTCCGGGGCCGTAGAAGCAACCAAATGACGCATTGAGTCGGCCTATACGAATAAATTTGTCTTCTCGGTCTAAACTATTTTTTCGCGGCAATAAACAACCACACTGCTTTTATTACTGCCTTCCTGGTCGCGCGAGAATACGACGCAAGACTTAGTAGTGTTGGCACGTGGCCGAGGTGCTGTTTGTCATTACGCGTCATACCTGAGCATGAGGCATGTATCTGCGCAGCCTCAGGAAGACTCACCTGGGCTGTCAGGTAACAGTTCTCTCCCCATATCTCTGCCTCCAAGCAAACACGCAGTTTATTCGCACTCAGTGCTCCGTAGTCCCCCCGACTGTATTCGTCAATAAACACCTACGCGCTCTCGTGGATTGATTTTTACTGGACTCTCGTTTATGCAGTAGCTTGATATGACAGCTTCCTCTGTGATGCCTCTGTAGCCTACATTGTAGGCATACTTTGAAAAAAAATCTCCTCGCCTAATTCTACTGCGATTTTCAGCTGATAATTAAGCAATTCAGCTAGTTGGTCGGTCGATCTGGGTGGAGGCCAAGGTCTCACCATTCATTGGTTTTTTTCCTTCAAGCAATGATTTAATTGTATTTGATAGTGAAACCACGAGATGCGAGGCAGTGCTGTATCAGCACACGTAAATCGTGAAGTGAAACTGTATTTTTGACGCCTACACATGACTAGCGTTTTCAAATACCAATGCACGATGGTCTGTGGCGCACTGATGCAGAGGCTATCGTGCAAGGTGCAGCAGAGGCTGTAGCCTATACTCCACGAGCGGCGCCAGCCTGATTTTACGAATCACAGCCGACGTGGTGCCGGCGCAGTCGTTTCCGACGGGAAAGGATGGGAGTGAATTTAAATTTCACCTACTTGCTTTCCCTGGTTTGGGTCTCTGTAAGAGCTTCTGTACCGTGATGAGGTCTTCGGTCTTGACTGCTTGAAGCAGCTCTTGGTCCTTCCCCATCTTGCCGTCTGTTTATGTTTTACATCCAGACCATCCTCCGCGCGTAGTTTCTGTGCATCCGAGCACGCAGGAGATGAGCTCTTAAGCGCAGCCCAGTAGGCTGTTATCAGGACCCTCCCTACTGCGATGCAACCACCAAGTGCATATGGGCAGCTCGAAATCAATCTGTAGGTAAGATGCCTATAGGTTCAGCCAGCCGCCGGAGCACAAAGTCCGAAAAATATAAAGCTATATTCTCCAAAATCTCTGTATCAAACGAGAAAATGATACTCACTCACGACCCGATTTGACAGCAGATCCCCCACGACTTAAAGGTAATGCGGGTTCAATGAGCGACGAGTTTAATAGTGATCTTATTTCGGGAAATGGGTAGTTCCTTCGAAGCAAATGACAGCATAAGACGGCACGATTTCAAGCAAACTGAAAAATAACGGTAAATGGCAACGGAGATGATTTAACCAGATTTGTACAAGAAGCAGGGGACTCCTACTGCCCGTGGTCACGACATGAAAACAAATTAAAGGAGAAAGCCCCGTTATATCGCGTATTTCAAAGCAATTAATTATGCGTGTTGCTGCATGTCCACAGCTTTACGGGCCTGCGCTGGAGGTGAAATATAAGCCCGCTCAGTCATCCGCGACTCCGCTTAGAGTAGACACCGGCCCGTCTGCAGGTTCAATACCGCCGTTATGCCTTCAAGCTCCATAGCGTAGTATGGGAACAAACACAGCCGTGAGATCCTGGCAGGAATTGCGATGTTAAATGGCTTCGCTGCATCCAGAAGGCGGATCCAAAACGCAGGACCACCCCCTGTCCCTCTCCGGGAACGACGGCTATAAGCAACCAGCTTTAAGAGATGCCGCATTCTTCATAGTGCTGGGCCACAAAACACCGGCGCGCCTGATGCAGTCTCTCCTCACACAAATAGACGGTAATATCATACGGACATTAAACATGCCATGCACAGAACCGCTCTTCGATTCTTGAAAGCAGATTGAGGCGTTTTGATTGCTGGTCAGTAACAGATCTTGCAACGAATACCGGATAGTAAGACAATAATTGGTCTAAAATGCAACCAGTCAGCTTCATTTCAAAAACTGGCACTCTTAAATTATCGTGCTATCATAGGTTGGGTTATATATAGCCAGGGCTGATGTTTCCCAAATTAAGTTAATTACCACCATCACAAAAAAAGGCTATTGGCATAGCATATGGTCAAGACTCTGGATTAAATATTGCTAAGGATACACGAGCAATGGCCAACAATTCAGTCTCGTTCAACCAACTTCTGGAAATCCAAATTACATCTCACGTTAGTGCCTTGAACCAATTTCTCGCGGTCAACGCAATGTAAATGCGGGTAAATACCACTAACACGTGATAATTCATGTGACCATGATGACACCTTTAGGGTTTTGTGATGAATATAATCGGTACTGTACGAATTTCTGTTGTGCTGCAGTGGTCATACCAACTGATATTCTTATCATGCAAGCGAAGGTTCAGCATGTTTCGAGTAGTGATGTTTCCGGTCCGCAGATACTTGAGAAAAAGAGTAAAGGACAGCTCATAATCCTCGATGTCACGAGTCATTATCCGTGGACGGCGCATCGTTTATCTTTGCCTGCTAAGCAAACACTGCCGTCTCAAACATGGGGCGCAGTAGGACAGGTGGCAATAACTGTGTGGTCCTCGGTCCAGCCAATATGGGTTTCCCAGTAATACTGCCATGGTCTGTCCTTAATTTAATTAAAAACATTTTATTTAAAAAATCACATTAGCTGCACATAATGTCCCGCCTCATGGCTTCGCTCTTAGCAGGAAATGTTTACATACATTTTGGTACACGTTCACCAAGCCTATGTAGCCTATGAGAGGTCTCTCATCAGTTAAGATCAGCATACTTAACCTCTTTCCCCAACCAGATCGAGGACTGAAATAATTAAAAAAGCCCTTCTTTATTTGCCTCAAGTGTGTTCAAGATTGAAAAAAAAATAAAAAATCAAATAACCTGCATGTGCATACTGTCACAACCCTCCTGTGATTTCTTTGTGTATGTCTTTGCAACTTGGTGTACATCTTGTGCGTCTTCGCTGCCCAACTGAATCTCGTTACACGGTTGTGTTCTCATGACCGTGTCATGGGTTGTAACGGCGGTTCTCTGAGCACCAGTGATGTGCATGAGGATAGGAAGTTGAGGACTGGATGATGGACTAGGCTGTATTAATTATGTCTTCGGCACAGCAAGAAGGTACATACGATGCAATACAAAACAAACAGGGAATCTGGGTTCCTTAATAACGCTAATACTAGTACAAGCACTGGGCTTTAGCAACAGTAATAATGTATTACAAATAAAATAAATAGGAAGTAAGGTTCCGGGATAAATAATATTAAAGTACTGAAACACATAATAAACAGCACTTAGCAAGGGCATAAGTTTAATGCGACTATTGGTTGGGACACATATGTAATGCGCTCGCTGGAAAATTTTGGCAAATCTGAGTGCAGATACTGCCCTTTCGGTGTACGGAGATTATCCGAATGAGTGTTTCTTCGTTTTTTTTTATGATGCTAAGCAAACTGCCTCCATAATCTTAATAGATAGATGCCTCATATAAACTTCCGTTTCTATTTTGTTGCCATCCAAATATTTTTGATTTGATTTTTGAATACAAGTTTACAACTGTTAGGCCTAGTAATGTTATGAACATTTATTATGAAGGTTAGCAATATCGAACAATTGAAATACTCTTACCAATTCATAACTTTCTTAATTACATAATGGTATGTTTTATTATTAGAGGATGTTAAAATCATTATAGGCAATTTATGTCTGTTAAGCATCTCTCTGTGCGGTAACGCGACTGCAGCCGAGATAAACACTTCAAAATGGACCACTGACTATCTGCGAGTTAGACAAGCCGCAAACTGAACGTTTTATCAGGCTGGATCATGTTAGATTTACGATTTACGATAACTTGTTTCTTTCATTTTCCCCACTGAGGCAAAGTTGGTCGGGACATTTTGACTTTCAAAGGTTATATTTGCTGAACATCATGAGGCTAACTTTAATGCTTTCCCTATAATTCCATGCTATAATTAATAATCAGGACCTCACCTGAAGCTCTGATACACCTGTATCCTCAATAGCTTGCTGACGTGGTTCCTACATACAAAATAATACATTAATAATAGCACCATCGCGGGATTTCTAGACTGAAATTCACCTCATAATTTGATATATCCACCCGTGTTATGTCTATTACAGCTAGCAACCTGACTACTAGCCAACATGTGACAGAAAAACCAGGTTTAGTTCGCTAGCCCTTAGCAAAAAGTAGTATACTTGAAGTTCATTTTTTTAAGTATACTTGAGTATAAGTATAGCAAGTATACTACGGACCATGTACTTGTAGTGTACTTGTAGTGTACTAGAAAGTGTACTGATTTAATACTTCTTTGGACTAAATTGGAACATTTTTAAGTTTATAAAAGTATACTTTTAAGTATACTTCAAGTTTAAGCAAAGTAAACTGAAAGTACCCATCTAATTTACATCTAAGTTTTATTCTATACTGCAAATACACAACAAATGAACTTTTTAGTATACTGTGAGTGAACTAGTTGTATACTTTCAGCATACTTTTCAATTTATGAAAGTATACATTAAGTATACTGCAAGTAAACTTACAGATATACTGCTAGTTTATTAGTTGTATACTTCTAGTAAACTTTTCAGTTCATGAAAGTATACTGTGAGGTATACTGCTAGGAAACTTAAAGAGTGTCATTGGACGTTGAATGACCACAGTGAGTCAGGACTTCAGGTTCACATCTCATCAGACAGCCACCATCCTCATCACTGCACTGGAGTATTGAGTATTATTCCACCAGAGAGAAGATCCCAAGCTACTGGCCACCAACACCTGCTCCAGCAGCAACTTATTTTCCCAGGTGGTTTCCCATCCAAGCACAAACCAAGCCTACACCTGCTTAGTTTCAACCACACAGTTGGTGCAGATCAAGTTGTGGTATGGTTGCTAGTTTTAAAACTAGTACAGACATTTCATTGTCACTATGTCAGATAGCACTGAAGTTCCAGTCTTCTTAATCTCATGTTTGAAAATACTGTGGACATTTATCTGTGAATCTGCACATAATGGCCAGCTAGATTGAACTGATATCTCAACTTAAACACAGCAATGTTTGGTACAGGTACAATATGCAGGGCTTTGATGTCCACACTCTTGTTTAAAAATGATTAAATCATTTATTAAACAGAATGTACCATCTTTCAAGTATTACAGCACTGCTGCATCTTTTCTTTAGTTGGTCATATTTTTTGACTGTGATACAGAACTCGATTAACCAAAAAACAGCTCATCGGTGTACTCATTTGGAATATTTCATCAGCCTTTGTTTGAGTCCTTCAGCGTACTGGTCAGGTAGAAGGCATTGCTAATTAATATTTTATGCATATTTCTGGTTCCATATGAGAGAAAGAGGTATTTTTTTTGTTTTGAATTGGGATTTCAATAAGAGTTGAAATTGCTGTGTTCTTATACTTTGGCATCCAATACAATATTTTGTTTGAAAATTCAATTTATAAAGGATTCAATTTTGTTCTCAATCCTGAGTATGTGTTTCATTGTAAATTCTTATAAGTGCCTTCATCTGTAAATTAAAGCAGAATGCACTTAAGCATTATCTACTATTAGAGTACATGAGGTAACCTCTCGTCTACTTACGTTAAATAATATCTGAATAGCAACAGTAATATATTTTAGATTGCAATAATCATAAGCTGTGAGTATGATGTGAAGTTAGCTTAAAGAAGACTTTGAAGTATACTTGCAGTTAAAAAAAAAAAAAAACTTTTAGCTCCCTGAAAGTTTAAAACTAAATTTAAACTGTAGAGGGCTTGAAGTATAGAACTAGTGGACTTGTAGTGTACCTATAAGTTTACTTGCAGTATTCTTCAAAGTGTACTTTCATGAACTAAAAAGTTGGCTTGAAGTTTATAATAAGTAAAGTTGTAGTACATCTGAATTTACTTTCAGTATACTTCAAAGTATACTTTTATAAATTAGACATTGTGTTAGAAGTATATAACTAGTGAACTAATAGTTAATCTTTAAGTTTACTAGCAGTATACTTTACAGTATACTTTCAATGAACTGAAAAGTTTGCTAGAAGTATACAACTAATAAACTAGCAGTATATCTGTAAGTTTACTTGCAGTATACTGCAAATTATACTTTTATAAACTAGAAATTGTGCCAGAAGTATATAACTAGTGAACTAATAGTTCATCTTTACGTTTACTAGCAGTATACTTCACAGTATACTTTCATGAACTGAAAAGTTTAATAGAAGTATACAACTAATAAACTAGCAGTATATCTGTAAGTTTACTTGCAGTATACTTAAATGTATACTTTCATAAATTGAAAAGCATGCTAGAAGTATACAACTAGTTAAGTCACTGTATACTTAAAAGTTCACTTGTAGTGTACTTGCAGTACAAAATAAAACTTAGATGTAAACTAGATTGGTACTTTAAGTTTATGTTGCTTAAACTTGAAGTATACTTTTTTTGTGAGAGTATGTATCAAGTCTGTCAAGACTGGAATAATTGTCAAATTTGTTCTCAAATAATATCAGACAAATATTTATCTGTTTCTGTGTGGGTTAATAACACTACATAAAAATCAAGTTCAGCTCCACCCATGTGCTATTTACTCTGCTATGCTGCCCCAAAGCTGACTTGTTACTGCAAACGTACATGTGGAATATGTAAGTCCATGAGATAGTAAAAACTGAGTAAAAATATAGTGCTGTATACTTCAAAGAAGCCAATATGTATGGGAAAAATATTTTAATGTGCTTATTCTTTTGATAGTAGCCTAACTGCAAGCCAGTATACTTGAACATTAGGCATGAATATTTTAATACTTTGAGATATACTCAAGAAAAGTATAATAATCAAAAGTTTAGGTACAAGTATTAGCCAAATATACTTAGACTTTTCTGTGTACTTTTCAGTATATGCTTAGTATACTTATGTATTACTTTGCTAAGTATATCTCTGATAAGTACATCAAAAGTAAACTGAAAGTATACTCTCATTTTTAGTTTAGAAGAAGTATACTAATAGCACACTTGAATAAACTTCTTTTTCGTAAGGGAGTAGAAACTAGCGAACATGATTAACTAACATTAGTTGACATTATTTTCCAATTAAGTAACTTTAGGTAGCTGGCAAGTTTTCACTTTAAATAACTAACTGTTTCTGACTAGTTAGTTTCATCACTTATGCCCTGGATGGAAAAAAAAAGCTTCTTATGTCGCCAAGTTCCCAAAATTACACTTGGCATTTAGTTTGGCTGAATATTAATAGCAATACATGGAACAATATTTTTTTTCTCACGCTCTCAGACAATGAAATTTCCGTAAAAGTGATACATACCTAAGGTAATATGAAATATATGACATGATTTGGGCCATGGGAAAAGTGCTACAGTTGCGTGTTGAAGAAAAATCTGGAACAAATTCCAAATTACGGTTCTCTTCAACGGGTAAGCCATTGCAAACACCATGTAATCAAAGCCGGCGATCCAGTTGCGTGTCTCAAGCCCCGCTTTGGACAAAAATGAATATTCATGACCTGAATAGAGCGGTGAATTTACACTTGACTTTTAGCCTTCAGGTAGCCCCTCCCTTTCAACCAATCAAATGTTGAATGCGTAAATAGGTTGTCTTGGTGATGTACCTCCACAACCGGGTCTAATATGGCTTATCTGGAAAGATGATAAGAATGAGTTCGCTGAAATATTGGTAGGGACAATCTGGCTTCCAAAAATATGCAAACCTACGCCCTTGGCACTTAGTTCAAGAGGTATAATATTTACACGCGATTTGCGGGAGATAAGTCTATACAAAACTAGAGATTCAATACAGTCTTGTGGCTTACGAGACTTCGCAATGACTAAGTGCGAGGCTCGGTTCTAAATAGCACAACAATACCACACAGTCAGGGCCGGCGCTCGCCTAGACCATTGCCTCGGCAAAAATCCATCCCTTTATTGGCAACAATCAGTCCTGGCTTGTTCTTAATGGTTTTCCTTTATTAACACATTTTCCAATTTAAGAACAATCAAGTGGCAATTGAAGACACGGCTTCTCTCCCCCTATGCGATCTAACAGCGACAAAATAATGGGCTCCATTCAGTTCAGAAAAATAATTTAATTATAATTAGGTCTATGCACTGGCACTCAGCGAGGTAACTTTTTTCCAGCGAGAGCGGCATTTCAGAACTCTTCAGCGAATGAAGGTAATTTTGGTGACTTACGTGGTTTCGTCCGTTTATATTTTCCAATTGGACAGCTGTCTATTTTTTACAGTAAGTTGCAAGACTGTGCTGCAAAAACAGGGCTGTGCGTACTTGTAGCCGAAATTACCTTCATTCGCCAAAGAGTTCTGAAATGCCGCTCTCGCTGGAAAAAAATTACCGTTGCTGAGCGCCAGTGCATAGACCTATTTATAATTAAATTATTTTTCTGTACTGAATGTAGCCCATTATTTTGTCGCTGTTAGATCGCATGGGGGAGTGAAGCCGTGTCTTCAATTGCCACTTGATTATTCTTGAATTGGAAAACGTGTTAATAAACGAAAACAATCAAGAATTAGCCAGGACTAATTGTAGTCAATAAAGGGATGGATATTTTTCCCCAAATTTTCAGGTCTAGCGCCGGCTCTGCACACAGTGGAAAAGAACAACAGGCGCATGCAATGATTGCAGAGCTGAAGAAAGCGGTCTCGGTCTTAATAGACTGGTGAGTTGGAAGGCTGGAGGCGTGGTCTTACACGGGTATTTAAGCCCTCTGCTTCATATGCAAGTTGCTGGATTGTAAAGTTACATTTGTATTAAGATCCCAGTCAATATTATAATTATTATTAAAAGTTCCTTGCCTTTGTCTAATGCTGCTAGTTCTTTAGTGACAGCATTCTCTCTGTTCTTTCTACTGTTATTTAGTTAATTAGAACAAGCTTCCAATCCTAATCAGAGTCCAGGACTGGGACTGGGTTCATATCAAGCAAACTCCTCATCCTCTGCAACAGTTCAGTGCTGGCCAAGTCTGCACAACATCAGGCTGTATCCCAGATGCCTCAGGCCGACCACTGTCACCCGAGCCTGGCCTGTTACAGCAGTGCTGAACTGTGCTAAACTGTGCTATCTGCGTCTGGGGTTCTGACCCTGCATCATCATCACGGGTTCCGTCCCCAATCTGTATCAGGCTGCTGCCAATAAACTACCTGTTGGATTGTACACCTGATTCCACACTTGAGTTCAGGTCTGGACCAAAACGTATAAATCCAACAGTCTCCTGACAATTGTGTTCTGAAGTATGCCCTAAACATACTGCCAACAACCTACTGCATACATACTGACCCCTTGAACTGCCCCTAGAAAGAGGAGGTTACTCATGCTCAGTAAAAGTACAGGTCAGAACTGCATGAAGGTGCTCAGATCTGGTTCTGAAGCTCCGGGTGACGGTGGTTTAACATCTCATCTCTCTCGTCACGATTCGGTAAAATCTGGCACATCCAGCAAATAAAATCTCTTGCAGAATCCATTGATCACCCGTCTCCTCCTAAAAGCAGAATCGGCAAAACTACTGGCCTCACAGGCCAGATTTGGGTAACCTGGCCATCTTATTACGCATACCAAATGGAGTTAAGTGCACAGTATTACTTTATTAGTGTCGTTCACCATTTTAATTTTCTGCACAAATGAGCGAATATCAAACTTCTAAGATGCTCACGTCAAACCTGGAGTAAGGGTATTATTGTTTTGGATGTGCACTGCCGCCTCACAGCAAGAAGGTTGTGCGTTCGAATCCGGCCCGGGGCCTCTCTGTGTGCAGCATGTTCTCCCCGTGTTCCTGTGGGTTTCCTCCGGGTACTCCGGTTTCCTCCCACAGTCCAAAGACATGCACGTCAGGCTAATTGGAGACGCTAAATTGCCCATAAGGTATGAGTGTGTGAGTGAATGGTGTGTGCGCCCTGTGATGGACTGGTGAGCTGTCCAGGGTGGGTCCCTGCCTTTCGCCCAGAGTCAGCTGGGATAGGCTCCAGCTCCCCCCGTGACCCTAGTGCGGATGGATGGATGTTTTGGATTCAATTTTTTAATGCTTTACTGAGCTTGCATTGGAACCAATGAAATCCTCCCCAAAAGTACTAACTCTGCTCTCTAGTCCTCTAGGTTTCCACAATTGAGCACAGCAAGGTATTGGATCCAGAAAATACATAATAGAAACAGGTCTGGCTCACATCAGTGACACAGCACCATGATCACTTGGAATGTGCGCATTCCGCTTCAGTTGGGAATTTCAGCAAACTGTGCATGAAGTCAATCAACAGTGAGCATTTTACTGTGTAGGAGTGAACGTGTCAGTTTGAGCATTCACCTTTCACTGGAGACGCTTTTTAAATGTATTGGCTTCAGGTTTCCATGGTTTCACCGAATCTGCAGGCATCAGGGCTGAAGTTCTCTCTCCGGCTCACACAGTAGATGGCTGTAATGCAGCAGCACAGGTATATGAGTGCAGGTGGGTGTAATTGCAGCGGACTGAAACACGCCTAATCCGGGGGGGTATTTCACAAAGTGAGATAATGAAGTTAACTGGATAACTGTGCTGAGAAAACCTGGAACTGCTCTTTTTACCTCAGTCTATGTGCCAGATTTTGGATGGTTCCAGGTTTGCTGTAGTGCAGTTATCCAGCTGACTTGGGGAATCTTCCTATGTCCTGCTTTTCAGCACTGTCTGTAGGTCATTCACTGTCCACTTCATCAGCTAAACCATTTTATGGCAGCTAAGAATCCCAGCTGATCCGGGGCTGGAAGTTCATGATGATGTTGGCCAGTTGGGTGTGGGAGTTACTGTGAAAGGCTGGCCAGACGATGATTTTTAAATCTTTGGTCAGTCTGAGAGAGTGTCCCTTCAGTGCAGTGTAATGACACACCAAATAGTATTTTTCATCTTGAATAGCCTATGCCACTGGTTGACGACGTTGGGGGTCCTGAATATTCCTTGACAAAATGTGGCATAACTGCTCTGAATATGAAACGCACCGAATTAGCACAAGTTGACCGTTTGTGAAGATTCTTTGATTTCAAATGTGGATCGAACAACAAGCGCACACACAGGAGAACTCAGGATCAATACTGAGAACCATTGGCCTTTACATTGAAATTTCCACGTTAAGGCAAATCAGATATGCACTGCAAGTCAGTCTTTGAACGCCTTCGTCAAATTCACTCTCTCTCTCTTTTTTTTTTTTTTTTTTTTTACCAGTGTTGGCTAAGAGGCAAAAGTAGGCTTCAATGAGGTGAGACTAAAAGCTAACTGGGTTCCTTTAAAAACCAGCTTCGGTTTTATGATTCCTTGCCAACGACAACAGATGAAAAACTTTGGTCCAAAGACAAAAACGGTAAAAATGAGGCAATACTGCTGATTGGAATGATCTTAAGGCCGTGATTAGCTCCCTAGTTGATTCAGGTACCATCGTGGAGAAGCTCATTGCAATGTAGGCCCTATTATTTTTCACTTCCTTTCGTTTCTTGGTCTTGTCTTTTCTTGCTAATAATATCTTTATGATGCTCAAAATTCCTGCTACAAAATACCTTGTTTCATTGGAATTTCTTAAAATATGGCGGATTTTTATCGATTTGGAGGAAAGGAAGAAAGGACGTGAAAAAATAAACACTTATAATGAGCTCCGGAATGGGACCGGTGTACACCCACACGCCAGTGCCTTTCTGGCGCCATCATGTGGCACATGCGGGAGACTGTCGAAGAGGATATGACGCCCGAACAGAAAGTAGGCCCCACTCGTATTTCGGGCTAATGTATGAAACGGATTTGAACCGACAGTTCAATGATGCATGAGTAATTGTCATTTAAAATAATGATTATTGGATGAAGTTGGAGGTCCTGCTATAGTAAAATATTCTGTCGAAATTAATTTGAGGTGGGAACTACAGGAGAGATTGATGCCAGTAGAACTGCAGCGACATTAATCATAACTATTTGTGACTGTCTCCAGGAAACACAACGAACTGAATGGATTCTAATCACTGATCTATATAGAATCAGTGATTCTAATACGAGTATGTAACTGACCGAGGGTGATGTAAAGGAGAAATAGGATTCAGAGGCCTGGATGGAAAAAAAAAAAACAACAGAGACATGCATAAGAAATTTAGGCAACTGCTGGTTACCACGGTGATTAGAATATGCCTGCTCCAAGTTGCAAAAAAAAAAAAAAAAAGACCAGCATATGACGTCTTTTACGCCATATGCCAATCATATTAGCACAAACTGTCAATTATTAACGTTAATCATCCATATGTGATTGAGAATTTATACAAACCAATAACATTAGGTGTTTACGTAAGTTTGGTGTATTGCTAGGCTCAATTAATTTCATGACAAACGGCTACGAAACCTTGAGCCAATTAAGTGACCTCGATGGGGGGGTTAATTCAAGCCCGAAGAAAGGTCTCCATTTCATAACAAAATTGGAGGTGAGAAACTCGGTATACCTGAGTCAAAAAAGTGCGAGCTGTGCATTCAGCATTCAAGACAACGATGGTCGTCCAGTCTCACCACCGAGTCCATATAATTGTATACTTCACTTGGAGGAACAGCTTCATCCGCAAGGCTCGGCTGGTCCACCAGCTAAACCACTAAATTGACTAATAGACCAAAATAAGAATAAATGGAGCCCTAATTCAAAGACATGAAGAAGCTCACCTCCAGCCGATCATCAAGCCCCTCTGCTAATCAGCACACTTCTTTCTTTCACTTCTCTAGGAGTAAATATACTGGTTACCTGGATGTAACTCCAGTTCTATTCTCTAACGGGCTTTGCTATTGGTTTACCCCTCCCTCGGTGCCTGAGAAAGAAAATTGAACTCACCTGCTCCGTAGGATGGGGTAGCCGCACTCACCTCCTATAAAGCCTCGGTGATGTCACTGCTCGTCTCCCCTTTGAAACTCAGCAACACACACTCGGGGCCAGCTGGGCAGGTTGCTAGAGGGCTCCGCATGTACTCATAGAACTGGAGTTGCATCCAGGTAACTAGTATTTCTATGTCATACGTGCTCCGCCCTGTAACAGGCTTCACTATTGGTTTACACCTAAGGCGAAGGCCATTAGGGATAGATGTACTCCCAGCTGGACTCAGACCATGGAGTTCCATTTAGAAACCAAAGAGAAACCCCCACACGCCAGGGCGAGCACCGCCAGAGCGCCTCACCTCAGGTCGTGGTGCAAAAAACAGAGCACAAGTCGGTGTTGGAAAGGGACCGCCCGATAGGGTCCCCCAGAATGCATGGGAGAGCATGCTAGCTGTCATCTCCCAACGAGAAGCCCCCACACCCCAAGGTGAGCACTGCCAGAGCGCCTCGCCTCAGGTCGTGGTAAAATAACCAGCACACTAGTCGGTGTTGGAGGGGGACCCTGCTGACAGGGTTCCCCAAACCGAATGTGAGACCGTGTTGGCTGTCATATCCCTGAGATATGACCGCGCAAAGGTCGATGCAGAAGACCAAGAGGCCGCCCCGCAAATCTCCTCTACCGATACACCCTTAAAAAGCGCTGTAGAGGATGCAATCCCCCGGGTAGAATGTGCGGTCAATCCTGCCAGGGCAACGAGACCCACCGCCGAGTAGGCTCTGCGGATAGCATCACAGACCCAGTGGGTGAGGCGTTGTGTTCACAGAGGGGCCTTCTGAGCCTGCCCGCCATAACGAACAAACAAATGATCCCCCCCTCCTGAAATTCGCAGTGCGCTCTAAGTAGAGATTGAGCGCGTGCACTGGGCACAGCTTGTGCAGCCGTTCTTGCTCGCTGGTGGCATGAGGAGGTGGACAGAAGGCCTGCAGTCGAATGACAGATGACCTAAAGGCTGTGGTGATGACCTGCGGGTGAAAGGACAGGTTAGGACAGAGTTCCACTGAGTGCTGGTCTTCGCTGTGGGTCAAACACGACGGGTGCACGGAGAAAGCGCCTAACTCGCTCACCCTCCTAGCTGACGCTAAGGCTAAAAGGAGGGCAGTTTTAATAGACAAAATGTGCAGGTCCGCCTGGTCCAGGGGTTCAAACGGTGGCCCTGCCAGACCATCCAACACTGTCTACAGATCCCGCTGTGGGATTAAGCGTTACATAGGGGGTCTCAGCCTGTGAACTCCCCTCAAAAAGCGCTTCACCAGGGGGTGGCTTCTGGCCGTGAAGCGTTCAAAACCATCATGTCCAGCCGCGAGTGCTGCAGCAAACACCCCCGGAGTGGATGCTGCGCGACCCCCCTCAAACAGTCCCTGTAGGAAACCCAGCACCCCCTGTAGGGGGCACGAGCAGTCTGACACCAGTCAGCAAAAACCCGCGAACGGGCCGCATAAGCCTTGGATGTGGCTGGGGCACGTGCACTCTGAATTGTTGACACCACCGCATCAGGCAGGCCTAATTCGCTCAACCTTCAATTTCCAGGCCATGAGGGGGCGAGAGAGAGTGGCGCCCGGCGCCCGAATCAAGGTTGAGGGAAGCTCCAGAGTCCTCCACGGGCCTGCCACCGCCAGCTGGATGAGATCCGGAAACCACCTGGCCCTCGGATTCACTGGTGCTACAACAATCATGGACAGGTGCTGTTCCTGCACCCTGCGGAGCAGTAGCATCAGTAGCTCCCGGGGTGGGAACGCATATAGCAGGCTGGCCGGCCAGACTGGATGGGCCAACGCATTCACCCCCAGGGGAGGATTGTCGGTAGGCCTCAGGGAGAACCAAAGAGGGCACAAAGCGTTCTCCCTGCTCGCAAACAGGTCCGCCACCGGTCGACCGAACAGCCTCCAAATCTGTTCGGCCGTCACCGGGGAGAGGCTCCAATCCTCCTCGGGCAGGGCTCCCCATGGCGTGGCTCTGGATCCAGCTGGCTGGAGCCCGCAGATGACCGGTCCTCTGAAGACCTGCAACTGTGGCGTCTTGGCGAGGTTGGGCAAACTGAGGCCTGCGGGACGGCTGCTGAGGGCGAAGGTGGGACCCCGGCTGCTCGGACGCCTTGCGGGCAGACTCCAGGCGGTCGACCATCGTCTGGATATTGGGCCCAAACAGCGAGGCAGTGGAGATTGGCACGTTGACGAGCGCCCGCTTCTCACGCTCCTTCAGGAAAGAGAGCCCCAGCCAGAGATGGTGGTGCCCCACCTGAGTGGCACACATACTCCGCCCCCCATCGATGGGAAAGCCAGCGACAGCTGAAGCATCACAGCCACTGTCGTCTCTGTCTCCAGGATCTCGTCCGGGGATAGCTCCGCCTTCCAGTGCGTCAGTCGGTCCATGGAGCCGGCGAGGAAGGCCACGTTGCTAGCTAGCGTGACCACCTGAGCCGCACTAGCATAGCAGCGGTCGAACAGGCTCGCTGTCATCATGTCCCTCTCGGACGGGAGCAGCGGCCGATCGCCTGGCCACATGGAGGTGGTGGGGCGGAGACACACTCTCACCGCATCTTCTGTCTCTGGCACCCCCGGTATCCCATTCCCAGCCCTCCACGGTGGAGTAGGGTGCACAGAAGATCGCCAGGGATTTGGCTGCCATTGGGTTCGTCCACTCCCGCTGGGCATACCCAAAGATGGGCGACAACTTCGGACACAGTACCCAGGGGCCGCGGTCTTGACTTCGGCTGGACCAGCAGGCCGATGGTGAAGTCGTCCTCTTTAGTACGGGAGGGAGGCTGCGGAGGCAGGGGCTTCTATATCTGCTCTGCCGCCGACTGGAATAACCCAGGTAGGTTGTCAAGAGGGTAGCGGTGTTCCGGGGGAGGCTTGTCGTCCTGAAAGAGGGCCGCTGGATCTTCCTCGTAAATACGACGGCCGTCTTCTTCGTCGTACTCGTCCCAGGGCTTCGAACGGACCGTCGCCGCCGGCTCGCGGGCTGGCCCCGAGCCAGCCTAGAGGGTGCGTCCGGCCCACACAAACTGTAGCCACCGCTCACGCTCCTCCCCGGGGAGCGCTGCACAGGCGGCACTGGAAGCAGCCTCCGCCTGGTGCCGCCAGCCCAGACAAATGAAGCAGTCATCCTGCTGGTCCGAGGGCGCCATGGGGGCACATAGTGGAAACAAACCTTATCCATATCTTTTCGCGACACTAGACTGGGGCCGTGTTCGAAACTGCACTCTATGGTCTACATACACTATTCTCACTGCACACTAGCCACGCTACACGCTACTCACTACCAACGAACTCTTCCTGTTGCTTCTTCTTCTTATTTTTCCTCAGCGAGTTTTTCTGGCGGTTTACGTTGCGTTGCATCTTGGGCAATTTGTGTATGAATAGTGAGCTTATGATGCACCCACAAAATATCTGCCCGATCTAGTATACATCCGGGAACTTCTCGTGGACACAAACTCACTCCCCATGCATAAGTGAACATACCCCCTAACTCTGATGTCGTCGGTAGTGCGAGTAGTGTGTTAGTGCGCGGTTTCGAACACGGCCAGTGACTGAAATTCGCGAGAGTCCAAACTTTCATAAGGCTGAGTTTCAAAGGGGAGACGAGCAGTGACATCACTGAGGCTTTATAGGAGGTGAGTGCGGCTATCCATCTTACGAAGTGCGATATTTTTTTCGTAGGAGAAGTCTGGGAATCTCATAAAGATTCATGAGGAGCTGTCATCTGATTGGCCGGTGATGACGTTGACTTGCTGAACCAAACCCTTATTTTTCTTATTTTCTTATTTATTTAATTATTTAAGAAGTAGGGACTGTACATATTGATGACCATAGGCATGTAAATATGTTAGATTATAGCCAAAGGCTAATCTGTTGTCCCTTAAGCAGGTTGATGTTTTGAAAAACAATACAATAATACAATAACGCATGATAAAAATACACAAATCAATAATACACAACAATTTTACAAAACAATAACAAAAAAATACAATAATACATAACAAAAATACACAAACCAATAATACACAACAATTTTAACAATAAAACACAGATGAGATTCAGGCTTGTAGCTCAGAAGAAATCTCAATGCGGCCATCGGATAACAGTGCTAACAATAAGAGGCAAGTACTGAAACATTACACTGCCCTAATTTGTGTCAAAGTGCAGAAATGAATTGCACTAAGCCCATAATTCTGAAGTGCTATGGCATAATACACATAGCCATGTTATTATACTGTGATATATTGCACTCGACCCAATAAAAGGAGGAATAAATATGAAGAAAAAAGAACAAGTTAAAATGCTAATAATATTTCCTTTTGATCATGTTATGACTTGAAAATCACAACAAAGAAAACCAGCAATGAGCACTTAAACAAATTTATTCTTCACTGATTACGTCCAAAAATTTCTATAAATAATCTACTGTGCAATCTTATAATAACACTCTAATGCCACTAATTAACTCTGATGCCAAGAAAAAACTCTCCTAACTGAGCAAAATCACAGCATTTATAAAGACTAGGATTATTCTGGAAAGATCTACAGGAGTCCTGGGTGATCCGGCCCTTTCCAGGCAAGAAGAAGCCAGAAACTTCTAGAAAGCACTAGTCTATTTCATAACACACAAGTGCTATTGCATCAGATCATATTTTTCTACAGACATACCACCAGAGGGTGCTAACTGATGGACAAAAAAAAAACAAATAGCTGACCAGTAAGGCAGCACAAATAGTATGTAACAAATCTCCATTTACAAGTGATATACAGTGTTTTACATAAAACACCGATACATAACAATCAGTATATTACACGTTGCCCTAATACACATTAATGCCTGCATTTTGGTCAGTATATTACCCTAACCCTATGAGCTGGGCTGTTTGTGAGCGCACCAGCCAATCATATGACGGCTCTTCATGAGTATTTATGAGATTCCCAGACTTCTCCTACGAAAAAAAAATATAGCCTACGGAGCAGGTGAGTTCAATTTTCTTTCTCAGGCACCGAGGCGGGGCCTCGGAGGGGTAAACCAATAGCGAAGTCCGTTAGAGGGCGGAGCACGTACGACATAGAACCGACTGTGAAAATTATTACTCTTGATTGGCCAAGCAATACGTCAATCATGCTGACGGCGCTGATCTGAAAAACTGCACGGGGTTGAGTGCAGAAGGGTGGGTAGCCAGCCAGCCATCTCCCCCTGAGAAGAACCGAGCGGTAACTGGTGAGTAAATGTAATAGTCTGAGAGTCACTCCACTATTCGAGTCATGGGCCATGACTTCATTTGCAGCATTTTTTTTTTTTTTTCTGCGAGTGATGTTTCTAAGCTGGGTGTGTGAGGAGCTTTAGCTGCTGCTGCGCTCCTCTTGTGTCGGGGGTGACATGCGGACAGCAGGCTCGCTGTTAGCTCATTTGCACAATCGCACCACGTTCTTCAAATCTCTTTCAACGTATGCAAATAGCAGCTAGCCTCTGTTAGCTTGCTAGCTGGGGAAGTGCCACCCTGAGGAAGTGTTTCTGTTGGTTTATTTTCATAAAATCCCCTGGTAGTACTGGTTGATGATCATTTTTACGCCCTTTTTTGGAGAGACAGCGAGATCCTCCTGGTGGGTCTGGCAGGCGAGCGGCACTCTTCGACAACTGACAGACACTTTCCTCGACCCGCGACAGGTCAGCTGCCCTAAAGCTCTTTCATGGAAGCTGTAGGGCCCATAGATTTAAATATTTGATTTTAAATTGTGAACGTTCCTGGGTAACCGCTTTGGTTGTAGCGTGATCCGACTTCAGTCAAATGTGTCGTTATGTTTTCTTTATCTTGTTCTGGCAGTGTGGAAAAGATGGAGAATCGTCTAGTTCAGTTTGCCTTTCCTGAAGTTAGCCTACCTGACATGGATAAACACTTGTCATTCGGTTCTACGATAATTAACATGCATTCGACACATCACTAGTATCGTCATTTTATTCCTATCATCAGCTGCTAGCTAGCTAGCTAGGTCTGTTTGTGTCTTATCTGCTGACAGCTATCTAACATTTGTGTCATTCCATGCCAAGTGGAAACACACCTGGGCCATCATGGTCTTGGATTTTACTTAACCTTTGTCTATTTGTTCTTTTTGATCGAAATAATGGATATCTCTGATTTTTTCGCAAACTGCCCTCTGATATTGGTTTTATGGACCTCTGAAGAAATGGCCTGTAGGGGGCACTTTTCAAAACATGCCACTAGGAGGATCCCGGCCTTGCTGGATGCCTTTTTGGCTGATTTGTCTTAACCATTATTCATGGCACACACCCAAATAGTAGATCAATGTGACCTCTCCCGTTATGTTATTTGTACGTAACGTTAGGAATTTGTGGCTAACTAAAGCTATGGTTACATTATTATCTCCGCGCTTCCGAAAAAGCGAGGAGATCTTGTAATACAGTTTGGCATCTGTCTGTCTCCGTCCGTCTGTCCGTCCGTCCGAAACAGTAACTCCTCCTAGGCCGTTGGATCAATCAACCTGAAACTTTGGTGTGTGTAAGGCAGTGACCCAGAGGGGTGCACAACCTGTTTAGAATTTAAATTCATTTCCTCTTTTGGCCACCAGGGGCCTTTTTGTGAAAATTGAAAAATGGCCACAAGTTCCTTATGCATTGAGCTAGGACGCTCAAATTTTCATGGGAGGTGCATGGGATGACCCTTCGTCACATATCAGGCGGGTTTTTGATTTGATCTAATTTTGACCGTTTTCTAGGTCAAATGGCGTCAGGTGCACCAGTCGCTGTACCATACGTCCTTTTCTTTCATAATACTCTCATTTCAAAATGAAGAGTAATTTATGCCCTCAACAGACAAAAAAAGTACACTGAAAAAAGTACTCTATCCAACTAACCCACTATGTCACATTGCTATTACTCTGATCAGTATCAGTGCTTTGTCACTGCAACAAACAGATTATCATTTGTACAGCAGAATGCCAGTTCAGTGAATTGCCCTCTGACACATTACTACTACTCCCATAACATTCGTTGCGGAGCGCGGAGATTTGCGATCGACATGCGTCTAGTTGCCTCATTACTCTGGTGGTGAGGAAGGAAATCAGTTAAGTTGGTCTTTAATGAATCTGTGCTCTCATTTATAAATAATGCATACATTTCACACTGAAAGTTTTTTAAAAAAACTATCGACCTTATTCAAATGTGGGTGCGATGGACTATATGCATTCTTTACCCGACTAATCACTCAGCTTGAAATCTTGTGCAGGTGCATATATTAACCTCATAGAAGAAGTGTGTGGACACTTCACTGTAACTGTATGGTATAAATTCTGAATATCTGACTTGTTAAATTAATTAGGAATGAATTGATTGGATAGATATTCAGGTATTTTTATAGTTACAGTTCTGTTCCACGATTTGGAAGTTGTTGCCCTCTCTGCACGTTCCTGCCCCCCTTTCGCAACTCCGTTTAATTTTAATCGAGCCTTCAGTGCGGGAGGGAGTGAAGGGGGTGAGACGGATTTGAATTGCAGCACCTTTGAATGGAAGCTGAATGTCTCTTATCAGGCCAAACTGACGGAATAATTCCTTCTGCAGTGGGAGTGCAGTGTGTGACCCCGGGGAACCGCTGACCCAAACACCAGCTGCGGCCGGATTCCACCCATCATGAGCGCCACTAAAGGAGGCCTGGTCATCTTCACCGCCAACTCCAACCCCTCCAGCCGCGAACTGGGGAGGCGGATCGCAGAGTTCGTCTCTCGCTCTCTCGCTCTCTCTCTCTCCTTCCAACTGTCACCCTCGGTCTGACTTTCCATTCCTTTCTTTCTATATCTCTCTCCCCTCTCTCACCCGCTCAATCTCTCTTTCAAACTCAAACTCACCACTCCCTCTCTCTCCCTCCATTTACCCTTTCTCTCTCCCGTCCTTAATGTTCATGTGTTTTTAGCTCCGCGGAGCTTTTCTAGTGCCGAGTCGTCCGTCCGTCCGTCCGTCCATCTGTCTGTCCGGCGTCAACTTCTCACTTCAAATCTGAATATCTCAAAAACTGATAACTTTTGTTCTAATTTGATGTGAGCCTTCTTTATGATATTTTATATATTCACTGTGAAAATTAGAAAATTCTCCGTCCCGGGTTATGAGAGATTCAGCATTGTAGACTTAGAAAATCAGTGTTTGTGCTCATTTTTTTCAGTCTTTCATTAATGTGTCATGTGTTAATATTGCAATAGTTTTCAAAGATTTCTGAAATTAAGTTATGACATGGACATTTCAGTCATCCTCAGCGGAGCTCTCTGGGCCGACAGGCCTCTTGTTATTTTTATTTCTCATCCCTCTGTCTCTGTTTATCCCTCTCTACCTCCGTCTCCCATATCTCCTCTCTCCCACCTTCCCTCTCTCCCTCTCTCTCACACACAGTTTGGTTTGTTGTGTTTTGCTTGTTTGACGGTGTTTGTTAGATGGCTGTTGGTGACTTTACAGTGGATCATGGGATAGCCCTGCCTGTGGTGTGTGTGACGCGTTGTGTGTTTGGTTAAAGGCCTCTCACAGGGCTGTGTGTGGTGTGTGTGACGTGTGTTTTGTAAAAGGCCTCTTGCAGGGCTGTGTGTGGTGTGTGTGACATGTGTTTGGTAAAAGGCCTCTCGCAGGGCTGTGTGTGGTGTGTGTGACATGTGTTTGGTAAAAGGCCTCTCGCAGGGCTGTGTGTGGTGTGTGTTTGATGTGTTGTGTGTTTTGTAAAAGACCTCTTGCAGGGCTGTGTGTGGCGTGTGTGACATGTTGGGTGTTTGGTAAAAGGCCTCTCACGGGGCTGGGTGGGGTGTGTGTGAGGTGTAGTGTGTTTGGTAAAAGGCCTCTCGCAGGGCTGAGTGTGGTGTGTGTGAGATGTAGTGTGTTTGGTAAAAGGCCCCTCGCAGGGCTGTGTGTGGTGTGTGTGACGTGTGTTTGGTAAAAGGCCCCTCGCAGGGCTGGATGGGGTGTGTGTGACGTTTGTTTGGTAAAATGCCGCTCCCAGGGCTGTGTGTGGTGTGTGTGAGGTGTAGTGTGTTTGGTAAAAGGCCGCAGGGTGTGTTTGTGTAAAGGTGTAGTGTGTTTGGTAAAAGGGCTGAGGGGGTGTGGTGTGTGGTGTGTGATGTGCTGTGTGTTTGGTAAAAGGCCCCTCGCAGGGCTGTGTGTGGTGTGTGTGAGGTGTAGTGTGTTTGGTAAAAGGCCCCTCGCAGGGCTGGGTGGGGTGTGGTAAAGGCTGCAGGGTGTGTGTGGCGTGTGTTTGGTAAAATGCCCAGAGGGCTGTGTCTCGGTGTTTGGGGCTGTGTGTGGTGTGTGTGAGGTGTAGTGTGTTTGGTAAAAGGCCCCTCGCAGGGCTGGGGTGGTGTGTGTGATGTGCTGTGTGTTTGGTAAAAGGCCCCTCGCAGGGCTGTGTGTGGTGTGTGTGAGGTGTAGTGTGTTTGGTAAAAGGCCCCTCGCAGGGCTGTGTGTGGTGTGTGAGAGGTGTAGTGTGTTTGGTAAAAGGCCTCTCGCAGGGCTGAGTGTGGTGTGTGTGAGGTGTAGTGTGTTTGGTAAAAGGCCTCTCATAGGGCTGAGTGTCTGAATTCGTTGGTTCCACCCTGGGAACACCTGGCACCGTCTCCCCCGTCCGGTGGTGGACGTTGCCTCTCTTTACTGAAACCATAATAGCTTTGCAGAAAGGCGCTCGTCTCCTGTTCTTCTGGCTTTGCTTGTTTCTGTAAATAACGGGATCTGCTATCGAAGTTTACACAATAGGCAGTGAACTTTTCCAAAGCGGCTTGCGATTCTGAAAGCACTTGAGCTTCATATGTTGATACTCCGCGGGGTATTTTGCCCTTGAATTTGACTGAAAGTAATTTGCCTGCTTAACTCATGGACTCATGTATAATCCAGTAAGCCTCTTATCTTCATTCACATTTGTATGGAAGCCTAATGACTTGGCCATAGATAACACATAAGTACAATTAAATAAATGTGTGCTTATTTTTGTTCATTTTAACCAGTTTGTATTGGCGCTCCTTTGGGAGTTTTCTGTTTAATCAGAATACTGGTATTTGAATTCACCTGGATGGCCCAGAGAGATGCACTATGAAGTGAGATTCGTGGGTTAGCGAGGTGTGCTGAGTCTAAAACCAGGGTTTTCACAGGTGTGAAAGTGGCTGTGCTTTAACTCGACCACAGTAACTTACAGTATCTCTGATGCACCCGACCACAGTAACTTACAGTATCTCTGATGCACCTGACCACAATAACTTACAGTATCTCTAATGCACCCGACCACAGTAACTTACAGTATCTCTGATGCACCCGACCACAGTAACTTACAGTATCTCTGATGCACCCGACCACAGTAACTTACAGTATCTCTGATGCACCCGACCACAGTAACTTACAGTATCTCTGATGCATCCGACCGCAGTAATCTCTGATGCACGCACAGTAGTCTCTGATGCAGCACAGTAAGCACAGTATCTCTGAACCCGAGCACAGTAACTTACAGTATCTCTGATGCACCGAGCACAGTAACTTACAGTATCTCTGATGCACCCGACCACAGTAACTTACAGTATCTCTGATGCACCCGAGCACAGTAACTTACAGTATCTCTGATGCACCCGAGCACAGTAACTTACAGTATCTCTGATGCACCCGAGCACAGTAACTTACAGTATCTCTGATGCACCGACACTGATGTAACACAGTAACTAATGCACCCAGTATCTTACAGTATCTGATGCACCTGACCACAATGAACCCTTACAGTATCTCTGATGCACCCGACCACAGTAACTTACAGTATCTCTGATGCACCCGAGCACAGTAACTTACAGTATCTCTGATGCACCCGAGCACAGTAACTTACAGTATCTCTGATGCACCCGACCACAGTAACTTACAGTATCTCTGATGCACCCGAGCACAGTAATCTCTCTGATGCACCCGAGCACAGTAACTTACAGTATCTCTGATGCACCCGAGCACAGTAACTTACAGTATCTCTGATGCACTTGAGCACAGTAACTCACAGTATCTCTGATGCACCCGAGCACAGTAACTTACAGTATCTCTGATCTCTGATGCATCTCTGATGCACCCGAGCACAGTAACTTACAGTATCTCTGATGCACCGAGCACAGTAACTTGCAGTATCTCTGATGCACCGAGCACAGTAACTTACAGTATCTCTGATGCACCCGAGCACACAGCACAGTAACCCGAGCACAGTAATCTGCAGTATCTCTGATGCACCCCAGCACATCTCTGATAACTTAACTTACAGTATCTCTGATGCCCACCACAGTAACTTGCAGTATCTCTGATGCACCCGAGCACAGTAACTTACAGTATCTCTGATGCACCCGAGCACAGTAACTACAGTATCTCTGATGCACCCCAGTAACTGCACAGTAACTTGTAACACAGTATCTCTGATGCACCCGACAGTAACTTGCAGTATCTCTGATGCACCTGAGCACAGTAACAGTATCTCTGATGCACCGAGCACAGTACTTGCAGTATCTTGATGCAGTATCTCTGATGCACCCGAGCACAGTAACTTGCAGTATCTCTGATGCACCGAGCACAGTAACTTACAGTATCTCTGATGCACCCGAGCACAGTAACTTACAGTATCTCTGATGCACCCAGCACAGTATCTCTGATGCACCCGTTAACAGTAATACAGTATCTCTGATGCACCCCGGCGCAGTAACTTGCAGTATCTCTGATGCACCCGAGCACAGTAACTTGCAGTATCTCTGATGCACCGAAGCACAACTTGCAGTATCTCTGATGCACCCGAAGCGCAGTAACTTACAGTCTCTGATGCACCCGAGCACAGTAACTTGCAGTATCTCTGATGCACCCGAGCACAGTAACTTGCAGTATCTCTGATGCACCCGAGCACAGTAACTTGCAGTATCTCTGATGCACCCGAGCACAGTAACTTGCAGTATCTCTGATGCACCCGAGCGCAGTAACTTGCAGTATCTCTGATGCCCGAGCACAGTAACTTGCAGTATCTCTGATGCACCCGAGCACAGTAAACTGATGCACCGAGCACACGGTATCTCTGATGCACCCGAGCGCAGTAACTTGCAGTATCTCTGATGCACCCGAGCGCAGTAACTTGCAGTATCTCTGATGCACCCGAGCGCAGTAACTTGCAGTATCTCTGATGCACCCGAGCGCAGTAACTTGCAGTATCTCTGATGCACCCGAGCGCAGTAACTTGCAGTATCTCTGATGCACCCGAGCACAGTAACTTGCAGTATCTCTGATGCACCCGAGCACAGTAACTTGCAGTATCTCTGATGCACCCGAGCACAGTAACTTGCAGTATCTCTGATGCACCCGAGCACAGTAACTTGCAGTATCTCTGATGCACCCGAGCACAGTAACTTGCAGTATCTCTGATGCACCCGAGCACAGTAACTTGCAGTATCTCTGATGCACCCGAGCACAGTAACTTACAGTATCTCTGATGCACCCGAGCACAGTAACTTGCAGTATCTCTGATGCACCCGAGCACAGTAACTTACAGTATCTCTGATGCAGTATTTCTGATGCACCCGAGCACAGTAACTTACAGTATCTCTGATGCACCCGAGCACAGTAACTTACAGTATCTCTGATGCACCCGAGCACAGTAACTTACAGTATCTCTGATGCACCCGACCACAGTAACTTACAGTATCTCTGATGCACCTGACCACAGTAACTTACAGTATCTCTGATGCACCCGACCACAGTAACTTGCAGTATCTCTGATGCACCCGACCACAGTAACTTACAGTATCTCTGATGCACCCGAGCACAGTAACTTACAGTATCTCTGATGCACCCGAGCACAGTAACTTACAGTATCTGTGATGCACCGAGCAGTAACTTACAGTATCTCTGATGCACCCGCCGCAGTAACTTACAGTATCTCTGATGCACCGAGCACAGTAACTTACGGTATCTCTGATGCACCCGAGCACAGTAACTTACGGTATCTCTGATGCACCCGAGCACAGTAACTTACAGTATCTCTGATGCACCCGACCGCAGTAACTTACAGTATCTCTGATGCACCCGAGCACAGTAACTTACAGTATCTCTGATGCACCCGAGCACAGTAACTTACAGTATCTCTGATGCACCCGAGCACAGTAACTTACAGTATCTCTGATGCACCCGAGCACAGTAACTTACAGTATCTCTGATGCACCCGAGCACAGTAACTTACATAGTATCTCTGATGCACCCGAGCACAGTAAACACAGTATCTCTGATGCACCCGAGCACAGTAACTTACAGTATCTCTGATGCACCCCAGTAAGCACAGTAACAGTAACAGTATCTCTGATGCACCCGAGCACAGTAACTTACAGTATCTCTGATGCACCCGAGCACAGTAACTTGCAGTATCTCTGATGCCCAGCACAGTAACTTACAGTATCTCTGATGCACCCGAGCACAGTAACTTGCAGTATCTCTGATGCACCGCGCAGTAACGCAGTAACTTGCAGTATCTCTGATGCACCCGAGCGCAGTAACTTGCAGTATCTCTGATGCACCCGAGCGCAGTAACTTGCAGTATCTCTGATGCACCCGGCGCAGTAACAGTAACAGTTGCAGTATCTCTGATGCACCCGAGCACAGTAACTTGCAGTATCTCTGATGCACCCGAGCACAGTAAGTATCTCTGATGCAGTATCTCTGATGCACCCGAGCACAGTAACTTGCAGTATCTCTGATGCACCCGAGCACAGTAACTTGCAGTATCTCTGATGCACCCGAGCACAGTAACTTGCAGTATCTCTGATGCACCCGAGCACAGTAACTTGCAGTATCTCTGATGCACCCGAGCACAGTAACTTGCAGTATCTCTGATGCACCCGAGCGCAGTAACTTGCAGTATCTCTGATGCACCCGAGCGCAGTAACTTGCAGTATCTCTGATGCACCCAGCACAGTAACTTCTCTGATGCACCCGGCGCGGTAACTTGCAGTATCTCTGATGCAGGCGCAGTAACTTGTAACTGTAACTTGCAGTATCTCTGATGCACCCGAGCACAGTAACTTGCAGTATCTCTGATGCACCCGAGCACTGTAACTTGCAGTATCTCTGATGCACCCGAGCACAGTAACTTGCAGTATCTCTGATGCACCCGAGCGCAGTAACTTGCAGTATCTCTGATGCACCCGAGCGCAGTAACTTGCAGTATCTCTGATGCACCCGAGCGCAGTAACTTGCAGTATCTCTGATGCACCCGAGCGCAGTAACTTGCAGTATCTCTGATGCACCCGAGCGCAGTAACTTGCAGTATCTCTGATGCACCCGAGCGCAGTAACTTGCAGTATCTCTGATGCACCCGAGCGCAGTAACTTGCAGTATCTCTGATGCACCCGAGCGCAGTAACAGTATCTAACTTGCAGTAATCTCTGATGCACCGGAGCACAGTAACTTGCAGTATCTCTGATGCACCGAGCACAGTAACTTGCAGTATCTCTGATGCACCCGAGCGCAGTAACTTGCAGTATCTCTGATGCACCCGAGCGCAGTAACTTGCAGTATCTCTGATGCACCCGAGCGCAGTAACTTGCAGTATCTCTGATGCACCCGAGCGCAGTAACTTGGGTTTGAGTATCAGTAACTTGTAAGTATCTCTGATGCAGCGCAGTAACTTGCAGTATCTCTGATAACTTGCAGTATCTCTGATGCACCCAGCGCAGTAACTTGCAGTATCTCTGATGCACCAGCGCAGTAACTTGCAGTATCTCTGATGCACCCGCGCAGTAACTTGCAGTATGATCTGATGCATCTCTGAGCACTGTAACTTGCAGTATCTCTGATGCACCGCGCAGTAACTTGCAGTATCTCTGATGCACCTGAGCGCAGTAACTTGCAGTATCTCTGATGCACCCTCTTCCGCAGTAACTGGTAGAGCGGGCAAACGTGTATCTCTGATGCACCCGACCGCAGTAACTTGCAGTATCTCTGATGCACCCGACCGCAGTAACTTACGGTATCTCTGATGCACCCGACCGCAGTAACTTACGGTATCTCTGATGTTAGTTTCGGGTTTGTTGAGTCAGTTCACACGAAGAGAGTCTGGCTAATGTTAAACTCTCTTTGCAGTGAAGTGCATGAGTGAGGAGTTTGTGCTCAGCTGTGGACTAATGACCTTCTTCCCCCTGCAGGCGCTTGGGGGTAGAGCTGGGCAAAGTGCAAGTCTATCAGGAAGCTAACAGAGGTGAGCGTGTGTGTGTGTGTGTGTGTGTGTGTGCGTGCATGCATGCATGCATGCATTTGCAAACTCCACGGGCACCTGTCAAAACTGGCGCTACTCTGACCTACTCTGGGCATGTGCAGAGGGGTGGGCGTAGCTATGTAACCAGAACCTAATGGAGTGCGCTCTAAATCTGGATTCGGCCTCAGAATTGCTTTTCCACTGCAGCAAACACTAATCAAAGAATGGAGATTTCAGGATAGAACAATAAACAAATGCAGTGTGTGTGAGTTTTTTATAATAGGATTCTGTGCAGGAGGGACTTAAACAGCAGCAGGGGTAACAGATGTGCAGTGTACACCTTTAAACTCCTGTGGAAGAGTATCTGGAGAGTTAGGGCTTCTGAACCTTTAGATGGATGCAGAGCGCTCTCTGCTGCGGTCAGAAAGCTGCAGTGTGTGTGAGTTTTTTATAATAGGATTCTGTGCAGGAGGTTTTGCATTGAGAACATTGTGACAGCCATTGTGCATCATTACTGAGACAAGCTGTCTGTGTTCACATCAGTCTAATACTCACTCATCTATCTGTGTTTGCTATTCTGAATAATGAGGGAAGTTTCTGGGAATGATGCTTTTGTATTTCATCGTCAAAGAAAGTGGCCAATAGGAGGCAGGAGGAAAGAGGAGATTTTTATATATTTTTTATAGGTGTTTATATTGGCTTATGTTGTTCATACTGTAGCATTAGCAAGGAAGCATACTCTGCACTACCCTGCCTGTAAATGGTGTTATACATGAGCCTTTGGGCAGCCTGCATCAGTACTCTGTGCTGCTGTGATGGAGCTTGAGATGTCGGGTCAGAGGTCATCGGGTCGGTGGTTCATGCTGCAGTGCAGCAACAGAAGAGTCGCTGCAGTTTCAGGGCTCTTAATGGCGTATGGACGGGGGGGGGGGGATCGGCAGTCAGCTGTCAGTCTCTTTGTACTAAAGGCCTGAGTTAAAAACTGTAGTAATGGTGATGCTGGTAAAGTTGACACAGGTTTGCTCATGAGTTTGTGCTCTCTCAGAAACCAGGGTGCAGATCCAGGAGTCTGTTCGCGGCAAAGATGTCTTCATCATCCAGTCGGTGTCCAGGTAAGACCCCTGAGGGAAGGGGGCAGAATTACCTGCGTTTTTCGGGCCCCTGTCCCCCCGTCCACACAGGGGACCCAACCGACCGTCCACACAGGGGACCTAACACCCCGTCCACACAGGGGCCCCAATAGCTGCCCCATCCCCACGGGGGCCCCAGCAGGTGCCCTACGATATATGAATTTGTGGCCCCTCCAGTAGCTCTTTGAAACAGACCTCAGAGGCACCAGACCTGCGCTTGCTGTGTTATGACCTAAAGACAGTGGTGAAAACGGGCCATATAGCCCTACAGAGACGGCCATCTCACCAGTGAGGTACACTGTGCTTTGTTTACTCAAGAACGGAATGGTATTTATGCATCAAGCCTGCTCTCAAACATCCCCACAGTTACTTCATCCACCGTATGATCAGCCTAGAATAGAATAGAAGAAACTTTATTATCTCGGGGGGAAACTTGTTCTGGACAACAATGCCACTTGGTTACAAACATTGAACATAAAAACCTAACTAGACAAACATAAACAAACACCCTTTCACTCAGTATTGCACTCAGTATAAAGTGCATCAGTCTCCATCATCCCCTATTGCATAATTCAGCCCAAAAGAAGACAGTCAAATACAAAACAGAGACAGTAAAACAATAATTCAAGTTTAGCAAAAAAAAAAAAAGAAGAATAAATAGACAGGGTGGACCCTCCTGCAAACCCCCTTCGCATGAGGCCCATTTTTTGTTCACTAAAACTGTGGAAGTGGGGAGGAAAGAGAGCTTGAAACGATTGTACTTCGATTTGCATACTTAGTAACGTCGCCCTGATGGAAGTGTTTCGTATTTGGAGTATAGAATATGAGCGGGATCCTGCAAGATTTTCTTAGCCTTATTGATTACCTCAGTTTCAAAGATACTTTGAAGGGACAGAGAGTCCCTTCCTCCAATCACCAAGCAATTCCACTCCGAGCTCTTCGTGAGCGAAGAATACTTCCTCATGTCTGTATGAAATTAAACTTTCCCGTTTATGACTTCTGACTCTGCTTAGAGAGCTGAATAATCTCCTGTAGTTCGTTTGGCTAATCCCTGTAATGAGTTTAAAAACCTCAGTTAAATCAGCCCTAAGTCTCCTTTTCGTAAGCCTGGAGAGACTCTGTCAGGGAAGCCCCGCCCTGCTGCTGTAGCCGAGCCCTGATTGGTTGGAGCAAAGGTCCCTGAGCACCCCGCCCACTCTGCTCAGTCTGTTGGCCTTTGCCGCTGAAAGGCCGATCTGGTGGAGGGAGACACATCGTGTGGCGCTTGGACAGGCGGATACAGGCTAAAAATGGATCATATGGGGTTTGGAGGGGAGCAGTTTTAAATTGTCGTCTTTTTTCTTTTTCAAATTTCAACTTGAAGAAAGATGAGATTATTAACACATTTATTCACACTTCTACTGGAATTCCCAAAAAAGGGTAGTTTAGAGGACTTCACCTGATTGGAGATGGGGATATCTGCTGGATATAGCATGGATCTTTTGTGGGGCGGCCATCTGATAATGACCTCTGACCTGACTGGACCGTATTCCAGGAGAATTCTGCTGATTTGGATGAACTGACTGATGTGGTGTGTAGTTTGGCAAAGACACTCTGATTCCCTCTAGAGGTATCAAGATGTTCCCGAACAACAAACCTTGGCTCTCCAAGGATTTAAGGGATTTGATTTATAAGAGAAAAGTTGCTTTTAAAAAGGGTGATATTCTTGCTGAGAGGGAATTGGAAAAAGGAAGTGAGGTCGGAAATGCATAAGGCCAAATTAAGGTATAAGGATAAGATTGAAGCTGAACTTCGCAACAATAACCTCTAGGGAGCCTGGTCTGGAATGAAGATTATGACAGGAATGCAAACGAAGAGTAATTGCACAATTTCTTTGGATGGTTTTAACCCAGACAAACATCTGGCTGATGGTCTTAATAATTTTTATCTTCGTTTTGATAATGATGATTTTAATGCTAAACTGGAGGTTCTAGAGGAAAAGGCCACTGCTCTTCCATCCCTCTCCACTGATGTTAATGAGGTGGCTAACCAGCTGAGGCACACTAGGGCCAAGAGCCCTGGACATGACAATATTTGCGGTTAGGTGTTAAAACTATGTGCTGATCAGCTCAGTGGGATTTTTCATCATTTTCCTGAAATCTTTAAAGTTGCAATCTTGCAAATCCCAAGATTTGGAAACATGCTGTGATGGTTCCTGTGCCCAAGAACGGCTTTCCTGTTGCACTGAATGATGTCAGACCTGTAGCTTTGACCTCTCTTGTAATGAAGTCTTTTGAAAAGATCATTAAAAGGGAGGTCTTTTCCCAGGTTGAACACCACCTTGACCCATTTCACGTTGCATATAGAATGGGCAGAGGTGTGGAGGATGCTCTGTTGCATTTGTTTCTCAAACACCTGGAAGGCCCAAAAACTCATGCCAGAGTCTTATTTGTGGATTTTTTTCATCCGCGTTTAATACCATTCAACCTCACCTATTGGCTGAAAGGCTTATTGAAAATTTCAAAAACGACCCCAATTTAATTGGCTGGATTTTGGATTTTCTTACCAGTCGGACACAGTGTGTGAAGGTAAATGGTGTGTATTCTAATGTTCTGCCCTCTTCTACGGGTTCTCCCCAGGGTTATTGTCTCTCTCCACTTTAATATATTTTGTACACTTACGAGTGTCGCAGCAATGTTGATTATAAATACATCTTAAAATTTGACAACGACAAAATTTCTGACGACACGGCCATTGTTAGCCTTTAGGAGGGGGATGAGACGGGACACGGGCAGGTTTGCATGATTTTGTAGCCTGGTGCGACAGATCTTTGCTTCAACTAAATGTAGCCAAAACTAAAGATATGGCTATTGATTTTAGAAAATCTCCACCTCGCCCTCTACCTATTTTTATCAAGGCAGCTGCCGTTGAGATGGTGGAAAACAGTAAATATTTGGGTGTGGTTCTTGACCGAAAATTATGCTTTGAGCCTCGTGTTGACGCTACCTCTAAAAAAGTCCAGAAGAGATTATTCTGTCTGAGAAACATGAGGTCTTTCAATGTTTGTGCCAACATGTTGTCTCTTTTCTGCAGAAGTGTAATTGAATCTGTTTTATCCTGTTGTATTATTGCTTGGTTGAGGAACTTGAGCCGGGCCAGCGAGAGCCGTGTGGGTAGACTGCTGAAAGCTGCTGGCAGAGTCTCTGGAGCGAACAGGAGGGCCTTTTGGCCGTCTGTAATAAACAGGTCCTGCGGACGGATCATTCTGTACTGGTCTGTCTGAATCGCCCACTCCAGAGTGATTTTGACCTGGTGCCTTCCGGCCGTCGTTTCTGGGCCTCGACAGGGAGGACAAACAGACTCCAAGTGTCATTTGTCGGCTGTTCACCTCCTTAACAATAATGGCCACTGTGGGGACCCTGTTGGTCTATTTTAGGTCTTTGGCTGGTATGCACTAATACCTTTTTAACCTCTTATATTACTAAGCTTTTTATGTCACATTTGTTTATTTATTGTGTCAATTGTCTTGTGTATGTTTGTTGCTCTGACTGCAAAACCAGTTGCCCTGAGGGGACACTAAAAGGAATTGAATTGAATTGAGTCTGACCTCACAGGGACGTGAACACGGCCATTATGGAGCTGCTGATCATGGTGTATGCCTGCCGCACCTCCTGCGCGCACAGCATCATCGGCGTGGTGCCGTACTTCCCCTACAGCAAGCAGTGCAAGATGAGGAAGCGGGGCTCCATCGTGTCCAAACTGCTGGCCTCCATGATGTGTAAAGCAGGTCAGGCCTTTTAATCAATCCCAGAGAAATCCTCCTTCCGAGAGGTTCTTCCTGGATTCATCAGTTAGATGTACAAAAGCTATAACGATGAATCGCAGAGCTGATATTGGCTCGTCTCTGAGTTTTTTTTGCTGCCTCTTGGTTGTGATTGGCCCTGTACTCCGCGCTGTCTTGCGTGTTGCTCCTGGCCTAAGCTGTTTTTCGTTCGGGCAGTGATGTAAGGCTTGGTTCATCATACGCTGTGGGACTAATTTCAGGACTGCGCTGGGGCGAATGTGGGGACGTGACCTGACCTGTGATTGGTCGGCTTTTCGCAGGTCTGACCCACCTGATCACCATGGACCTGCACCAGAAGGAGATCCAGGGCTTCTTTAACATCCCGGTGGATAACCTGCGCGCCTCCCCGTTTCTCCTGCAGTACATTCAGGAGGAGGTGAGAGGAGGTGGTGCTGTAAACGAGGGGCGGAGCTGGGGCAGGAGGAGTCTCGTGTTTAGAGGAGTCAGGAAGGCTGTCCCATCCTGCTCTCGCCGGCCCTTCCTCAGAGCGTAGGCTGCATTTCAGGCTGAAGCGTCATCACGGGCTGTTCCACTGTCTCCCATGAAACGCAGCCGCCTTCTCGCCCGATATCAGTAGGGCTGGGGGACACGGTTGTCACGGTAATCTTAAGCGCAATAATAACTCCCGCCATGAACAGAGGAGATACAGCCTCTTTGTTTTCCCCTTGAACCGGCTGCATCTTGAACAAACGGCAATCAAACATCAGAGGCCGTATGAAATACTTCCGGTAAGAAAATTGTGCTTTGAAGTCAGCGAATGACCAGCAAGGTTGGATAGTTTTCATCACCTTGGCATAATGGACAATTCACTAAAAATACTTTCTTTTAAAGATGGCCCTGGTTGTCAAGCATCTAAATATGTAGGCCAGCGTAATGTGGAAAACATTTTGTTAAGTGTATCATGCGTGACTCGTGATTTATTTTCGCATTCGCATGAAATCGCCGAACGTACGCCTGGGGATCATCTGGCAAACGCAATCAGGCAAACCTGTGCTGTTTCATCGTCCTTTAGGGATCAAATGTGACAAACAAAGGAGGAGCGATCAAAATAAAACGGACCGTCTGCTGATTCAAATTAGTAATTGCGCGAATCAAGTGTTTGATTGCCAATTGAGCAAAGTAAATGGGAACGCAGTGAGAGCGATTCCTGTTTAAAAGGTGATGATTCTGCAGACCTTGACGTTGCTCAGTTAAGCATGTCGCTGACCGAACTCAGCGAAGTTGTTTTCCGGAAGCATTTCATATGGCCTTTGATGTTTGTCCACCATTAGTGCAAGACCGTATCAGGTATGATTCTGCATTATGATGGGAGTCATAATAACTGCGCTTAGAATTATCGTGATACGGGTCTTGCCCAACTCTAGATTTCGGACGGAATTGTCAGCATGGAATCGGTGTGTGATCGATCCGTCAGGTCCGTCTGATATCAGGCCAGATGAGGGCTGTATTTCCCAGCAGTATTCGAAGGCGTCTTCACAGATGACCTTGGAGCTTTCAAATGCAGTTTTACGCTTTGAGAAATGGCTGCCATCATGCTTGCAAACTTTGGCTCATGGCGTGTGGTCTTCTGTTCAACACAAGCGCTCAAGTGTTTCCCATTACCAGTGTACTATTAAGTGTAGCACACTTCATGTGTGCTTTACCCAGACTTGCACACTGACTGCTGTAAAGTGGTATTTGACCACTTGCATCGATGACATTGACCCACAATGCACCAAGTTGATAATGTTTACTGTTGACACCAGTGTGGAGGTTATTTGCTTGTGTGGGTATGGGTGTGAGTTTGTGTGTGCGTGTGTGTGTGTGTGTGTGTGACACCAGCTGACTGAGGCCTGTGTGTTTGTGTTTAAAATCTGCAGATCCCAGACTACAGAAACGCTGTAATCGTGGCCAAATCTCCAGCATCGGCTAAAAGGTGAGCCAGTTCATCCTCTCTCTGTTTTTTTTCTGACTGTTCATTATTGATGGGAGGAATGTTCCAGTCAGCACTAAAGCAGGTCTGCTCATTGGCTGTTAGGGAATGTGGTTGGTTGTTGGGATTGGGCAGTGGGCGTGGTCAGACTGTGGCCCCTCCTCTCCTCCCCTCTCAGGGCGCAGTCATTTGCCGAGCGGCTGCGGTTGGGAATCGCGGTGATCCACGGGGAGGCCCAGGACGCCGAGTCGGACATGGTGGACGGACGCCACTCCCCGCCCACGGTGAAGAGCATCGGCGCCATTCACCCAAGCCTGGAGATCCCCTGTAAGGCCCGCCCGCCGGCCGCGGGACAGGGAACAGACACAGAACTGCCATCTCACCCGCTAATAAAGCATCAGCCCTGGTCTCCAGTAGCAGTTGTGGATTCAAATACTTTTCCACATTTGATGTATAATGCCTGGCATATAGGCCCTGGTGAAATTATTGCAAAAATATAAAACCCCTCCCATCTACTCATCCTATTAGGCTGAAATGGATTCGGCAAGTGCAATGGAGCCCCATCTGAACCCTGGTTTGTCAGGAATGTTTGTTGGCTTCATCTGTTTTGTCATCCATGTGCTATATGATGGCATCACGTAAGCTTTATGTCAAGTTGTTCTGAAGGATGTATTTCGGTAGAACACAAAGCCTGGGTCGGTGTGGCTTTGGCTCTGAGATGAGTAGATTGGCTCTGTTAGGTGGTTCTGAGTTGCATTGCGCTTTTGGATTTCGGTTCTGATCCGCTATTCCTACTGCAGTGCTAATTCCCAAAGAGAAGCCTCCGATCACCGTGGTGGGGGACGTCGGCGGCCGGATCGCCATCATCGTGGTGAGTCCCGAATCCGCACCGCGCTTCGACATTGAGAATCGGAATTTCCTTAAAGTCAAGCCCGGTCTGTTTCTGAAGCTCTTTTAGATTGAGTTCTGCTTACTGAAGTGCTGGGTAATCGATAGGGACATCACTTTGTAAAATGGATGATATTGATAACACCAGTAGACTGCACTTGATTCTAAAAATGCTGCAAAAACAGAAGCAAGGACTTTTCTTGAGAATTTTGAAACTCACAGAGAATGGCAGGATTCAGTGGTATTTATGTGAAAGTCGAGCAGCGGCATTTTCTGCTGAAGCCGATTGGTCGGCTTCCGTCTCGTCATTGGGGCTATGTCTGCATTTTCGAGGATGACATCATCGATGACGTGGACAGCTTCCTGGCGGCCGCAGAGACGCTGAAAGAGCGCGGGGCGTACAAGATCTTCGTCATGGCGACACACGGAATCCTGTCCTCAGACGCACCGCGGCTCATCGAAGAGTCGGCCATCGACGAGGTGAGGCCTTCGATCGCGCGTCACTGTTGTCCCAAACCAGCTAGCAGTTGTAGGATCTATTAAAACGCTTGAAGTAAAAAGCTGAATTAAGCCGCTTTCACACCAGGCGAAAGCGAATTTTTTCGCATACGACAGATTACATTCAAAGTCAATGCAAAGACGCGAATACACGTTTTGGCGTCTTTGCATTGACTTTGAATGTAATCTGTCGTATTAAAAAATTCGCTTTCGCAAGGTCCGTGAAAGCGGCTTAGGTTTCTTGATGGGGCTGCCAGGGGATTTTTTACTGACTCTCTAAAGGGGCTGCCACACAGTCGCCAACACCTGTATTATCCAATAGGATTCTAGAAAATAGGATTGTCGCTTCGGTTGGCCAATTATCTTCCAGAGATGGCCAGTGTGACCTGAGCAGCCTTTGTTATGAAGTGCAATACACTCAAAAATCTCAGAAATCACTCACACCTAAGTACCCCAATTCTAATGAAGTTGGGACGTTGTGTAAAACGTGAAAAACTGAATACAATGATTTGCAAATCCCTATTTGACCTATATTCAATTGAGTACACTACAAAGACAAGATATTTAATGTTCAAACTGATAAACTTTATTGTTTTTTTTTTTTTTAAATTCACTCATTTTTAATTTTATGCCTGCAACACGTTCCAAAAAAGCTGGGACAGGGGCATGTTTACCACTGTGTTACATCACCTTTCCTTTTAACAACACTCAATAAGCGTTTGGGAACTGAGGACAGTAACTGTAGATGCTTTGTGGGTGGAATTCTTTCCCATTCTTGCTTGATGTACAACTTCAGTTGATCAACAGTCCGGGGTCTCTGTTGTCGTATTTTGCGCTTCATAATGTGCCACACATTTTCAATGGGAGACAGGTCTGGACTGCCGGAAAGCCAGTCTATTACCCACACTTTTACTAGGAAGCCACACTGTCGTAACACGTGCAGAATGTGGCTTGGCATTGTCTTGCTGAAATAAGCAGGGACGTCCCTGAAAAAGATGTCACTTGGATGGCAGCATATGTTGCTCCAAAACCTGTATGTACCTTTCAGCATTAATGGCGCCTTCACAGATGTGCAAGTTACCCATGCCATGGGCACTAACACATCCCCATACCATCACAGATGCTGGCTTTGGAACTTTGAGCTGATAACAATCTGGATGGTCCTTTTCCTCTATAGCCGAGAGGACACAACGTCCATGATTTCCAAAAACAATTCAAAATGTGTCAGCCTTTCAGAGATGCTCCTTTTATACCTAATCATGACCTTCACCTGTTTCCAATTAACCTGTTCACCTGTGAAATGTTCCAAACAGGTGGTTTTTGAGCATTCCTCAAATTTCCCAGTCTTTTGTTGCCCCTGTCTCAGCTTTTTTGGTACGCGTTGCAGGCATCAAATTCAAAATGAGTGAATATTTCCAAAAAAACAACAAAGTTTATCAGTTTGAACACTAAATATCTTGTCTCTGTAGTGTACTCAATTGAATATAGGTTGAAAAGGATTTCCAAATCAATGTATTCCGTTTTTATTCACGTTTTACACGTGCCAACTTCATTTGAATTGGGGTTTGTAAGTGGTAATATATTTATTTACTTTTTCACTTTGTAGAAAACGCAACATTGCTTAGTAATGAACTTATGTAATGTTGGAATAACCGGGCAGGTTAGCCGACAGTTGTTAGCCAGAGGTATTTGGTTGTCTTGGTGCAGCAGGTTAACCATTAGCATTTAGCCAGAGAAGGGGGCCTTATTTCAGTGCTGCAGGCTAACGGTTAACTGTTACACTGAGACACATCAACGTTTCTGGCTATTTGGGTGGGAGCGTGGGCTGGGTCAGACTGTCAGTCAAGCCCCAGCATGAGCAGGAGCGGCTCCCCCTGCTGACGGTGACTGTGGCTGGCAGGTGGTGGTGACAAACACCGTCCCGCACGAGATCCAGAAGCTGCAGTGTCCCAAGATTCAGACGGTGGACATCAGCATGATCCTGTCGGAGGCCATTCGTCGGATCCACAACGGCGAGTCCATGTCCTACCTGTTCCGCAACATCGGAATGGACGACTGAGCGCCTCACCTTGCTTCGCCGTGGTTACGGTACCACCGTGCACGGCGGTCTCGCCTTATCTCGCCGGAACATTCCATTCCACGTATGCACTTCGGAAAGTTCAGATTACGACCTAATCTCTGCTTTTATCACGCCGCCCCGGCGGAGGACATGCTTCTGCTGCGCAGGTCTGATCAGACGGCCGGATGGATGATGGAGCTCAGAAATCCGCTGTCATGGATCTTGCAGAATAATTTTAATGAGTTAATTTTATCCAATACTTTCACTAGCCCTGCCAAGTTATTACTAGTGTAAACCAGTATAATGGTGTTGTTTCCATGGAGACTACTTTAAACCCAACGCAGGCCTTGCCAAGGTGTCCCTGCAATAGTTATTCGATACTTTTGTTTTGCATCATATGACACGTGTCGCAAAGGCTGTGCGACAGTATAAATTTGGCTGAACCGGTTTGATTTATTTGCAGACCCCAGTGCTGTAGTCCTGTTAGATGTCACATGATCACGGTTCAGATTGTACTGGGGGGGGTTCATAAGTGCTGGAAAAGTAATGCAGTCCTTCATGATTCTCATTCCTCCTCATCTAACACCATGTAAATACACCCACACCAGAGCTGACACTCCGCTCTCTCTCATGAGGATGTGCGCTGGAGTCGCCCGTACAGGAGTCACTGAATCCCGCTAAACTTTAGGAGCTGCGTAACCCTGCTTGGTTTATTTCGCAGAGGTGTGCTGTCAATTTGAAGGGGAGTTGTGTTCACATCAATGTCGAGTCAGCGGTGGAGGAATGTCTGCCCTGTAAAAATATGGTATCACTTCAAGATCACACTGTGCTGAAAGGATGGTATAGAAGCAAGAATACCCCGGAAAAAACACGTTTTGGTGTGATTTGTAGATCTGTGAAATTTGGATACAGACACTTGATTAAAAGCAGATATTTGTGTATAGAACTGTAAACCCGGCCCGTGCGTGCAGCACTATAACACCGTATTCATACGGATAAATTTTCTGTGTTTGTTTTCTGTGATGGATACGTGTGGGAGAGGTTGTGTACAATCACTCGCACTTTATATTTCAGTCGCCATGCGGGAAGAGTGTCTGTTATGATGCTCTGGTGTTGTCATGTGACCTGCAAACTCACAGGTGTGATTCCATTTGTTTCATTTCATCCTATATGTAGATTTATTTATTTAAAACCAAAACAAAATATTTTTGCCCAAAGCCAACCCCCTCATAGAACATTCCTTATGTGTAAGCAGTGGATTTTGGTCTGTTAACATTGGGCTCTTTCTGGATAACACACACTATATACGAAGTGTCCTCGCTGCCAAATTATATTGCTATGTTTCAGTATGTAAAAATGCCACCCACCACTGTCGTCATTCACGGGCTGCCTGCCAATGAGAGAACGGCCCCTGGCTGTTTCAGCCAATCAGATCACCAATACTGTTGGCATTCCTTCCTCTTGAGTTGAGGCCATATTACTTCAATGGCATTTGGACCTTTTTATTTCTTTTGTAAAACTTTGACTAGAATTTTGCCTGGAGCTGTAATTTGCTCATGAACCAGGTGACTGATTTCTTTGAGATAAACTGGTCAGAGCAGGCGGAAAATTGTTACCGAAGGAAGCAAAGTCTATGATTTTGCTAAATTTGAAACTTGCGGGGAAATCTTAAAAATGTTGTCTCTTTATGTTAGTCTTCATCTATTTGAAGTTAATTCTGGTACATTTCTTCAGCACCAGCTCTCCGTAGATGTAGCCGCGGTTACCTGCAGTGGTACAGAAGATAGTTGTGCGCTAGCAGTCCTGATATCTGCTGAATTTACACTGTTACGATGATGTGCTTATTAACATCGAGCATGTTTTGATTTGATGAAGAGCAAACCCAAATAGTGAGAGAAATGGTGAAAATTCACTTGTGGTTTCTGCCACATTTTTTTCTTCATTTTGTGTTTTGAAGGCCTCTCATGGTGAGATGAATTTCGATGATGGTTGCAGTTATCTTGTTCATTGAGCTGTTGGGGCAAAGTAAGAATATCTGTAAAATGGCTGAACCTGACCTGTATTTATTTTGAGAGACTTGAGGGAAAATAAACGAAAGTTCAAACTTGGTGTTGATTCAGAGTGTCGTTATTGTGTGAACGGTGACGTCTGCTGAATGCAGGTGAGATTTCCTCAGACGTGCTGTGTTCATTCTGTTATATTATTTTCATCATAATTATTACTTTAAAAGGTGAACTGCGCAGGATTTTGGCTGTGGTGCTCCATTTAAGCTTAAAGAAGTCATAGACACTGATCGCGTAGGGAAATTGGAAGCACCAGAAATCAGGAGTTAAAATGATTCAAGTCCCAGTGCAGCCAGACTAAGACCAATACAAACCCTGAACTGGGCCCGTAACCCCACCGTAATACAGGGGGAATCACCCCCTGCTAGATCAGATCAACTGTAAGTCTCTTTGGATACGAGTGATGTGGTCATACTCTAGTGTGTCCTCATCAACCCCACCGCTTGTTTTAATGAAAATTTTTATTTATTTTTTTAATTTTGTTTTAAAGAATTCAGAGTTTTTTTTAACTTTGTAGAATATTTAAAAACCTTTTTGTACTTTTAAAATGTTTTATTAAAGCGTTAATTTATTGCTACAGGGTTTTATTATTAAATGTATACCTAAATCTTTTCTTGTACAAAAGTAATTTTATCGTTTTTATCCTCATCCTCATAAGTTGCGAAATAGTCCAAATATTCAGGAGGAGCCCCGCTAGCATTTAGCTTGGCTTTCTTGCAGCCTGTTTCTTTCGCTGCTACAGGCTCTGTTGCTACGACAACCTCTCCGTACAGAAAGCGAGCGTGCGCTCAGGCGCGTCCCCCTCACGTTTTGGTTTCACAAATACAGATGGAGTAAGAATTTCACAATGAAGCGCTAAAACTGGGATTACCACTGCAATGTGGCATTTGCCTTAGCGTTGAGTTTAATTTGAAGATATCGGAAAATAACAAAGAAAATGCTTATAAAGGGACAGCGTTTACAGTAGTGTCGCTGAATCCTGTTCCTGGAATTCTACCGGCCTGATTGTTTTCACTCCGACCCCAAATAAAGACCACTGAATTCAACTGAAAGATGACTGATAAAGCAGCTAATAAGTGTGGTCTGTATTGATTTAGGGTAGAAATGCGGGGTTACGGGAGAATGGATCTCAAGGAACTGCATTGGTCTGCCCTTTTATGACCTGCACATATCATCAGTTGCGGGAAATGTAAAATTGTGTACTGTTATAGATTATCAAATGTTGCAATTCTCTTATGATCCAGCAGAGGGCGCTCTATTCATTCTAAAGGTGAAGTGAGTCTGGCACTTGTGAGTCAGCGGGAAATGAGTAACGCTCCGCTTCTATAGAGGTGCTGTCGGCTGCCTTTGTGCTTATTGCTACAAGAGGTTTCCGTGACTCGGGTTCCTGTTTCGACCGCTCGTCAGCAGTCTGACACCCACAAACACGCGCACGCACGTACACACACACACACGCACGTGGTGTTAACGACACTAAACCAGAGGCGCCATGGATCTCGCCAGCCTGGCTGTTAGGCTGTACCCTGAATGCTATGGCTAAAGATTCTGCCAACAAAATAAAAACGGAGAAACTCATTACAAAAGTGTATACACCATGTGCAGAAGACACGTTGGCCGACAACTTGTAAGTCTTAAGGACACACAGCAGCTCAGTCTTACACAAACACACACACAAATGCAGTGGGTCAGTTTGTCTCGCTGTCTGCATTAGCTTGGAGAGCTTTTGTTGACCACCCTGCCAAACCTCAAACCCTCGCTGGTATCTTCAGGAAAGGGTGCGAGAGGATTGTGGCTTTATTTTACTATTGTTTCGTGCTCCCTTACGCACCTCTGTAACCTCGGGAGGAAACTGAACTCTGAATGCATTGTCCCTGACCGGGGGAGGGTGGGGGACCGTCTAAAAACTCCCAAACCCAGCTGGGCAGGGTGCGAAGAGGAGTGTTTGTGATTGGTTGCTATGGCACTGCTAGAAGCCGCTCCACCCTTTTGAGGAGTCGGTTGTTTTGGAGTCTTGTTTAAAAATTCTAAGTTTATCTCCTAATAATGAATTGTTTGCAGTCTCTTTAAGTGATTTTTTTTTTTTTTTTTTTTTTTTAGTCAGGCAGTGGAATTTTTAATTAAGAACACTAAGCACGATGTCTCACACCTTGATTGTACGTTGACGATGGCCTTTATTTTTGAGAAGAGAAGTGGCTTTCATCAGAACATGAAACTTGACAATATAAGACTAGTTTAGTTATAAATAAATAGGGCCATTTCAATACTTTTAGAGGTCTGTTCTCCAAAGACTTATTCCTATCTACGACAAAACAGTCACTTTCAAGCCTCTATTGTCCATTCACTGCAGCTTTTTCCAAGAATGTAAATTCAATAAAATAGCCTGTTTTGCTAACATGGAGGAAAACAGGTGGGTCAAATGCCTTTCATGGGACCTGTATGAACTGCACACTGTAAGTAACTGCAGGCTTGATGTCATGATTGTGGCGCCATTTGTGTCCTGCTGGTATTATATTTTCAAATATGCATATAAAGGGAAGAGCCATAAGGTTATTGCACACTTGCGGCTAATTTTGAATTATTAGTTGTTTGTTAATAATGGCCTGGTTGCTAAGGAGCTTGACTGGGAATCATATAGTTGGCATTCGTGTATTGCCATGGTAACATCACTGTAGCAGCAGGGCCCTATAACCCTATTTTGTTTCAGGACAGTTTGGCCCCTGCTTGGTTCAGTTTGGTTAGAAGCAGCGAAACGACTGTAATGTCCTCTGTGAGAACCAGAGGTCTGTGGACGAGCTTAAAGCCCTTAAAGGGGCTGTGTCACGATTACTGCACATGCTCAGAACTTGCATCCTAAGAAAGTGATTTTGCCTGACTGCAAGTTATAATCTGATTCCATCCTTGCCAACCTGTCTTCGTTTTGCATCGTATTTACATACTTTTAGTTACTCAGGCATTACGATTTTTATATTAAGGAGTTTCTAAGGAAATTTGAAGATTCAAAGCGCTATTTGAAGCTTTAGCCAAGGGTTCCGAAAAATGTAATCTGATTGCAATCACTAATAATCATAGAAAAGGAAAAATACTTTCTAGATTTTGACTTGCAGTTGAGCAGATTTACTTTGTTCAAAGCTGTGAGCATGTGCAGTAATCGTGACACAGCTCCTTTAACCCTTTAACTACCTCAACCTTTCGGTAAAGCATGCTTTGAATCACTGTGTCTCATTGAAAGATTCGTTGATTAAGCCATCTCTAACACTCGGTTGAGGAATATTATGCTGAAAAAAATCCAATCAGTTAAGTTCAACACATCTTTCAGTGAGATACAGTGACTCAAATGTGCTCTGCCGAAAGGTTGAATGGGTAATTAAAGGGTTAAAAGCTGTCAGGGGCCTTTGTCAGAAGCTGAAAGGGTGTGGGCTAAACTGCAGCTAAACGCATCACTTCCTGTCTAAGAGTTCCATCCTCTGTAGGCTGCTGGGCCGAGCCCCAGTGCTGTCCTGTTTACAGCTCTTAACTGGGAGGGTCCGGTATACTGAGGGCCCAAAGCGCCACTTCTGTCCACCTGAGGTTCTGACGGCCAGTGTGTCAGGGGGCCCCGGGTGGCTGGTCTGCCCCTGACCTGCTGTGCCCGTGGCCCGCCCTGGTGCTGCCAGCGGGGGGCGTGGGAGGTCTGGATCCCCAGCCGAGTCGGGGCGGTCCTGCCATGGAACGGACTTTGGTCGCGGAGCTGGGGCGGTTTTTGGAAGGATTGGGGGTTGCTGCCCTGCCCTGGCCTGCGCTGGGTCAGGTCATTGCCCTGCCAGAATGACTGCTGTTGTCTCATGTTGGTCCCGGCCAAATTGGGTGGGTGGATGTTGCCGTTTAGTCTGGTGCCTGCGCCCCACGTGTGGACCTCCTGCTGGAAGTGGATGTCACCGCCCAGTGCTCTGGGTAGTGTCCGGATCACCTGGGAAAAAAAGAGATAAAATGTCTATCCTTAATCTCCATGACTGCGGTTCACCGTGTCTTAATTATGGAATTAACAGTTTTGTTTTGGCACTCCTGTAAATCATGCATTCTCTGGTTGCCAAGAAATCAACCGCACCAGTGATGGCCCTACCCTAACAGGGCGAGGCCTGCAGCTCCAGTCCTTTGGCCTTATTCTCGCTTCCAATGCTACTGTGACAGGGCCAGGCACACACGCACACAGGACTGTAAATCACTGCGTCTCAAAGCGAAAACAGTACTGCAGTCCTATGAACTGGCTGACTCACGCAGGGAGTTCCCATTCTGACGGCAGTGTGGATGAACAGGCTTCACCGTTTAGCTCTTACCTTCCAACTGTCTTTCTGCTCCTGTCCGCGCGTTTGCCTCCATTCCTGCTGCCGTTTGGTGTCGACAGGGACGACCCTTACTGCGTTATGAGGGTGTGTCAGCTCCTGCAAATGCTGCGCAAGTACTGGCCGAGAAGCCCTCGCCGCGTCCCGTTCATCGGCCTGGCATTGGACCTCTGACTGCACCAACCCATTGCAGGCGGAGTCCGGTGTGGTGGCCTGTGTGTTCTTGTGATGTCCCGGCTTGGCAGACGTGTCCGAAACTCCCTCGTCTTCCTCCTGTACCCTCGGAGTACCTTTGGTGGTTGGGCCATTAGCAGTTCTGTGCTTCTGTTCTTTTGACATCTTGGGGATGTTGAGAACTACTTCCTCTCTCTCCACCACCACAGCATCTCTAGTTTTTGGACCATTTGCAGTTTTGAGGTTCTGGTGACTTTCATTTGAAGCTTTGCAGATCTTAGACTCTCCTTTTTCCGCTGTATCAATCACCCTAGCGTCTGTGGTACTCAAGCCATTAGTGGTTTGGAGGTTCTTGTGATGTTCCTCTGATATCTCAAAGATTCTGGACTCCTTAGTCTCTTTCTTTATCCCCTGTTCCTGTGTGGTGCTTGGGCTGTCGGTTGTCTGGAGGTTCCTGTTTTGTTGTGTAGACATTGCAGAGTTACTGGAAATGTCTTTTGCCTCTTTTTCTACCGGCGGCGAGTCAGGAGAACCTAAGCAGTCAGCGGTTTTGAGGTTCTCATGACGTTCCTCCAAAGCCATGGAAATGCTGGTACCTTCTTCAGCCCCTCTCTGCTGCCCCTGGCCACGTGTGGAACTCAAGCCATTTGTGCCTCTGAGGTGCTTGAGTTCTTTTGCGGGTTCCTTTGGGGTTCCTGTAGACTGAATCAGGCGTGAGGTTTCCAGGTGCTTGGCGCTCATCAGGTGGTCTTGCGCCGGATCAGTGCAGTCCTCTGTGACGTCAGCAGGGGGGTCGGGCTCTGGCCAGGTGGGCAGGTAGTGCATCATGTCGGCGTACTCCAGGCCCCGCAGGGCCGGGTGGATGGGGTCCCCCTCCACTGCCACCCCAGGCCGCTGCAGAGCCCTCGCTGGGGCGCTGGCGCTGGCACAGCTCCTGGTGCTGCTCTGGCCCGTCAATCCCTCGACAGCTTTCTGGGGGTCGGTGGAGTCTTTGTTACCCTTGGTGTTGGTGTTGGTGTTGACCAGAGCGTATTTGGGGTTGACAACCGTTTTGCGCACAGCGGGGGTGGGCATGGCTACCAGCTGAGGGGCCGGCTTGGGCGCAGGCTCCGCCTCCAGGCCGATGTTGTTGAGGTTCACGCCTTCAGACTCGAGGTAGAGTTGCCGGAACTGCTTGTCGAATGTCTCGACGACCTCGCCTGTCAGCACCGTGATCAGGTTCCTGTCCAGTCGGGATGCCATCCAGGTGTAGCTGAAAGAGAGTTAAAATTCAGACAGCGCTTGATCCCATATCCTGCCTTCAAAAGAAGCTCTTGAAAACCAGAAGACTCCATCTGTGATCCTGGCAAACTGCAATGTGCTTTTATACACTTGCTCAGGTCAACTGTTACACATGTTACGCATACAAACACGCAAAAAACAGCTCTCGACCCTGCAGAGACAAACAACCTCAATGTTCTTTATAGCCTACAGCGATCTCTGGTCAGCAGAAAGCTTTCAACTTCGTTTGCTGTTTGTCATTGTCATGTTGCTATGCTTCTTTCTGATGGGTTGAATAAACAGACTCGTTATAACTCGCGGCCTTAACGACTGTGAATTCTGAGCATTGTAGATGACTGATGAAAGCATGTAATTTGGAAATAATGCAAAATTATAGTATTCAGTGTATATGACAGTATTTTTTTTTTTTATTTTAATTTTTTTTGCATAACTCATTATGAATAAGTTGTTAATTATTTGAAGTTCCTCAGGATAATTTGAGATCACTTCACCTTTCCTTGTAAGGAGTAATAGTTCAGCTGTTCATGCTGTAAACTTCTGACTGGGGACATAACGAGCACTTGGGACTTACCTGAAATGTGGTGATGACAGAATGTGATCCTGGATCTGAGTGCGAGAGGATGCATTTGAATACACTGCATGTGTTTGATTACACTGGATGTGTTTGATAACACTAGATGTGTTCGATTACACTGGATGTTTGATTACACTGGATGCGGTTGATTACACTGCATGTGTTCGATAACACTAGATGTGTTCGATTACACTGGATGTTTGATTACACTGGATGCAGTTGATTACACTGCATGTGTTTGCTTGCACTGGATGCGGTTGTTTACACTGCATGTGTTTGATTACACTGCATGCATTTGATCGCACTGAATGCGTTTGATTACACTGGATGTGTTTCATTCCACTGCATGTGTTTGTTTGCAGTGCATGTGTTTTATAGCACTGGTTTGTAAGCTCAGCCAGACAGTGTTGTGTGTCACCTTCAGGACTGTGGGAACAGCCAGTATTTTAGTGCTTAAAGGTGCACTATGCAAGTTTGTTGACATCACTTCTGTTGACATTCGAATTCAAACAAAACAGAGGTAGCTCGCCCCTCCCTCCCATAGTTCCTCCCTCCCATGCTTCCAGAACTGTCAACTCTTGTCGGTGATTGGCGGGACGGTTTGTTATGTTATGGGGCACAGCCTGTGCCCCTTATGTTTATTTGCAGTTTGAGACGCCTGTGTGGTCTCCGGAGCCCGGGTTTTTTTTTTACAGTGAATTCAGGGGCAGGCAGCTAGCGGATCGTGGGGAGATGTCGGCGAATTGAGAGGGAAATATAATCGCGCAGAAAATAAACAAACTTGCATAGTGCACCTTGAAGGTAATTGACTGGAAACAGAAGGTTTGTGCTTCACACACTAGTGCATTCATATCAAAGCCCTTAACTATGTGCTGTTTCAGAGGGAACGTTTACCACCGTAGACTAATCCAATGGTACCCTAAATCAGTCATGGGAGGTGTGTGTGTGTGTGTGTGTGTGTGTGTGTGTGTGTGTGTGTGTGTGTGTGTTGTGTGTGTGTGTGTGTGTGTGTGTGTGTGTGTGTGTGTGTGTGTGTGTTCATATTAGTTTGATCCACAACTGTAATCCCAGAATTTTATCAAGCGATGAAAATTTTTTTGCTTTTCGAGTTGAGGAATTATCTGCATTTTTGAACCACGTTGTGATGAAAGTAGCTGAATATTTTGTCCACAATAATAGCCGAATCTTCATATTGTGTTTATTTAGCTGCTCTCCTTGTAACAGTGATGAAAATGAGAACATTTCTGACTGATCAAATGCAAGACTGATGACTGAATCAGCTGCCAGTGAGGTTACTGAACACTGGTATTACAGTCATTTCTAAATGTTCTCCTTAGCACAAAATGACACACATTATGCTTGACTCATAATTTATGTCTTTGAATTCTTCATATTCTCATATGTTTAATTTCAGTGACCAAGTGTCTCCAGGTGCGGCAGTCCGAAACCAGCTGATTCTCTAATTTTATCAGTTACAATTTTCCCCTCCATTTACGCAAAGAAAAATCATTTGCAATATAATGCAATATAAATATAAACCTCATCAGTGCACGCATGGCTATTTCTGACATTGTGTCCTATAAAAGGGTAAATTACACCGCCCTGCATTTTGAAACTTTTTCTCTGCTGATTTGATAAACTGTGTTGATTTTATATAATTCGAAGGCGCTGATTTCAGATTTGTCCTAAAAATTTGTGGATCACGTCAGGTTTTTTGACAAATCGCAAATTCTTTTTTTCACATTGATATATCGAAGAATACACAATGATAAATGAAAGCAAAATGACACAGTTAGATTTTAAGCATTCTGCAAGATGTAGTAAAACAAAATGCAGCTTACCTAAGGATTAGATTTTCTTTTCTTTGATTTACAGGAATAATTTTGTTCGGGGCAGTCTCTCTGTAGGCCCCAACAGTAACACCACCCTGCATGTTGAAAAAAATTTTCTGCTGATTTCCCAAAAAGGCCTCATTTTACCTAATTTGAGGACGATGAAGTAAAAAAATGCGAGTAAAAAGTTTCTATCACAGTTTTTTCACAAAATAAAAATGAAGATATTCTTTATTATATCATATAAATTGACTTTAATGCACCGATCAAAACAGCACCACATGCTATTTGGGCGCAGTGAAACACCAACAGATGTAGCAGAAAACATCTGTATCATGTCTGCATTTCCCTCTGTCAGTGGCCATATTACTACGCCTGACATCAGGATTAAGCACAAAATAATGTCCTTAGAATCATTCTACATGTGAAAATCAGCTGAGAATTGAACAAATAGTTCTCACCTGGCTCAGAGGAAAATAGAAATCATTCATTGTGGCAGTTTTTCCGGTGGTTAAGCACTTCTTAATCGTACAAGTGCTTGTCGAAAGTGACAATACTACAACCCCAATTCCGAAATAGTTGGGACGAAGTGTAAATTGTGAATAAAATCAAAATGCAATGACTTTCAGATCACATGAGCCAATATGTCATTTACAGTAGAACCTAGATAACATTTCAAATGTTGAAACTGAGACGTTTTACACTTTGATCCGCAAAATGAGCTTATTTCAAATTTTCTGGCTGCAACAGGTCTCAAAAAAGTTGGGACACAAGCAAAAAAAAAAAAAGGCTGAAAAAGCAATTAATATATAAGAGAATCAGCTGAAAGAACATTTAGCAAGTAATTAGGTTAACTGGCATGAGGGGTGTAACATGATTGGCTATGAAAGGGACGTCGAATTGCAAAGGCTTTGAAGGTCTCATCATTGACAGTGCATAACATTATCAAAAGATTCAGAGAAACTGGGAAAAATCTCTGCGTGTAAAGGACAAGGCCGAAGACCTTTACTGGATGCCCGTGATCTTCGGGCCCTCAGATGCCACTGCATCACTCACTAGCATGATTCTGTCATTGACATTACTAAATGGGTCCAGGAATACTTCAAGAAACCACTGTCTGTAAACACAGTCCGCCGTGCCATCCACACATGCCACCTAAAGCTCTATCATGCAAAAAGGAAGCCATTGTTGAGCATGATCCAGAAGCGCCGCCGTGTTCTGTGGGCCAAGGCTCATTTAAAATGGACTGTAGCAAAGTGGCAAAGTGTCCTGTGGTCAGATGAGTCCAAATTTGACATTCTCGTTGGAAATCATGGGCGTCGTGTCCTCCGGGCTAAAGAGGAGAAAGACCACCCCTCCTGTTATCAGCGTTCAGTTCAAAAGCCAGCATCTCTGATGGTATGGGGATGCATTAGTGCATATGGTGTGGGACACTTGCATGTTTTAAAAAGCACCATGAATGCTGAAAGGTATATAAAGGTTTTAGAGCAACATATGCTCCCCTCCAGACGTCATCTATTCCAGGGAAGGCCTTGTGTATTTCAGCAGGACAATGCAGAACCACATACTGCAGCTATTACAACAGCATGGCTTTGTAATAGAAGAGTCCGTGTGCTGAACTGGCCTGCCTGCAGTCCTGATCTTTCACCGATTGAGAACATTTGGCGCATGATTAAACGAAAAGTCCGTCAAAGGAGACCCAAAACTCTCCAGTAGCTGGAAGCCTGTGTTAAACAAGAGTGGGATCAAATTCCAGTGGCTAAACTCAAGAAACTTGTCTCCTCAATGCCCAGACACCTCCACTCTGTGTTAAAAAGAAGAGGAGACGCTACACCATGGTAAACAGGCCCCTGTCCCAATTTTTTTGAGACCTGTAGCAGCCATCAAATTTGAAATGAGCTCATTTTGTGGATAAAATTGTAAAATTTCTCAGTTTCAACATTTGCTACGTTATCTCTTTTCTACTGTGAATAAAATACTGGCTGGTGTGATTTGAAAGTCATTGCGTTTTGATTTTATTCTGAATTTACACTTTGTCCCAACTATTTCGGAATGGGGGTTGTATGAGATGCTCGTCATACATTGTGAGAAAATGTGACGTGCTCGAGTAAAACTGACACTATTTTCGGTATCGGCACCCCTCAAGTTAGCACACAACAAGAATTGGATTTTATTCAGCAAAAATGGTGCAGGGTGGTGTTATCCTTATACATATGAATACTGCCATCAAACAAAATTACATTCTCGGATTGCACGTGCGGTTGGAACAAAAACCAGCCGCACAGGGAGATTACCAGGACGGAATTTGGGAATCACCAGATCAGTAGTAACTAGCTTTATATACGTGTCAGGTAAGTTATGTTAACGTAATGAACTCAGTCTGGGTTGCATGATAAAACACCAGCTGGGTTTACATGGAGCTTAATATTCCGATTAGAATCGGTTTAGAAGCCCAAACCGAATAAAAATGCTTCATATAAACACCTCAATCAAAATAAACAGGCCTTCGGTTTCAGAGGGGTAGAATATTTTTTTTCCCCCAAACCGATTAAAAGTAAAATTTTATGTAAACGGTGAAACGGAAAGTTGTCTGGTTGCGTTCCGTCTGCGCATGCTGTCTTGACATAAATGCGCAGTGACGTTTCTTCACTTGCAAATACGGTGTTGGTGGCTTCCAAGTATCGCATGCTGCACTGTGGTCAACGGCAGAGTGTTTGTTTTTAAAACAAACTCTCTAAGAACTGAAAATTATCGCACGCTTAGACGGAAGGAAAACAAGAAATAGCTAAGAGCGATTTAAAAGAAGTCCACGAAAAACTCAATGAAGCCGGGATAAACCGAAACGTCGAACATATTTGAACTGCTGGAAAACTGAAGACCGGCTACTATAAGCCTAAACAGCACAACAACAGACATGGATACTTTTTTCGTCAATCTGCGCATGTCTCTCCGCTGTAAAACGTCTGTTCTGATTAAATGCGATGAACACCCGATCGGAATAGATCACATTACATGCAAACAGTTGACCTGATATCTTCAATCAGAATGAAAAAAGTCTGCATGTAAACCAGGCTACTGTTCATTACTGCTTGTTTACATGAACACAGTCCGACGGTAGAGATGTAAAATCCAGATGCTTAAATTTAAAGTCTCCCCTGGGGATTTTGTCTTAATCCCTGGTTTTGCTCATTCCCCAGCCAGGAAGGTAAATCTATTCTAGAATCTCGGTTGTCGGAGTTTGTTGATGGTATAAACACGTAATAAAACTACTTCCTGACCCCTTGACATCTCCACTGTGTTAGACTGTAAAATACAAGGCCATCTCTGCCACATGTATTGGGAAACAGGAATGTAACGATGGTGAATAAGCTCTGCAGTTCTAACGCTGATGCGTCATAGGGCGGCACCCCACGGCCTGGGGGCACTGATATTTGGCCTTGATTACACCTGAAATCCATAGCAACAGTCAGAGACGCTTAAACAGAAATTTCCAGCGAAGCGAGATTTGGCAGATATTGAATGCACTGCATTAGACAAGATTGATCTATCTGATATAGAATGTACTGCAACAGACTGACATGAAACACATGCCTTGAACATTGGCTACACAGTATATTGGTACAAACAGTAACGAGTTTTTTAATACGGTTCAATAAAAATAGTGTTGCAGTGACAGGATATTTTATATTTTTACTTTCGGGGTAAGCTGACCGTTTAGTTGAGAGTTTTGCGAGCAGATATACAGGTGTCTGCTGGTGAATCTCGAGTGGTATTAAAGTGAAGTTGCTTAAATCACGGCTGGTCTTGTTAATTGATGGCTATGCTGGAATGGAAGCCCTTCGAACAGGGTTATTCGCTGGATCTGCCTTGCTCTTGTGCACCGCTGCGGGGAGTTGAGGGAGTCTGTTCTCTCCATATGACACATACGCACCTGTAAGAACCAGAAACAGCTTTGTCTCCGTCCACAAACATGAACTTCTGACTCAACAGTCCGCACACCGTCCCGTGAGAATGTGTCCGTAGAACAGTCCCGCCGGCATTGCGCACCCGGAGGTTCTAAAAGAGAACACAGCATAGAGACGGCTCTAAAATGGTGAACGCTGCACAAAGATGGCTCCACAATGGCAAACACTGCATCCGCAGGTTCTGAAAGGGAATACAGCTCAAAGATGGTTCTAAACGGGAGAATACTGCACGCACTGGGTCTTTAAGAGTGACTGCTGTAACAGAGAGAACACCATACGCTGACAGCTCTTAGGAGTGCTCTGCACAATGTCTCTGCTAATAAAGCTGTTTCTAAAATAGATCGTACTGAACACTGGTATTTCTGAAATGGCTATTACTACAAGTGTCAGTCTGGTCACTGTGATGTCACAATAATGTCACCTACCACTCAAAATGGTTTACCTCTTCTATTTGTGGAGGTGAAATGTGATTTCCTATACAGCTGAGGTGGTGTAATGGAGTATTGGACTTTGTACACATTACACACGCTGTCATTTCAACTCTTACCATCTGGATATAGAGGTAGACATGGATGCCTCCAGGGTTGTTGTGTGTACACCTTAACTGTGCCAAGGAGGTCCAGTGCATTCGACTTCCCTCTCATTTGTTTCAGTGCGATTTTACGCATAGAAACAGCAAAATAGGCTAAGACGACTATAAAAAAAATTATGTTATAGCATGTAGCAGACCTTTTCAGTGTGGAAAAGTACCGGGGGGAGTGGTGTTTACGCACCCTGGTCATTTACTCCAGCTCACGTGTACTGTGTGAGTGCATGCAGGCATTTTGCATTGGTCCAGAAGTCTCCGTGAATTGAGCAGAATTCCTAAACCTGGTAGTGCACACCTGTAGCTCACCGTGGTTCTAGCGTACACGGTTTCTGCTTTCAGAGCTATCGTGAAACTGTCCTGGCAGCTGGAGACTCAATTCCCGCTGGATCAGCGCCTGCCTGCCTGTTCTGTTTCAGGATTTGCATGTAGGTTTAGAGTATTGACCAGTCAGCAGTGTTTATAATGCTTGTTTACGCTAACAGCTTTGTAAAGCATCACTCGCACGCTCACCACAAGCAAACTTTTCTTGGGGGGAAAAAAATCTTGTTGGCAAAAGAAGCAGATAACTGCCTTTTAGCCCAATAGCATTATAATCCCCACTGTCAGAAACCAGCGCACCTGACACAAAACTGGCAGCCGCAAGTGTGAGAGTGAGCTGTCCGACTCGCTCCAAGAGCGCTTGTCTGAGAAAATTAACAACCCTGGGAAAGTGCTTGATTGGACGTAATAGTCTATTTACAGATACAGCCATGGACGTCACAGGGCTTTGTTTCAGTCAGTTCAAACTTAATTCAAATAAGCTTTATATACATGACTGAACGCATTTAAGCCCGCTTGAGATAATGTTTGAAAAATCTCAAACATTACACGCCTCAGGATGTCACAGAGAAGGTTGCAAACTTCTTTTAAAAGCTCTAAACTGACAAATAACCCGAAGAGACGATAACCAGCCATTCAGTCTCTCTCAGTCCATCATTTTCCTACACTAAAGCCTAGCTCACGATCAGGATGCTGATGAGCTTGATAATATTGAACAAGATATGAAGACAGGTCTTAAATCTCCCAGAGTTCCTGCCTCTGTCACATGATCAGGTATGCTGGACCCGACTGCGACTGCTCTCTACGAAAAACAACACTTCCTAATACCTACGCAAAATTTATCTTTCGCTAATTGTATCTCCCAGACGACGATAGGCGGGAGATACTATGGTTTAGTTCGGGGGCCGCCGCCGCCGCCGCCGCAGAGATTTTCTGTTTCAGGCTCTGGAGGCTTCAAAGTTTATAGGATTTTTTTCTAAATTTGAGTAGTCAAAGATGTTTATTTTGCAATGCTCAAGATCAATTCTCGGCAATTTCCGACATCCAATATGGCCGCAGGCGGCCATTTTGTCAAGAAATATTTTTTGCAGATTTTGTGTTTTCTGCTCATTTTGAGCCACATTTACATATATATACATGTACAGGGATGCATATTAATGTCATAGCAAGAGTAAAAACAGTAACATTACGGCTGTAAAAATTTGCAAGTGATCTCTCATGGGAATTGGTGGAAAACTGAAAGCTGTATCGCGCTGAAACGACAATTGTGGACGCACGCACGCACACACGCACGACAGACCACCACTAATGACCCTAAGCACAGCATAAGCCCGATTGGGCCTGTCGGCCAAGCAGGCTAATAAAAACCATTAGCATATCCTGCACACACATAACCTCCTCCACTCAAGACTTCAGCAGAGTGATTATTGGCAGCCCTCACCTCGCCTTAAAGCGCATTACTTCTCCAAACCTACCCCCTTGAACGTTTTCTAATTAGCAACTAAGTGTTAATTTGTTCAGTTGCGAGGATCAAACAGTAGATTTACGGTGTTTCCCCTCAGCTTACATTGTTGTTCATTGCAATAGTAATCAAGCTGTTTCCTATCCACATTAATGGTGACATAAAACGACACTGTCCTTCGAAGCTTTTGAATTCCTGTAGCTCACAAAGCGGTACATATATTTCTTTCTGCATCAGTATCCGATCGGCTTGTTACGCTTAAAAAAAAATGCAGTTTTGCCAATTGTGTGAAGGTTGCTCGTGTAAAAGTAAAACTGTGCCAGGCACAACAAACCCCGCCCCTCGCACATACTTTGACCTACTTTTCCTAAATTCAATAGGCATCTATTCTGGGTCATTGGCAATCCCTAAACCCAATTTGGGATGAATCTGGCTTTTAGTTCTGCTGCTAAAGTGTTAACAAACAAACAAAGAAACAAACACACAAACAAACCCAACCAAAAACCATACCCCATGCCCTCCCCCTTTGGGCAGGGCGGGGTAACCAGTGACATTGCCATTATGCAGGTTAACTGTCAACCTGTTTCGGATTAAGAATCAGAAAATTAACTGAATTAATTTTATTGAGTATATAGGCAACCAATAAACTACGTTGCCATTAATTATTAATTCATAAGATGTAGCTTTGCGTCAAAGATGAAGGCTTCAATATGAGATTGCATGGACGGCAATAGCTGAAATTTGTCGAAATTTCACCTTAAAGTAGAATGTTTAGTAAATGCTGCTGACGATGGTATTTAGGTAAAGTTTAGATTTAGTTTCTTATTAATGAATTCAATAATTGTCGTTCTAACGATTTCATATGGCAGCCTTCCTACAACTTTCCCAGAAGCTGGACAATAAAAACATCATCAATGATTTTGCGACCATGAAAGTTTGATGCATGGTATGCATTTTTAATGATTTTAAATGCATGCCATGCTTCGAATTTCGTGATGCACTAATAACCAATTTACTAAACTATTCAATTACCGACGCTTCGACGTAAGAAGCGTTTGTAATTTAATAAATGAATTATCATCATATTGCGGCAAGGAGTGTGCGACTGCTCTTCCCTGCAAATGTAGTCTTTTCTTTTGAATGCTGAAAACATTTTGATTAAGTGCAATCTTAAAATAAATGAGGTTGCACCACTGAAAAAAATGCTTAAATGGGAGATGAAATTCAGAGAATGTGTTAGATTACCATATATGACCATTTAGTAGCCCGGGCGTTTATTTCGCAAAATCGACTCGGACCCCAGGCGTTTATAAGAACCAGGTGGGTATTTGCAACAGGCCATTATTTATTTTTGCACCGACCTGCACCAGGCCAGTTCGGCTTTCCTACACAGTTATAAACTGACTGAATTTAACCGTTAAATTAACGCATTGTCACCTTGTCATTTTAACTGAAAGTGGAGTCCTGCGCATATTTAACCGTGGTTTACACTGAACATGCACTGAACCGTGGTAAACTTATTGTAAAATTACAGTTAAAATAACTGGCTAAAAAGTGCCAGTTAAATTACCTGGCAAAAAAGGGCTTCAGTTTATTTGTTTAATATTAACAGTGTATTCGCAGAAACTGAAACTGGCACGGTTTCATTTACATTCTTTAGTTTTGAGACTTCTACATTGATCCCAGTTGGGGCAACACGCAATATCATCCTGTTATCCATCGTGTCAGGGCAAAGACGGACTAAATGAAGACAACAAGTGGGTATGAACACTTCAGAATGAAGTTGTTCCGATCTTAATGCACAAAGCATAGCTACATAGGCCTATATATTCATATAGCCTATGCATATCACGACTAGGTTCTTCCAGGTATAGACCTGAGTCAGACTCGCAGGCACAGCTGGATGCGAACGCCTTTTCTTTGAACGAAACGAAAACGTAGGTAACTGAGCGATTATATAAAGGTTAAGACAATCGTAGAGCTTATTCTTTAGCTTTACCAAATAATAGAGCATAAATATTGTTGATTTACAATTCCTTATTCGTGTACTTTTTTAAGTACGAAAAGATAAAAAAGAACACGGAAAACAAGTTCCCCACCCAAAAAAATAATAATTTGTCAACACCCATGTTTGCTGTTTACATGCGTCTCATTGGACTTTTATACATACATATGATGGCAGAGCTATTCTGCCATGTGCGCTTAGGTCTAGCCAATGACGTTGTCCACTCAAGTTTTTTTAATATCTCTGTGCCAAAGACCATCTGCTATTTTTTTCCCCCACATCTTTATTGACATCAGATATAGCCTACATACAAAGACAAACCGAAGCTTATTTTAGCGTCTGTATTACCGCAATATGGGGTAACACGTTATATCACAATAGTGCAAATAATTGCCCGGGCGTTTAATTGAACCCCGGGCGTTTAATTGAACCGGCGTTTAATACGTAAAATGAGGTCGGACCCCCGGCGGGTTTTTGCACACAGGCGCGTATTTGCACGCGGGCTATTATTTGGTCATATACGGTAATTAATTATGATTATTTTGTCCATCCCTGCAATATCACTATTAAGTACATTGTCAATGTAGCCCATCAGTAATCTCTGACACTTCTTTATAATTTCTTAGTAAAAACAGGCTTATATATTGGTCTTGATTATTCAGTCAATAAATTGTGTGATTATTCATCAGGTGATCTTAAACAGGAACAGATTGAAAGCAATCATGTGTTTAAAAGTCAGAGGCTCACAGCACAACATTGAGAATCCCATAATTGCTGTAACTTTAGGGAGTTAAATAGATCAGCTGATTACTTGGTGTCAAAGCGCATCATAACATCCAGGACATTGCCACACAAGGTATTTTTGGATTGGCTAAAATATTAGGGATGGCGGCATTCGCAAATTTGGGCTAATTAGTTGTATTTCAGAGGTTTGAGGTTTGATTACTCGGTACATAAAAAGCGCCAAATTCGCAAAAATATTTATGGCATGAGAAGAACATGAACTTTTTTTGGGTAAGAGCTGAAAGAAGTGTTTTCTTTGCCCTTAAGCATGGCCAGCATGTTGCCTTCTAAACCTCGATGGTCAAGCTGCAGCTACGGTATGGCCTCTTATCAGGATTTAACTGCAAGATATGCTAATGGTCTTTATTTAAATATTAGTTATTATACGTTCCAGATCATGTTGCAGTGACCCTCAGCACAGAACATGCAGCTTAGACCAGTGCTAACTGGCTCTGTTCCTGGAGATCTACCATCCTGAAGGTTTTCAGTTAATCCCTAACAAAGCTCACCTCATTCAACAGCTAGAGCAGGGCTGCCCAACCCTGTTCCTGGAGATCTACCATCCGGTAGGTTTCACTCCAACCCTAACAAAGCACATCTCCTTCATCAGCTAGAGCAGGGCTGCCCAACCCTGTTCCTGGAGATCTACCATCTTGTAGTTTCATACTCCAACCCAAACAAAGCACTCCTCACAAAAACCTCAACTGTATGTCTTCAAGTCTTTAATATTCCATCTTTATAGTCTGAAACCTACCTAAACTACAAAGCACCTAAAAAGCACCTACCACAAAGAAAGGATAACCCCCCTTCTTGGTGAGAAACAGGTTGCGAGTGTTTTTATTGTGTTCAGAAAATGGCGGAGGAGGAGTGACTTGCCTTCAGGTGTCCGCGGTGCATGTTCGCCCTCTTGCACATGGTCAGGAAGTGCGGGACACCCGTGGCTTCCAGAATGATGTAGACAGCCACTTTCCGCCTGAAACTAGCGTCCAACAGGTCTTTGAAAATGTCCACGTCTGTAAACAGATCCATCACCACGCCAATGACCTGCAGGGTGAACAGAAGTTCGGTGTTAGAGTTCTGCTTCATGCTGTTTATTTTAGTCATAATTTATTTTACCAGGAAGTCCCTTCCCCTCTTCCGAGTGAGATCCAGGCAAAAATGGTAGCCACTGTTATGCAGTGTTATCCACTAAAATATGAAATAAAAAACTATTGGCTGGAAGAAACCTTTAGAGGAACCAATCACGGGTGGGAGGGAGCACTTGATTGACCTGAATTTATGTGGATGGAATTGAAGTTTAGCAGTTGTCAAAGCTAAAAGATTATTCATCTTTTGTGTTTTTAGTCAAAGCAATCTGCATTTCAGACTCGGATCAGCACAGATTTCCAAGCACAAGTTTCTATGAGAGATACGAGAAGATCAGTAAAGAAATGTCCTGAGCCCTCATTGCTGATTAGTCATTTAAGAAAACACTGTGTTCGATACTCAAAAGGAACAGTTCCTTTTTCTCCAGCCCTGTATGCTAAAGAGGAAGGCTGCTGAGGGTAAAATCTGTTCCCGTTTTTGAGGGACAGCAGGAAAAAAAAAAATTAGAAGTATTTGTTTCATGCCTGTGGTTTATCTGTTTGTGGAACTCTGGAGCAGTGTCTGCTGGCTGTTCGTTCTCCATAGTTATTCATTAAGTGATGACTTTGACTGAAGCTTCAAAGCTCTGTCTCAGCTTTTTGAAAGCATGTCCCTCGATGTAATGAGAGAGATCACACTGAACGCTGCTCATTGCTTTACTGTAGGTTTTCTCTTTCATATAAAAATATCATGGCTCATTGAACCTCATTCCTGAGCCCAGGGAAAGCAGACAGACTGGCTGTAAGCACTGCGTGCAGCATTTGATCAGCGTCGGCATTTGATTAACTGGTCTAACTATTTAATGTACAAGCCAATAAAAGTTTAATGCATCATAAAATTACCTTTTGCATGACTCTTACAGAAATATATGCTTAATAGCTTGAATGTCTGAAGTATGTTCCAAGACCAGCTTAAAGCAGATGGTTTATTACAAGACAAATTGTAATTACATAATTACACCAAAATACATGAATGCAGGGCAATTAGGATGATGACATTTACTACAGTTGTGGCTAGAGCTTACATATCTACAATGATTAGCATTCAAATTTAACCAACAAGGAAATTTATCAATGGTTATATCTCTCGCTGAATCGTTCTTTTCAACTTTGAGGTTTGTAACCAATAATTTATGCCGTGTCATCGTAATCCGAAGTATAGGAATCTTCTGCTGACAAATGTGCGATTATAAACACCTAGATAATTCAGTGTTCTCAGTCTTTACCAGAGACGCGCCGTAGGAGGTAAGTTGGGGGGTGCGGGGGAAATCCTCACCGTTAAACGATAACTCACTATTACTTCGCTTGATTAGCAATCAGAGGATTGATTAACTGATTTGCTTAGACTAATCGGCAGAGTTAAGAGCCAATTTCAGTTTCCACGGCATTATTGCTTAGTGTATCGAACTTGCAATGCTCACGAGACAGCAAATTTGCTCATATTTGCTTCCAGGAAGCTAACGCAATTCCATTAACAAATATTAAAACCTTTCTTGTTCCGTGTTCAATGCTTGATCAATATGTTTACGATATTGTTGTCCCCCTTAAATACTTACTTTTTAATGCCATTCAAAAAAAGAGAGTTTATTTAAAGTCCTCTTTCATTATCCGATAAACAAAAGATTAAAACGATACAAAGAATTACCCAGCGAGTTCAAATTTTTTTCTAATTAATTATTAAGATTTCCATCCTTGCAGTCTCGAATCAAAGTGTATGTAAAAGAATCTTTTGTCATTATCACCTCTTACTGATTACAGGCTACATATAGGCTTGGTCTTCTTTTTTTGGTAAAAAAGTGAAAATTGATCGATTGTCAATCAGGTATAGAACGTGGAAACAGGTTGACAAAATCCAGGGATAAAAGGTGAAGTCACCGTCTCCCCTGACAGCTCGTCTCTGGTCTTTAAAGATTATGAAGGAATATGTCCTTGCTGACTCGATCGCTTAAAGTAAACAAATTACCTTTAGATTTGGTCTTTTTTCTCACTGAATAACTTATATATGCAAACTTTTTCATCTTACTCATATATAAATTAAAACGGTATTGTGAGAAGAATTTTGAATGCTACTTATTTTATTCATTTTATCGCTTTTTACAGGCATTTTGCGCATTCTTATCCAGGGAACCTGCAAAACTTTATTTTATTTTATATTATATTATGTTAGTTTATATTCCCAAATATTTGTTTAAGCCAATAAGGTTAAGTATTCTGGTCGAAGCCTCAATGAAAGAGACCCTACTTGCGCATCGATCTTGCAGCCTCGCAGTAATAAGGCCTGTTCATCCATTATACCGCACCGTTGACCAATTACAGGCCCAAGACACCAGCTCATACCATACAGTCAAACATCCGAACACAAGTAAGTCACGTACCGCTCATAATACCACTCATAACTCACTCAGAAAAAATAGAGTACATCACATCCTGCATTCCAGCGAAAAGAACTTCATTGTTGCGTGGTGTATTAACTTTTTCACATATTTAAATATGATCTTCTCTATTCTTCTGATTGAATCATTTTATTTGGTTTTACATTGTATGCGTAGCTGCAGAAAGTATGCAAGTAGGCCGGGCAATGTGAAGCCGTAAATAAGTGCCATGTAACCTTCACAGTTTGCAAAAAGTTAATTATAGACATCATTTCTTTCTTGCATAATTGCAATCAAGTAATTGAAAGAACAACATATATTTCGCTGACATTCAGCCGAAATGCAAGAGCACCCCTACACTCGATTTTCTTACTCATTTAAAGTACATTTCAATTTTTTGGAGACAATGGTAAGGATGTCTTTTGATAATTCTGATGAGCCCGGATGAATTTTTGCATTTCTCTCAATTTTATTTATTTAGGCACACACTCTTATTTTGTATATTCTGTATTTGTGTTTATAATATTCAGCAGCAGTGTGTAATCCTTTCTTACGCATGCCATTTTAACTCGATGGATGCTAATTTTTTACCCTGCCATTCGGAACAAAAATGTTATTAAAATGCATTGAATCAAAGAAACGATACCTTTTGTGCCTTTGAAATAGTCTTTCTGACTATTTCTTTGATGTGCGTCTCTCCGTCCATAGGCGGTTGCGTGTACACGCTGACCCTGGTAACCCCGCGGTAAGAAACGCGGTCGGGCCAGCCAATGTCTAATTCGGGGATGGAGCTGTCGGAACGCTCCGGCCAGTATTGCAAAGATCCCGCGGCATCTTCGCCGTCTTCCGCTCGTTCATCCTCCGATTCCGGCGGGTATGACACTGCGGATCCTGCCAGTCGTTTCTGCTCCAGCTCTGACAAGAACTGGCGCACGCTGTGGTCCTGGATGTACTCTTGGAAAGCCTTTCTCCCGCCATGAATTAGCGCTTCTAAAGCCAAACGTTGGTCCTCGCTGTAGAGGAACTCTGGCGTGGACTCCTGCAAAGGACAGCTCACATGATTGTCATCCAGGCACTGGACCTGGGACAGAGCCATTGTTTGTTTAAGCTATTTGAGTAACTTTTATTCTGTCGAAATTAACGTAGAATCATCTGTAAATAATTTGTTTCAAAAGGAAAAAAGAAAATACTGCAGCCTACATTTGATAAAAATGTTTTACATATGAATTCACTTGCGAAATAACTCAGTTCAACCAAATAATAAATGCAGAGAAGTAAAATGTCCCCACATGACGATGTTTTGGACCGGGCTGTCGCCCCAGTTGGTTAATAATCCATCATTTACGCCCCAGACCGTTCCAGTCGTCACTGACCTGACAAGCCCAGCGCTCTATGTTTCCGCTTTCTGTGAGATGGGCCGGTGGAGCGGGCCACACCTGTGTCACGTGACACAGGCGAGCACACCCCTGTCGGCAGAGAAATCCTGTCCCGGATGATTAATCTTTATTTGTAAAGTCGCTATTCATCTGTTAACACGCGCATCAGACCAGTTAATTGCCGTAAGATCAAGGCATGTCTGCCTTATCAAAACAAACTGAACAGAGTGTCATTATGTCAAATGCACAAATGATTTAGCCTAAATTACCAAACCCCTTGCAATACAAGGATTTGCTCCACTAGCTTCTGGAAGTCCGCATCTGTCAACTCTATGGCATCCATCTTTCTAAGATCGTCAGACACACAATCAGTGCCATTACAACCTAAAATTATTCTCTGATGAATGAAGCTGACACCCCTGGCCTCTTTTCACCAGTGTGTTTGTTTTCATGTCTTTCTTCCATTTCATTTTGTTTACTAATGATCCATTTTTGCATCTTTCATCTGTAAACTTTACTTCAGGTGGCATATTGGAATATAGCCTAATGCTAGTTTCCCCAGGGCTAATTCCCTTGCGTTAGCCCATACTCTGCGGGTTTTTGGGATTACATTTATCAGTAAAGCCAGTAATCGGCCGAAGCCAACGAAATAACACACAAAAAACCAGGAGATGCGGTGGCCCACCTGGACTGCGATTTTAGTCCATAGCATTGTGCAGAAAAAGTGAACATTTCGTCTGCTGCAACTTTGATGTCCTGGATGAGCTGTTTGTGTGCCCTATTCTGTACCACTGTTAGAGACTTGACAACCAATCCCTCTCAATTTAATTGTGTTGCCGAAGGACAGTTGGACTTGTTAAATATAAGATCAGTTTTAAAACAAAAGGTTTTCTTCTGTAGAAGTTTTGAACAGTCCTGAAGAATCACAGATTATTAAACGCCTCTGCAAATATCTTTCCAGTTCCAGAGAGTGTATTAACACGCTTTTTGCCACGAAGAGTTTTATTTTTTCTGTGACATCAATTTGCAAGTAGCCAACGCAGTAAGTACATGGTTATGCTGTCTTAGAATACAGACACTGTAGAGAAATGCGTGCACTGCATTCTTCGTGCAGTTGTCTATGTGTGTATTATCTCATGAAATACTGACCATGCCATTACACAAAAACACACCTTTTCTTTTCATCTACCTTCAAATATCAGAATATCAGTTATGCACTTTCAAATAAGAATACAGTATCTAGATGAAAAAGTCCACTGTTGCAATGGCTGAAATGATTTTTTAAATTCATTCAAATGATAGTGTTTGCAAAAGCAGAACAGATCAGATATTAAATTACATTTAAAATGGCAACAATATTGCTTATAACTATTGCAAAACTGTATTAATTTTTTCTCATTAATAATTTTTTAAAAAACATAATTTTTAAAAAAAGTCATCCTGTAGATTTAATTTCCCAGATTTAAGTGTTTTTATGACAATTAACTTTTAAAGATGGGTATTATCAGTAAAATGAGATTCTTGCTCCAAATTATATTGACAAAGTCTTTGGTGTTTTTTAGTGATGAGTTTCCACAGATATCGTCTCTTTTTCTCTTTAACCCTTAGAGCGGTGAATAAATTTTCAAGGAATTGAAAATGTAATTATCCTGAGCTGTTGAAAATCTATCATGTGGCAACTTATTTAAAAGAGCCCCCACACAGGGGAGCTCTTTTAACAAATTGCCACATGATAGGTTTTCAACAGCATCTGATTTTGACATCTTACATCATTGGGCAACTATAGCTGCCTATAGCACTCCAAGGGTTAAAAGTGTTTGTGCCTCGCAGTGTTATGTTACACATTCTGGCTTTTCTTGGCCCATTTTAAAATCTTCACTCGGTGATGCACTGCAGTTGAAGATGTCTTGTCTGTAGTCATCGGTGAGGATATTGTCATCAGTCATTGCACCAGTCCTCCTCAATCCCATAATTCTGTTCATCCCATGGGAACAGTCAATAATAGTCAGTAAGGTGTTTGACTGGGACCCTGTAAGATGGTTGGTGGTTGAAGGCCCAGTGTAACCATCATAAGATCAGCACAGCTGTTGGGCCCTTAAACTCCACACAGTATGAGGGGATTGGCCTCTGCTTTGGCTGATCAACTGTAAGTCGTTTTGGATAAAAGCGACAGCTAAATGACGTTAATGTAATGTCCCCGCTACCCCTCGTCCCCAGTTCGTGCAGTTGTCCAGCACGGCTGCTCCCATAATCCTCTGCACACAAATCAAGAGTCCCAACATTCTGAGTAGAGAGGGCAGCAACCCCAACTTCCTTATACAAGGCTGGGGGGAGGGGCTGTCAGTGATTGGCGGGCTGGACATACTCCGGGGGAAAGAAGCCCACGCGGCCATGACAACGGCCCTTCCAGTGCTTGGAGTCGGAACAGTCCAGGAGGTCGATGACATCACCACGATGGAAGTGCAAATGGGAGGGGTTCTGGGACTTGTAGTCAAACAGGGCGTATCCCTGTTGAGCTTTCTGTGAGGTGAAAGACAACACTGTAAGTTTCACTGCATACACCTCCAGTCAGAACAGACCTCATCTGAATTACCGTACCCCACAACCAATCAGCAAAGACAGTCTGATTAACCACTCCAGTTTAAATATTGCAGCTGCACAGAATTGTGGGATAGCTTTATCTCCTTTCTTTTCGAAAAGGATGGTTCTGTGTTCCCTATGCTAAAGGAGGTAAATTAGAAGCACTGAGACACCTTTCCTTAACATTTAAAGAATTCAAATCCACTCATCATGGCTGCCGCGTAATTATTTCCGGATCATTTTTTAGGAGTTAGGAACTTTCCTAAGCAAAAAAGACTATTCGGACGCAGCCAAAGTCAATGCAGAGATGCGAATACGCGCGAAATGACGCCACTTCGCACTGGGCAACGCAAATCACGAGGGAGACGTGGCGCGACGGCGCAAATGGATGAAATTCGCATTTCGCTCTACGTCAAAATATTCTTTTGCGAAAACTTTGTGCGAGTAGAGCTGTGTTCTAAATAGCATCATTGCTATAGCAGGAACATTGGCTAGCTAGGCCGCCTAGCTTCATGTTCAAATTGTAGTTCGCCGCATTTCTTAAGATAATGGGAACGCTAGCTACCCGCGTCAAATAACCCATGGATCACAGTTTCACAAAAAACAATGATCTAGCTCAGCATCAGATATGACATCATCAGTCATGTGAATATTTTTATTCTCAAGCAGGCACAACGTTGATAAAGAAAAATGTTTGTGACGTTAGCACAGCAACTTCAGCGTTGCCATCTTGATGATTTTTGGAGATTCCAAGAGGTACTGCTCGCCCCTTGAGCGTAAACAAGGTTCAACTGGCATTGCTATTGGTCGGCGGTGTGAATTTGCATGTCAATCCTCAGCCAGGTTGTTCCTTCATCGAAGTGAATGGGATCTTCGTGCAAACTGAGCGAAAAATCTTCGAAGTGAAAAAATAAAAATGAGCCTGCGGTCAAAGCAGATAAAGCGAGGAGAAATTTGTTTCGCGTTTGGTGGAAACGGAGCATTAGAGTTACAGGTATTGAGCTTCAAAGAGAGAGAGGGGGAGAGAGAGAGGGAGAGGTGGGGAGGTCGAAGGAGGCTGTGGGTGAGAGCGCGGCACACAAATAGAGCTGGTGGGAGAGAACTATGCTGAGCAGGTGTGTTTGTGATGTAGAAAACGGCGTGTTTCAAAAGCTCGAGTGGAAAAGGGGGTCTAACAGCTAAACCGCGGTGGGTCTGTAAAGTCAACCATCTGCGGCCTGTTAGATACAGTGGAGACCACTGCATGGGTGGACTGATCTGGGCAAAAGTATTTTCCCCAATTCTGGGTGAAGGTGGAGAAGACAGCCTCCTGGTACCTAAATCCAGTGCAGAATATCCTGCCTTCTTTACAAAGTTTGTTTTAAATTTGTGGACAGGTCAGAAAACTTGACTGGGATATATTTGGCCATGCGCAAAAATCCTCTTGGGTCTCTGCAGTTGCAAAAATATAATCAATAGGAAAATTATTTGTCTGACTGTCAGGAAGAATCCTGTTATGCATGAAAGAAATAGAGGGATTAATTTTTAAATTGCTATTAATCAATTGATAGCAATTTAAATGTGCTTGTATATACAGTTTAATCTCCTTACTGTTATTAGTAAATTGAGTGATTACGCCTCAGCTGTATTAGATTTAATGATATGTTTAACTTGTCCCTGCTTGCTTCAGCATACTTACCTGCGAGTGGTTTCTGTGGTTTACAGTATTTACACTGCCTTACCTGACTGCACCCCATGTTTAGCAGTGATCGGTGGTGAAAGTTTTAACAATGACGTGCACTCCAAGATAGCTGGTATTTGATTGGTCTGTTTTTGTTGGTGCGCTAATGCTATGCAAAAGTGATTGACGTGTGTGACTCATCTACAAACAATCGTAACTGTCCTTGTTCTCCTGTAATAAAGTGAAAACCTGCATCTATTTCTCTTTCCTGTCTCTCTCTCCATCCCTCTGTCTGTCTTTCTGAGTCTTTATCTCTCTCTTCTATCTCTCTGTCTCTCCTCATCTCTACAATATACAGTGCACTCCATAATGTTTGGGACAGATGGGGTTTATGATTACGCCCTCTCTCTTTCTCCCCTAAAGAAACGGACAGCAGACCTCCAGTGGAGGATTTTACATGGTGCCCTTGCCACAGATGCTTTTGTCTCTGTCATTAATCCTTCTGTTTATAATAAGTTCTTTTTGTGATCTCCCTTTCAAGTTTTTCACTGAGTGCAAAAAAACTCAGAGCTCTTCGCTCCTTTAACTTGTGTTTTTAGTTTATTTGGTGAAACGTTTTCAAAAACTAGCTTCATCTTCGGCGCTAGTTATAAAGAGATGAACCGAATGAAGTGGTAATCACTTAATTTTCTCCCTGGAGAAGCCAAACTTGGCATATACATTAGCAGAAAGAACAAAATGGAAGGTAAAGCCGGTCAGGTGGCCGCATCAGTGTGGCTTTGTAACATCAGAGCCAGAGTATGGCTGGAGTTTCTATCGTACAAAATGTTGGTTGAAATCGAAACTTAAGCAACAGTGGTGATACAAGGATGTATAGGTATGGTCAATGTTGATGAATTGCATTTTGCAAATGTCTTCAATATGTGAGTGTGCGTACAAGAAAGACGGGGGGTACTTATTTTTGTGGCACTTTTTTGAGATGTGTAAATATGTGATCATGTAAATAAAGTATTTTTCGAAAAATCAATAAAAAACTCTTTTTCTTTCTTTCTCGCTCTTTCTCTCTCTCTCACCCCGGTCGAAGGCTTCGCCTCTTTCAGGAAGACGGTCCTCTCCTTGGCGATGCTGTTGCTCTTGTAAAACTCCACCAGCAGGTTGAGGGAACTGAAGACCTGGTTCCACACGAAGTACTGTCCCTCCCGGTCCTTCAGCACCTTGAAGTGCTGCACGTGATCCCCATAACTGACCCGCAGAACCACAGACACACCCCACAGACACACAGACAGACAGGAAGGGGATGACAAATTAACATTAGAAGTGAAAAAAGTGCAACATATCATTATATCCATTTTATATAATATACAATGTACAGTTATAGTTAATCGTAATCTTCCCAGATGCAATGGGTGATAATATAAATGCTCGTATGTCATAAAAACATGCCTGACAAGCCTATTCAAGGAAGGCGAATACTTTCTGAATGCACTGTATGCCGATAAAAATAAAGACAAAAATTGTATGCTTTGATTTTCTGTACGGAAACTGGGTTGTCGTCCATTAGTCAATTGTCTGTGTGTATTTTGCATTCACGCGTACAGTGACGCACAAGCCTTTTTTTTATCTGGCAGGAGATGAAATGGGAATATTTTTCACCAAAGACTCAGGTGTGCGCATGCACGCATACACAGACACGCACGCACATGCACAGCTCACTCAGAAAAACATTAAGGCTTCTCCCTGCACGTAAGCATTCGATGCTGCGCATTCAACAGCAGGAAATACAACCACAAGACCGGCCACATTCTTATCGAACGCCTCATTCTCACAGGATCAGGTCCAACAATGACTCCTAAACCTCTGCAAACTCAGAGCAGCGTCGCGAGTCTCCACATGCGCTCAGTTACAGTCTGTCAGAATGAAATGAACAGTCAGACCTGAGACCGAATCTACCTTACTCAGGGAGAGGGTCATGTGAGGCCCGCGCCTGTCCCAGTGTGCATCGGAGATAGGGCAGGACTGCCTCCTAGGCAGGTTACCTGCGCATCACATGACACCTACAAACCATTCATTCATACAATCACGACTGCAGCCAATTTAGAGTCTCCAACTGGCCCAGCCAAGGCAATGCAGCAGGTAGCACTTTAGCCTCGGAGTAAGGAGCTTTTAGGTGTGACTCCAGCTTAGGGCAGATCTGTGTGGTGTGTGCATGTTCTCCCTGTGTGTGTGTGCCCTTACTCCTGTTACCCCAGCTTCCTCCCACAGTCCAAAAACATGCATGTCAGGCTAACTGGAGACTCTCAATTGCCCATGGATATGAGTGCGTGTGTGAATGGTGTGTGAGCGCTGTGATGGACTGGCGGACTGTCCTGGCTGTCTTCCTGCCCCGCACCCACTGCATGCTGGGATAGGCTTTAACTCCTGCAATATTGACCAGGAATGCTCAGGTTATACTGTATAGTGGATGGAGGATTTCTTGGGGATCTGAAAATGAATACAGGTGATATTTTCAATGAATTTCATATTTGCATATTTCATATAATTTCCTTTTGTGGTCTAATCATTATAATTAAACAGTAAAAGCTAGTAGGCAATGGAGTGTCATTCCGAACACCTCAGGACAGACGAGCATTGTGGTGATTTCGGGGCGTGTGCTCTCTCAGTGTGTGACTGACAGCAAACAGACAAGCCCCGACTGGAATATTAATGCTTTTTTCATGTCCCAGCGGACAAAGCGTCAGTGTTTTAATCTTCAGCGGATGAAACCAGCGTTTGAGTCACTGGGCTGGCAATTGGCTGAGACACAAAGGCCACCGAGTTCACACCTGTGCCACCCATTCTGTTCAGACCTCGAACGGAGACGAGACTTAATCCTGATTTATGTAACCTTTGCGACAAGTGAGGTATGACCCGAATTAGAGAGCATTATATTCACCTTTTTCCCACTGTTGTGTTCCTCAAGAATTCTATGTCGCGGATGACAAGGCACGTTTTCTCCGTTTTGCACAACAGTTTTTTGTTTACTTGGTAACGTGTCTTGTAGCCATTGAGGTGACGGAGCCCAACGCTAGTCCGTCGCTCCAAAGTCCAGGATGTTTCTGTTGCACTTTGTTGTAATAGTGCGTGAAAGGAAATGGCCAGTTAATCAGGCTTGTAGATCTTGCACAACTCTCTCTGATGTGTTCTGAAATGATGGACCGGGTGCCACTAATATTTGGTGAGGTATCAGTGATCGTTATGTTCTTCACAGGGCATTCTAAAGCTGACGGAACAGTCCCTACTCTCCACAGCCTGCTTTATAGTAGCTCTTTTACCTGTGGTGAAAACAACTTTTCACTGTCATAATTTCACTTGAGGAGGTGAGGAGTGACGAGGGAGAGGAAGGTGAGCCTCCTCTTCCTCAATACAAAGCTGAACTTCCGTCCTACACTAAACGCACCTAATTCTGTCATCGCTGTTGTGAGGGTCCATTCTGACAGTCTGCAGTCTTCATATAGAAAGATAATCTCGGTGAGCTGGGGCACTGCTCTGTGGTGTTTTGGCGTGTCCTCACTCTTTGCATTGCCTGTACGTTCTTGTCATAATTTTATGCGGCAATGAAATTGCCCAGAGGGATTATAATAAAAACCAGAGTTGTACTGCACTAATCAAAATAATTACTTCTATAGGCTCGTATATTGCGCTCTGTATTCTCATAAGAGTTTGGTGGGATAATGCTACAATCACACACATCCTCGCCGAGGCCTCCAGCGAGCTACGAGGCAAGCAGCTTCATGCAGCGGGCGCTGGGAAATGTGTTCTTTGAAAGCTTATAAATAGATGTGCTGAATTTTCATATAGACAAGCACACAGTAAACAGCTTGGGAGGGGTTAAGCGTCTGGATTAAGAGTCTGTGTGAAAACGTGACATTCGTAACTTCAATACAAGAAAAAAAAAAAATTTATTGATGGGCAAGGTTTTGCCTTCCTCCTCCATGGTTATTGCTTTGAATAGCTAATAACACTGAGCTGAACCTGACTGTAATCGCAAAGCACAAAACAGCCACAAGACACCGGGGAGTAAAAATCATTGTCCTGGGAAATCGATTTAAACTGTGAGGGCAGTAAATTCTGCTCTGCTGTGCTTATGTGCTCTTAACGAAAAGGACAACACTGCAGTACTGTGTTAATGTGCTGACTTCCTGTCCAGAATATGATAATTAATATCAACCGCATTAATTGCCAGAGTGGAATCAAATAGACTTTCGCAGCATGTTGAGTTATTTTTGCTCTGTGTTAAAGACCATCTCTCCACGCCTGTCGCACCCTTAAGGAAACTCGTCAGCAGATCTGCAATGGACAGGAAAAAATATCTGACGTCATGGCCTTGTGGCCTTGCACACACACACACACACACACACACACACACACACAGATGACTACATGAGCAGTGAATGTGTAAGTAGCTGATGTGCACATTATCACTCCCACAGGAATGACCTCGTGTCCTGTATTCTGTCCTTGAACCAGAGGGTTCATTTCTGAAGGTCCCTTCCTGGTCTCATTGAGAAACATGCTCCTATTGTGCCAGTGTGGGTGGTACAATGTACCAATGTAAGCCAATGGCAACAGTACATTAGAGTAGAATATCATTCACCTCATGGCATAACTGCCCATCTCATTTTGAAGGTGTTTTTTTTTTTGTTTTTTTTTTTAATACATTTTTTATAATTTAAGAGGATGGATTTTAAAATTTTTTTTAAGGTTTTGTGAAAAAAGGAAAACACAAAAGGCCTGGCAGCCGATATCTCAATTTGGCAAAAACATGTCTGAAGCAACTATGCTATGAGGCGAACGATAACTAATAATTTCTCGAATCAGTGATGCTCTTCCTCAATAAAATAGTAGCATAGGAGTTTTTGCTTTGTCTTTGAAAAGAAAACAAGAAAAGCGAGAGATTGTCGGGGAATTACCCAAACAGAACATTCTTGCTCTCTGAAACGTTAGTAACACCAGTAATATACATGGTGGATGGTGGATATAGATCCATGAGTCGATCACCAAAACATCACACATTCTGAAAAAATAAAACAGGACGCTTTCAGGTTTTCTTGCTTTTGATGTCTTCATAAAACTTCCGACTCCTTTTTATCAAACTCCTCTCAAACCTCTGTTAGCAGCCACGTCAGTCACAGACATGACGCGTATAATTCATTTTTCCTCCGTCTGAAAGGCACCTGTAACGAATCTGGATCTCCGTAATGACGGCGCACCTCGGTCGATTATAGGAAGGCGGTGAAATGCGCGCAAGTGAGAATGCGCCCTGCGCACGCGGCGATTGTGTATTCCCGCGAACATCTTACCTGACGGACATGGAAAACTCCCCCGGCGCGCTCTCGCTCTCGCGCACGAGGAACGTTCCGCACTCCTGCTGCCGCAGACGCCCTTCGGCCACCTGTCTGGAGACCCGTCCAGCAAACCACCTGTAGCGAAGTGCCCGTGCGTTATCCTAAGGGGAGATCCCCTGATCACCCCCGCCTAACACCCGACCGACAAGCCTCCACTGATCTGTACATGTGTTCATTTGACTTGCGCACAAAATCTAATTCGGCTATCATAACGAGCATCCTCCTCATTCTGTCCGCAAATTCTCAGCAACTTATGCCTCACAAATCTTGGTACTATTTTGAGCAACATGCATTCTCCATGTGTTAAAGACGTGATGTTTACTGACACAGCAGGAACATTATTTTGGGAATTTTTCTGAATCTGCTGTTCACTGATCGATCACTGATCATTCTGCAGGATTTCTTGTTGAAGCTTCCAACTATGATGAGTTAGACCAAGTTTAAGCTTGTTTACAATGTGTTTTTGACACTTCTGGCTGGTCATAGCTAGTCCAAGGCTGGTCAAAGCCTAAATTGAACCTAGTTAGGTGGTCTGGTATGTTGCTTGTCAACTGGTGGACTAGTTGTCTATATAGTCAGCTGCTGAATTAGTGGTTGACCCACTAAAGTTCTGATAATACAACCTAACCTGTTTGGGCTGGTTTAGATGCAGTTTTTTCTGGGTTCAGCTCACAGAAGGCGATGTACAGCAGACCCTCAACTGACATTCAAGCTCAGAACTTTCCAGTTAGCCTCCCAACATGACTACAACGCACCCCACAATGGATCTTTGCTATGCTAGCCTTTACCTGTGCTTTCACTGTTTGTAAATCTGCTGCAGTGCATTTCCCATGGGCAATAGTACTCACGTGTGGGGTCGAAGGTTGATGTAGTTTTTAGGGACGTAACCTCTGTGCCCTGCGAGCTCAGCTGTGTACCAGTTGGGGTCGTCCTCCATGTTGGTGATCTGTTGCCATGACAACAAACCAATAAGTATCTCCAAAAAAATAATAGTAAAAAGCCAGTGCTCAATCAAAACTATATTTTTGTCGGAAGAAGTACCATAACATCAATCTCTTGTAATTCTGATTTACTGTGGGACTACTATGCAGCATCAAAAAAAAAAAAAACATACACTCAAAGTTATGAATGAAAAATTAGCTTATACGAATACGGCTGACACTTGGTGTGGACTATGAACCTTACATAAACCAGAGCATTAACAGTGTTTGACGTTATTTAATCAGGCTGCTAGTTAGCTTGACTGATGACTCAGACAGTTACTGGCATCTGATTGGTCAGGCTGATAGTACCAGCCAATCTGGGGGCAGAGCTGGCTCACAAGGACCAGCTGGAACAAATAGTCTACAGCAGAATGACAGATTTGCCTTTTTCGGTGTCTTGCTTTCGATGATTTCAGTGTTTTTCATACTTTTCCATTCTGTGGTCAGCTAACTAAACACAAAAGCGTTTTATGGGTTTTCCGGCGATGTTACTCAGCACATAGGTATATCTTTATCTGTCATCCACCGATCCATTTTTCCTTCGGAGAAAAGTATACATCTTTCTCTTGTGCCTTAATGAACACTTTATGAGCTGACATCACAGTGACAAACTACGCTTAACTTCACTACATTTGCACTAAATTCAATTTTGTCAGAACAATCTCCACTTAGAATCGGACTCACTAAAGAACTAAGCTTAATCTGTGTTTGTGAAACTGCCCATTGAAAGTCAAAACAGAAGTACTGCACAAGATCTTTAATCTCCCTAGTCTCAGTGGCTTGTGAAACAGTCATTTTGTGGTTTTCTCCCCTGAAACTCCCACACAAGCGAAACCAACAGTGATTTCTTGTCGTTGATGGCCGTGTTAGATATTCGCACCTCAGTTTGGACATACTGACTGACTGCATGAAATGGTCAGTTCAGACAACTCCCTGCTGAAATATCCAGCGGGGATTGGAAGATGTTTTAAGCAGCACCTTAAACACAGTCAGTCAATCATAGCTGGTCTGTCGCTAGTTACAGCTGGTCTGTAGCAGGTTATAGCTAGTTAAGCCGGTTGAGTAAAGTGGTGGGAAAACTGATAATTACTGGATGCCCGGCTGGTCAAACACATTTAAGACGTGCTGGAGCAGCTGTGGCTGGTTGTATCTGTAATCGTCAGCAGGGAAAGCGCAGCGCTCACCTTTAGCACGTCTCCCTTCTGGAAGCTGAGCTCGTCGCTTTCTGTAGCACGGAAAGTGTAGAGAGCCAGAGCCTCCATCTTTCGGATCTCCTTCCTCTGCTCGGAGCCGATCTGAGCTGAGCTGAGCCCCCCGGGGCCGTGCTGTGTGTGTGTGACCCCCCCGGGAGAGAAAGAGAGAGAGACGAGGGTCCCACTCCTGAGTCCGCAGCTATGACTCGCTGGAGGGTAAGAGCTGCAGGTTGAGCTGTGATGAGCGTGAGGATGAGGAGGGAACAGGAGTGAAGAGAGAGAGAGAGAAAGAGAGAGAGAGAGAGGAACAGAGAGAGAGGGAGAGAGAGAGACATACGGGTGGAGGTGGTTCCTGCCTCTTGTTGACGGAGCTGAACAGAAACAGGAAATCGTAACAAAAGAGAAAAATCTAAAGGCTGAAATCGGCACCGGAGAGTCATCCTGTGCAGTGGAGTGAAGAGTGACCACCGACAGCCCAGTTAGAGCACACACACACACACACACACACACACACGAGAGAGAAAGTGTCCCAGCCTGCATGTGTGTGTGTGTGTGTGTGTGTGTGTGTGTGTGCCTACACGTGTGTGTGTGTGTGTGTGTGTGCGCGTGTGTGTGTGCTGTGTGTATGTGCCGGCCTACACGTGTGTGTGTGTGTGCTGTGTGTATGTCCTAGCCTACACGTGTATGTGTGTGTGTGTGTGTGTGTGCGTGCGTGTGTGTGCCTGCCTGCACGTGTGTGTGTGTGTGTGTTTGCCTGCCTGCTCTTGTGTGTGTGCGTGCGTGTGTGTGCCTGCCTGCCTGCACGTGTGTGTGTGTGTGTGTGTGTGCCTGCCTACACGTGTGTGTGTGTGTATAATTTGTATGTCCCAGCCTGCACATGTGTGTGCGCCTGCCTGCCTGCACGTGTGTGTGTGTGTATGCGTTTGTGCGTGTGTGTGTGTGTGTGCCTACCTGCACATGTGTGTGTAATTTGTATATCCCAGCATGCACATGTGTGTGTGCTCTGTGTATGTGCCTGCCTACACAAGTGTGTGTGTGTGTGTGTGTGTGCGTGCTGTGTGTATGTGTCAGTCTGCACGTGTGTGTGTGTGTGTGTGCGTGCATGCCAGTTTGTATGTGTCTTCTTTGCTAGTGCTTGTGCTTTCCAGCAAGTGCTGTATGTGCGTGTTTGTGCATTTGCATCTCCATGTCTGGTTACACACGTGTGTGTGTCTGTGTGTGTGCACGCGTTTGTAAGATTACATGAGGGAGGAGAAAGTTTGTTTATTTGGGGGACCTGACTTCTGTGAGTTTGGCTGAACGATCGGGGCACGTGCAGTACTGCCCCCTCTCCTTGGTGTGACAGAGTTCTCTGCACAGCTCCTGCGTCAGTGGTTCAGTTTGATTCATGGCGATGTCAAGGGGCATCACAGAAAGACCTCTCTACGGGGGGGCAGTTGGTCTGCCCCGTGCTGGCTGATTCTCCTGTGGGCCTATCTTTGAACTTTGACCCAGATTTGGCGGGTCTGCAGTTCCCTGCCGGAGATGAAAGCACCTTCCTGAGGACGTTTGCTGATATCTGAGGGTCTCTCGCTCTGTCAGTGCCACCGATACTCTCTCTCGCTCGCCCGCGCTGTTTAAACCCCTCGCTGTGTCTCCAGCAGGGGCTGGAGGCCGAGGCTTTTCTGAAACGCTTTGCAATGTTCGTCTGTCCCAGTGGGGAAAGTTGACACGGAGCCCCTTGAATCAAAGTCGCTAAAATACTTGCCTTGGGCTCAGAGGGTTAGTAATTTAAAATGCGTGTTATCACAGTAAGATCAGTGCAGTTGTTGGGCCCTTAAGCAAGGCCCTAGACCCCTCATTAAACTGATTGGCCCCTGCTTAATCTCATCAACTGCTGATTGATTTATAAAAAGGGCATCAGCTGTGTAAATGTGATCAATAATTGAATCAACATTAGAAGAAAGCAGCACTGAAAATTCTCTGTGATGATACTGTGGAGCTTCAAAGACGATTTGTGTTTCTGAGCCTCCTCTGAGATTATTTCTCTGAAATCCTGTGTGGATTTATCATATATTATTCAGCTGGAGCCAGGGATATTTTCAAGAGAAACTTTTCTTTCGGAATACAAACCTATTCATGTTGAAGCTTGGTTAGACAAAATATGTACAAATTGGGTGCTGTTCCATGGTGAAACACTTCAATCTCGATTGGAGTGTCCCCTTTCCAGGACGACACCGATTCGCTTGAGCGTGAAAATGATGAGAATCATATGCTATGGGCTTTGAGTCAGTGGACCTTCATAAACCAGGGCTCCCCAGATCTGACCCTCAAATCCAAATCCAGTCCTGGTTTTCTCAACTTCCATGGAATTAAATGAACAGATATCACCCCTGATTGGCCAGAATGTCATCACACTTGACTCCCAGGTAAAGGTAGGGTGAAAAACCAGCAGCTCTTGGCCCTCGAGGCCGTGAACTGCCGAGCCCCCATGTGGACCATCTATGGAAGATTGTTGATTACTGTGTTCGACATTCTTCTCCACCTCCTTCATCAAAGTGTCAAGGTATCTGTTGAAAGAGTGGTGTTACATTACTCAAGCACAGTGTCAGAGTCCTGTGGAATCTATAAGACACTGAGGAGCTGTTCTGGTGATTTAAGGTAGCTGGACACCTCACACGGGCACTTAATGTTTGATACTGTTCGTGTGATTAACCCTTGTGTCATGTTTGGTTAGTGTGGTTAACCCTTTGTTTCCTGTTTGGTTAGTGTGGTTAACCCTTTGTTTCGTGTTTGGTTAGTGTGGTTAACCCTTTGTTTCGTGTTTGGTTAGTGTGGTTAACCCTTTGTTTCGTGTTTGGTTAGTGTGGTTAACCCTTGTGTCGTGTTTGGGTGAAAATGACCCATTATCATTTTGAGTGAGCACTGCATGCATGTGCTTTTTTCACAGCGACTCTGTTTTTAGAGCCATGAGGTACAATCTCTCACCTCAGCCACCGCCAATGTCTAGCACCTGGCTTTGTACTACCAAGTACAAACATGATTGGATGAATTGTTCTTTCTTTCTAACTGTGATTCCAATACCTTGTACTGAGTTTGGGAAGTGCAATGACATAGGAAAAAAATTCTTTGTGGCCACAAGATATTAGTCATTCCCATGATTTAGTTCATTTGTGGCCACGAGATATAACTCGTGCCCTCAATTAAATTAAGTCAAATTAACAAGTTAGCTACATCGTGGGAGTGACTTGTATCTCGTGGACACGAGATAGCTAAATTGTGGGAATGACGAAAATTTTGTGGCCACAAGATATATTTATAGCCCCCGGACGAAGTCAGGGCTACTATGGATTTGGTCTCGTCACACGTCCGCCGCAGCTGTGGAGATTTCCTTGTGGACGCTCTACAGGCCACAAATTTAAAGCTATTTCTTTTATATTTGACATGCATATGTGCAGTGGTTAGGACACAGCGCCTATCGATTTTGGTTGCCATGGTAACATAATTCACTAAATGATAGACAATTTTGTGTCAAAAATAAGGCGAAATGAACACAGAAGATAATTGCAGCTCTCCTGCTGAACCCTTCAGTGTGCCTAGTACAGTTGTAGAATTGGTCATTTCTGGAACTATACCTTTTGATGAGCAGCAGTCTTTTGTGATGTAGTAATATATTGTGGGTCCAAAGCTTACACCAGAAGAAAAAAAAGAGGAACATGCGAGCGATCGAGGGCTATACCCATGGGTCGCCGGCAACCGAGCTGTCTCATTATTTCATGTTATTGCACTTCCCAAACTCCATAGCCTTAGCTAATTTTCTATAAGGACCATTAAAAAAACACAAACTCATGGAGTGAACGCTTGTCATGCCACGTCTGCAACACTCCTCGTCACCTGAGTACTGATTACCATCCTGCATCAGCACGCGGCCTCCTGATTACTAGCACCTGCCCCTTATTATCCAATTTACTCATCAAGCCCTATACAGCATACACCTCTATACCCTCATGAATCCCTATACAGTATATACCTCTACTCTCTCATGAATCCCTATACAGTATACACCTCTATTCTCTCATGAAGCCCTATACAGTATATACCTCTATTCCCTCATGAAGCCCTATACAGTATATACCTCTATTCTCTCATGAAGCCCTGAACAGTATATACCTCTATTCTCTCATGAAGCCCTGAACAGTATATACCTCTATTCTCTCATGAAGCCCTATACAGTATATACCTCTATTCTCTCATGAAGCCCGATACAGTATACACCTCTATTCCCTCATGAAGCCCTAAACAGTATATACCTCTATTCTCTCATGAAGCCCTGAACAGTATATACCTCTATTCTCTCATGAAGCCCTGAACAGTATATACCTCTATTCTCTCATGAAGCCCGATACAGTATACACCTCTATTCTCTCATGAAGCCCTAAACAGTATATACCTCTATTCTCTCATGAAGCCCTGAACAGTATATACCTCTATTCTCTCATGAAGCCCTATACAGTATATACCTCTATTCCTCATGAAGCCCTGAACAGTATATACCTCTATTCTCTCATGAAGCCCTAAACAGTATATACCTCTATTCTCTCATGAAGCCCTAAACAGTATATACCTCTATTCTCTCATGAAGCCCTATACAGTATATACCTCTATTCTCTCATGAAGCCCTATACAGTATACACCTCTATTCTCTCATGAAGCCCTATACAGTATATACCTCTATTCTCTCATGAAGCCCTATACAGTATATACCTCTATTCCTCATGAAGCCCTATACTATACAGTATATACAGTATCTCTATTCCCTCATGAAGCCCTATACAGTATACAGCCCTATACAGTATTCTCTCATGAAGCCCTATACAGTATACACCTCTATTCTCTCATGAAGCCCTATACAGTATATATTCTCTCATGAAGCCCTATACAGTATCTCTATTCTCTCATGAAGCCCTATACAGTATATACCTCTATTCCCTCATGAAGCCCTATACAGTATATACCTCTATTCCCTCATGAAGCCCTATACAGTATATACCTCTATTCTCTCATGAAGCCCTGAACAGTATATACCTCTATTCTCTCATGAAGCCCTATACAGTATACACCTCTATTCCCTCATGAAGCCCTAAACAATATATACCTCTATTCTCTCATGAAGCCCTGAACAGTATATACCTCTATTCCCTCATGAAGCCCTATACAGTATATACCTCTATTCTCTCATGAAGCCCTAAACAGTATATACCTCTATTCTCTCATGAGGCCCTGAACAGTATATATGTTATGATTCTGATCTGTTCTGTCTTGATTCTGCCATGTTCATTATTGTTCCTGCCATGCTTGTTATGTTTTCCCTAGTCCCTGTTATGTTTATGATTATGTCTGTTTGGTTTTGCCATGTTCTGTTTAGTTTTTGCATTTTGCCATGTTTTCGCTTTTTTTTGCCACTCCCAATCCACTATTCTGTTAGTTATTGTCCATGTCTTTGTTCATGCCCTTATTGCACATTAAGGTGATTTCATCCCTGTCTGGTCTTTTTTTTCTGTTTTACAGCTTCTAACCCCAGTCCCAGACTAACATTGTGTCACATGCTAAGGTGTATAGCTGCACTTACTAATTGATTTCATGTTCTAGTTTCTGGGTTTCAAACATTCCTTCCAATCTGTCCTACATTTCATTATCTGTGCACATTAGAACTCCCTAACCGAGAGCTGTCTTTTCTGTTTTACTAACCAATACTAACAGTTTGTTATTTTTGTTAAAGTTACTAACCTGATCCTAATCATACTAACATTGTATATAATACTAACTTACTACTGCAGAGCACTAGGGATTGTATAGCTGCACTTACTAATTCTCGCCTTTGTGCTCTCAGTGTTTATCTTCTGTTCTAGTTCATTTTTGGCTTTGTCTTTTGTACTTTTGTCTGCATCTGTTTTAACCCTTTTTGATCCTCCGAAGTTTTTGTGTTTGCTGCCCTGGTAACGGTTTGGATTTTGCCCTCTGATTTTTGCTTTTTCCTGTCAATCCTGTGCCTTATTAACCTGTTTTTGCTCGATCACGATTACTGTGATTGCTGCCCTGGTTTTTTGACTTTTGGATTTTGTCCCTGGGATTGTGTTCTTTGGATTTGGACTTTGTACTTTTGCCTCCTGCATGTGATTAGGTTCTTCCTAAAATCCCATTTTACCTTCACTGCTGTAATTAGTCTGGTCCCAGAACCTGATCCTATGTTTATATAGCATCTCTCATTCCCTTATACAGTATACTATTCCTCTGAAGTCATCTCCCTGCAGTTCCCCTAGCCCTACAGTATAACTCTATTCTCTTCATGAAGCCCTATACAGTATACACCTCTATTCCCTCATGAAGCCCTCACAGTGTTTATTCTTCATGAAGCCCTGGTAACGACTAAAGATTTTATACACCTCTATTCTGCTCATGAAGCCTTTTACAGTATCTGCATCTATTTCTCATGAAGGCCTATACAGTATATACAGTAGTACCTGTTTGCTGCCCTATACAGTATACACCTCTATTCTCTTGGATGAAGCCCTATACAGTATACATTACCCTTCTTTCCCTCATGAAGCCCAGTATATACATGAAGACTATGTGCCTCCTATTCCTCATGAAGCCCTATACAGTATATACCTCTATTTCCTCATGAAAATCTATTTACCTTCTCTATTCCTCATGAAGCCCTATACAGTATCTGGATTCTCTATTGGATTTTGAAGCCCTATACAGTATACACCTCTATTCTCTCATGAAGCCCTATACAGTATACACCTCTATTCTCTCATGAAGCCCTATACAGTATATACCTCTATTCTCTCATGAAGCCCTATACAGTATACATCTCTATTCCCTCATGAAGCCCTATACAGTATACATCTCTATTCCCTCATGAAGCCCTATACAGTATATACACCTCTATTCTCTCATGAAGCCCTATACAGTATACACCTCTATTCTCTCATGAAGCCCTATACAGTATACATCTCTATTCCCTCATGAAGCCCTATACAGTATACACCTCTATTCCCTCATGAAGCCCTATACAGTATACATCTCTATTCCTCATGAAGCCCTATACAGTATACACCTCTATTCTCTCATGAAGCCCTATACAGTATACACCTCTATTCTCTCATGAAGCCCTATACAGTATATACCTCTATTCTCTCATGAAGCCCTATACAGTATACACCTCTATTCTCTCATGAAGCCCTATACAGTATACACCTCTATTCCCTCATGAAGCCCTATACAGTATACATCTCTATTCTCTCATGAAGCCCTATACAGTATACACCTCTATTCTCTCATGAAGCCCTATACAGTATATACCTCTATTCTCTCATGAAGCCCTATACAGTATATACCTCTATTCTCTCATGAAGCCCTATACAGTATACACCTCTATTCCCTCATGAAGCCCTATACAGTATATACTGTATATCTCTATTCCCTTATGAAGCCCTATACAGTATACACCTCTATTCTCTCATGAAGCCCTATACAGTATACACCTCTATTCTCTCATGAAGCCCTATACAGTATATACCTCTATTCTCTCTCTATTCTATTCTCATGAAGCCCTATACAGTATATACAGTATACACCTCTATTCCCTCATGAAGCCCTATACAGTATACATCTCTATTCCCTTATGAAGCCCTATACAGTATACATCTCTATTCCCTTATGAAGCCCTATACAGTATACACCTCTATTCTCTCATGAAGCCCTATACAGTATACACCTCTATTCTCTCATGAAGCCCTATACAGTATATACCTCTATTCCCTCATGAAGCCCTATACAGTATATACCTCTATTCCCTCATGAAGCCCTATACAGTATACATGAAGCCCTATACAGTCTCTATTCCTCATGAAGCCCTATACAGTATATACCTCTATTCCCTCATGAAGCCCTATACAGTATATACCTCTATTCTCTCATGAAGCCCTATACAGTATACACCTCTATTCTCTCATGAAGCCCTATACAGTATACATCTCTATTCTCTCATGAAGCCCTATACAGTATACCCTATACAGTATATACCTCTATTCCCTCATGAAGCCCTATACAGTATACACCTCTATTCTCTCATGAAGCCCTATACAGTATACACCTCTATTCTCTCATGAAGCCCTATACAGTATACACCTCTATTCTCTCATGAAGCCCTATACAGTATACACCTCTATTCCCTCATGAAGCCCTATACAGTATACACCTCTATTCTCTCATGAAGCCCTATACAGTATACACCTCTATTCTCTCATGAAGCCCTATACAGTATATACCTCTATTCTCTCATGAAGCCCTATACAGTATACATATATACCTCTATTCTCTCATGAAGCCCTATACAGTATACACCTCTATTCTCTCATGAAGCCCTAAACAGTATATACCTCTATTCTCTCATGAAGCCCTATACAGTATACACCTCTATTCTCTCATGAAGCCCTATACAGTATACATCTCTATTCTCTCATGAAGCCCTATACAGTATATACCTCTATTCCTCATGAAGCCCTATACAGTATACACCTCTATTCCCTCATGAAGCCCTATACAGTATATACCTCTATTCTCTCATGAAGCCCTATACAGTATAAGCCCTATACAGTATACACCTCTATTCCCTCATGAAGCCCTCTATTCTCTATTCCCTTATGAAGCCCTATACAGTATATACCTCTATTCTCTCATGAAGCCCTATACAGTATATACCTCTATTCTCTCATGAAGCCCTATACAGTATACACCTCTATTCCCTCATGAAGCCCTATACAGTATACATCTCTATTCCCTTATGAAGCCCTATACAGTATACACCTCTATTCTCTCATGAAGCCCTATACAGTATACACCTCTATTCTCTCATGAAGCCCTATACAGTATATACCTCTATTCTCTCATGAAGCCCTATACAGTATACACCTCTATTCCCTCATGAAGCCCTATACAGTATACATCTCTATTCCCTCATGAAGCCCTATACAGTATACACCTCTATTCTCTCATGAAGCCCTATACAGTATACACCTCTATTCTCTCATGAAGCCCTATACAGTATATACCTCTATTCTCTCATGAAGCCCTAAACTATTCTCTATTCATGAAGCCCTATACAGTATACACCTCTATTCTCTCATGAAGCCCTATACAGTATACATCTCTATTCCCTTATGAAGCCCTATACAGTATACACCTCTATTCCCTCATGAAGCCCTATACAGTATACACCTCTATTCTCTCATGAAGCCCTATACAGTATATACCTCTATTCCCTCATGAAGCCCTATACAGTATACACCTCTATTCCCTCATGAAGCCCTATACAGTATACACCTCTATTCTCTCATGAAGCCCTATACAGTATATACCTCTATTCTCTCATGAAGCCCTATACAGTATATACCTCTATTCTCTCATGAAGCCCTATACAGTATATACCTCTATTCTCTCATGAAGCCCTATACAGTATATATCTCTATTCTCTCATGAAGCCCTATACAGTATATACCTCTATTCTCTCATGAAGCCCTATACAGTATATCCCTCATGAAGCCCTATACAGTATATACCTCTATTCTCTCATGAAGCCCTATACAGTATATACCTCTATTCTCTCATGAAGCCCTATACAGTATACACCTCTATTCTCTCATGAAGCCCTATACAGTATATACCTCTATTCTCTCATGAAGCCCTATACAGTATATACCTCTATTCCCTCATGAAGCCCTATACAGTATATACCTCTATTCTCTCATGAAGCCCTATACAGTATATACCTCTATTCTCTCATGAAGCCCTATACAGTATATACCTCTATTCCCTCATGAAGCCCTATACAGTATATACCTCTATTCTCTCATGAAGCCCTATACAGTATATACCTCTATTCTCTCATGAAGCCCTATACAGTATACATCTCTATTCTCTCATGAAGCCCTATACAGTATATATCTCTATTCCCTCATGAAGCCCAATACAGTATATACCTCTATTCTCTCATGAAGCCCTATACAGTATATTCCTCTATTCTCTCATGAAGCCCTATACAGTATATACCTCTATTCTCTCATGAAGCCCTATACAGTATATATATTCCTCTATTCAGTATCTCATGAAGCCCTATACAGTATATACCTCTATTCTCTCATGAAGCCCTATACAGTATATACCTCTCTATTCTCTCATGAAGCCCCAGTATACAGTATATGAAGCCCTATACTATTCTCTCATGAAGCCCTATACAGTATACCTCTATTCTCTCATGAAGCCCTAAACAGTATACACCTCTATTCTCTCATGAAGCCCTATACAGTATACCTCTATTTCTCATGAAGCCCTATTCTCTCTATTCCCTTATGAAGCCCTATATACAGTATATACCTCTATTCCTCATGAAGCCCTATACAGTATGAAGCCCTATACAGTATATACCTCTATTCTCTCATGAAGCCCTATACAGTATACACCTCTATTCTCTCATGAAGCCCTATACAGTATATATACCTCTATTCTCTCATGAAGCCCTATACAGCCCTCCCTCATGAAGCCCAGTGTATACACCTCTATTCTCTCATGAAGCCCTATACAGTATATACCTCTATTCTCTCATGAAGCCCTATACAGTATATACCTCTATTCTCTCATGAAGCCCTATACAGTATACACCTCTATTCTCTCATGAAGCCCTATACAGTATATACCTCTATTCTCTCATGAAGCCCTATACAGTATATAGCCCTCTATTCTCTCATGAAGCCCTATACAGTATACTACCTGAAGCCCTATACTATTCTATTCTCATGAAGCCCTATACAGTATATACCTCTATTCTCTCATGAAGCCCTATACAGTATATATCTCTATTCTCTCATGAAGCCCTATACAGTATATACCTCTATTCTCTCATGAAGCCCTATACAGTATATACCTCTATTCTCTCATGAAGCCCTATACAGTATATACCTCTATTCTCTCATGAAGCCCTATACAGTATATACCTCTATTCTCTCATGAAGCCCTATACAGTATATACCTCTATTCTCTCATGAAGCCCTATACAGTATATACCTCTATTCTCTCATGAAGCCCTATACAGTATATACCTCTATTCTCTCATGAAGCCCTATACAGTATATACCTCTATTCTCTCATGAAGCCCTATACAGTATATACCTCTATTCAGTATATTCTCTCATGAAGCCCTATACAGTATATACCCTATTCTCTCATGAAGCCCTAAACAGTATCTCTATTCTCTCATGAAGCCCTATGAACAGTATATATACCTCTATTCTCTCATGAAGCCCTATACAGTATACACCTCTATTCTCTCATGAAGCCCTAAACAGTATATGAACCTCTATTCTCTCATGAAGCCCTATACAGTATATACCTCTATTATGATTCCCCTATACAGTATATACCTCTATTCTCTCTCATGAAGCCCTATACAGCCTCTATTCTCTCATGAATATACAGTATATATATTCTCTCCTCATGAAGCCCTATACAGTATATGAAGCCCTATACAGTATACCTCTCTCATGAAGCCCTATACAGTATAAGCCCTATTCTCTCATGAACCCTATACAGTATATACCTCATGAAGCCCTATACAGTATATACCTCTATTCTCTCATGAAGCCCCCTATACATGAAGCCCTATACAGTATATACCTCTGAAGCCCTATACAGTATATACCTCTATTCTCTCATGAAGCCCTATACAGTATATATACATGAAGCCCTACTATTCATGAAGCCCTCATGCCCTAGACAGTACCTCCTCATGAAGCCCTATACAGTATATACCTCTATTCTCATGAAGCCCTATACAGTGTATACCTCTATTCTCTCATGAAGCCCCTAAACAGTATACACCTCTATTCTCTCATGAAGCCCTATACAGTATACATTCTCTCATTCCCATACATGACCTCTATTCCCCTCATGAAGCCCTATACAGTATACACCTCTATGAAGCCCTTTCATGAAGCCCTGCACAGTATACACCTCTATTCCCTCATGAAGCCCTCCTCTATTCTCTCATGAAGCCCTATACAGTATACACCTCTATTCCCTCATGAAGCCCTATACAGTATATACCTCTATTCTCTCATGAAGCCCTATACAGTATATACCTCTATTCTCTCATGAAGCCCTAAACAGTATATACCTCTATTCTCACATGAAGCCCTCCTCCATTCTCTCATGAAGCCCTATACAGTATACACCTCTATTCCCTCATGAAGCCCTATACAGTACATACCTCTTTTCTTTCATGAAGCCCTGCACAGTATATACCTCTATTCCCTCATGAAGGCCTATACAGTATACACCTCTATTCTCTCATGAAGCCCTATACAGTATATACAGTGCTGCGACAAAGTATTCGCCGCCTTCTTGATTTCTGATTTTTTTGCATATTTGTCACACATATGTTTCAGATCATCAAACAACTTTTCATATTAGACAAAGATAACCCAAGTAAATACAAAATGCAGTTTTTAAATGATGATTTCATTTATTAAGTGAAAAAAGCGATCCAAATCTACCTGGCCCTATGTGAAAAAGTAATTGCCCCCCATGTTAAATCATGAGTTAACTGTGATTTACCACATTTTTTGAGTCCAATTTCACAAGCCACACCCAGGCCTGATTATTGACAGACCTGTTGAATCAAGAAATCACTTAAATAAAACCTGTCTGACAAAGTGAAGTAAGCTAAAAGATCTCAAAAAGCAACACATCATGCTGCAATCTAAAGAAATTCAAGAACAAACGAGAAACAAAGTCATTGACATCTATCAGTCTTGAAAGGGTTATAAAGCCATTGTTAAGGCTTTGGGACTCCGGCGAATTACGGTGAGAGCCATTTTCCCCAAATGGAGAGAACTTGGAGCAGTGTTGAACCTTCCCAGGAGTGGCCGGTCTACCAAATTTACTCTAAGAGTGCATCGATGACTCATCCAGGAGGTCACAAAAGAACCCAGAACAACATCTAAAGAACTGCAGGCCTCACTTGCCTCAGTTAAAGTCCGTGTTCATGATTCAACAATAAGACAGAGACTGGGCAAAAATGGCATCCATGGAAGAGTTCCAAGGAGAAAACCACTGCTGACCAAAAAGAACACAAAGGCTCGTCTCACATTTGCCAAAATACATCTTGATGATCCCCAAGACTTTTGGGAAAATATTCGGTGGACTGAAGAGACAAAAGTTGAAATTTTTGGAGGGTGTGCGTCCCGTTACATCTGGCATAAAATTAACACAGCATTTCATAAAAAGAACATTATACCAACAGTCAAACATGGTGGTGGTAGTGTGATGGTCTGGGGCTGCTTTGCTGCTTCAGGACCTGGACGACTTGCTGTAATTGATGGAACCATGAATTCTGCTCTCTACCAGAAAATCCTGAAGGAGAATGTCCGTCCATCAGTTTGTGACCTCAAGCTCAAGCGCCCCTAGGGTTATGCAGCAGGACAATGATCCGAAACCCACCAGCAAGTCCACCTCTGAATGGCTTAAAAAAATAAAATGAATGTGTGTGTGAGTGTGTGTGTCTGTGTGCCTGTGTGTGTGTTTGTGTGTGTGTGTGTGTGTGTGTGTGTGTGTGTGTGTGTGCGTGCGCATGTATGAGCGTGTGAGTGAGTGTGTGTGCACGTGTGTGTGAGTGTGTGTGTCTTGTCTGTGTGTGCCTGTGTGTGTGTGCGTTTGTGAGAGTGCATGTGTGTGTGTGTGTGCGTGAGGGGCAGGGAGCAAGTCTTACACAGGACTATGTGTAACTGCTCCTTTCCTGTTCTAATGTGGGTCAGAGTTCAGGTTCTTTGAGGAAGTGTGAACAGTATTAAACGCCACAGTAACAATGGTACGCTGATCACACGGTGTCGGATCGGACCGGCTGTGATTACAGGAACGAGTGCTTGAGATTCTGATCGAGCCACAGGGATCAGGTTTCCTTTCAAAAGTAATTCATCTCTGGGTGCGGTAGTCGGAAGGCTTAGGTTTAGGTTCAGGTTCGGGTTTGAAATGTTGCCAAAACATCGTCTTTGACACCTGACTGAGAGCAGTTTGATACCGCTGGACTGGCGGAAATGTGAGCCAGAGCAGGATGCGTGAGTCACAGAGAGCACATACCAGATGGGAGTACGGAGAAGACCTGCTCATGATACAACACCACACAATTCATCTGTAACACTCTGACTGATGATGCGATGCAGCATGAATACTCTTCATTTATAGTGGGGTCAATGACAAATAAGCCTTTTAAAAATGTTTTTTTTTTTTATCTTTAAAAATGTACAGAATACATTTATTTGAAGTTGGAAGAGTGTGTTTAAACAAGTCTTAATGGTTGCACAACATTTACAGGGTTTTAGTACAGTTTCAGACTGTATTTGCAATTTCACCGGCCAAAAAATGTCAGGTGGCGCAACCAAAAGTTTCTTGAAAAAAAAACACACTTCCCTCTTTTTTTTCTAAGTGATTTTTTAGTAAGTATACCTGAGAGTGTCTACTCTGCCTAAAACATTACTATTTTGTAATTGAGCTGAGTATTAAAAGTAACTTATGGATTCTTTATTGTAGGGGGCGGGTATTTTGGTTTTCCAAACAATTTAAGAACAATTAAACTATAAAACTTTGTTTATTTTAAAGGTTTTCAATATAAAATTATGCCCCAATATTAATATTATATTAATTCATATTTTAAATTACATATTTAATACAACCCCAATTCCGAAATAATTGGGACAAAGTGTAAATTGTGAATAAAATCAAAATGCAGTGACATTCAAATCACACCAGCCAGTATTTTATTCACAACAGAACAGAGATAACATAGCAAATGTGGAAAATGAGAAATTTTACAATTTTATCCACAAAATGAGCTCATTTCAAATTTGATGGCTGCTACAGGTCTCAAAAAAGTTGGGACGGGGGCCTATTTACCATGGTGTAGCATCCCCTCTTCTTTTTAACACAGAGTGGAGGCGTCTGGGCATTGAGGAGACAAGTTTCTTGAGTTTAGCCATTGGAATTTGATGCCACTCTTGTTTAATACAGGCTTCCAGCTGCTGGAGAGTTTTGGGTCTCCTTTGACGGACTTTTCGTTTAATTACGCGCCAAATGTTCTCAATCGGTGAAAGATCAGGACTGCAGGCAGGCCAGTGCAGCACACGGACTCTTCTATTACAAAGCCATGCTGTTGTAACAGCTGCAGTATGTGGTTTTGTATAGTCCTGCTGAAATACACAAGGCCTTCCCTGGAATAGGTGTTGTCTGGAGGGGAGCATATGTTGCTCTAAAACCTTTATATACCTTTCAGCATTCATGGTGCTTTTTATAACATGCAAGTGTCCCACACCATATGCACTAATGCATCCCCATACCATCAGAGATGCTGGCTTTTGAACTGAACGCTGATAACAGGAGGGGTGGTCTTTCTCCTCTTTAGCCTGGAGGACACAACGCCCATTATTTCCAACAAGAATGTCAAATTTAGACTCGTCTGACCACAGGACACTTTGCTACAGTCCATTTTAAATGAGCCTTGGCCCACAGAACACGGCGGCGCTTCTGGATCATGCTCAACAATGGCTTCCTTTTTGCATGATAGAGTTTTAGGTGGCATCTGTGGATGGCACGGCGGACTGTGTTTACAGTCAGTGGTTTCTTGAAGTATTGCTGGGCCCATTTAGTAATGTCAATGACAGAATCATGCCGGTTAGTGATGCAATGGCATCTGAGGGCCCAAAGATCACGGGCATCCAGTAAAGGTCTTCGGCCTTGTCCCTTACGCACAGAGATTTTTCCAGTTTTTCTGAATCTTTTTATGATGTTATGAACTGTCGATGATAAGACCTTCAAAGCCTTTGCAGTTCGACGTTGAGAAAAATTGTTTTTAAAGTATTCCACAATTTTTTTACGCAAGCCTTCACAGGTTGGAGAGCCTCTGGCCATCTTTACTTCTGAGAGACTCAGCCTCTCTTAGACATCCCTTTTATAGCCAATCATGTTACACACCTGATGCCAGTTAACTTAATTACTTGCTAAATATTCATTCAGCTGATTCTCTTATATATTAATTGCTTTTTCAGCCCTTTTTTGCCTGTGTCCCAACTTTTTTGAGACCTGTTGCAGCCATAAAATTTGAAATAAGCTCATTTTGTGGATAAAAATGTAAAATGTCTCAGTTTCAACATTTGAAATGTTATCAATGTTCTATTGTAAATAACATATTGGCTCATGTGTTCTGAAAGTCATTGCATTTTGATTTTATTCACAATTTACACTTCGTCCCAAACTCTTTTGGAATTGGGGTTGTGCATTTCACATAGTGTTAACTTGCTCGGACAGTTGCGCCACCTGACATTTTGAGGGTTTGAGATGGCAAAACATAAAATATGTATCATTTTTATGATAAACTGGAAATATGTTCAAATTAAACAGGTTTTATAGAACAAAATGATGCTTATTATGAATCATTTCAAATTATTTTAAACCAAAGTAGTGCACTCGGCCAATGTCACGTTCTTGACCCAGAATACAATTCTTGATGACAACCTGCAATGGCAAATAGATTTTGACCAATTTGATTGGACAGATTGGTATAACTTTAAACATTTTCCATTTCAATGAATGATTAATTGTTTAAGGAATTGGTTTGCACACGTCACATACACCGAGCCTTATTATGTCGTGTCACATCCCAGTAGTGGCATTGAGAAACAGCACATCTTTGCAGTCATATTTTGACATGACATCTATTGGGTAGAATTGTGACATATCACATCTATGCAGCTGGTTTGAGAAATGTCACATCTATGCAGTTGCATTATGACGTATAACATCTGAATTTACTGAGCAATAAAGTCATTAAAAATGCAATATAAAATGCTTAAATAGACCTGTCTGTCAGTAAAGTGATAGAAAAATGTAAAAAACCATTTCAAATCTTGGTGACACCATCAAAACTAGCAGCTGAGTGCTAGAGTATCATGTGTTCGTAGACAGCATACATTACGCAAATACAGACATCTGCACTGATTTATGAGGTCTTTCGCATGTTAGCACCATTTCACTCCAGCAATACTTGGGTTATCCACCACACTGAGGCAGATCGTGGAATCCTTCATAAATCAAATATACTATTTTGTGGGCCCATAGTTATGAGTGAAATAATTTCATAGACTTTCTGTGATAAATGAGCGTTTGTTTTGTTGGCACAAAATGGCGGACCATGGTAACACTATGAAGTACTATTTCCTGTCAGCGTGGGTATCTGTAGGGAGAGGATGCCATCTCATAATTATTGCACTTGAAGGGCCATTTTCACAGACTTGGATTAAGCATAGTCCTGGACAAAACAGTTTTGTTTGGAGATTTTCCTTTGAAAAGAAAATTTAGTCCAGGATTAAGCTTTATCAATATCTGAGACAGCGGCCCTGAAAGTCATCGTTTAAATTGAGTCTGGGGGTGAAATGAAGGTGAGATGATTGTGTTTCTGGAGGTCCTCAACACTTTAACAGAGTCTAATGGAGCTGTGGTCATTACAAACACACACACACTAAAAGGCTTACAGTGTGCTTTTCCAGCTAAATCATCCAGAATTTAGATCAATAGTCCTCCTTATGGATACATTTTGAATGCTACTACTTCTGCTACTAAAACTACCACTATTGATAATCTACTACAACAACAACTACTACTGCTGCTAATAATAATAATTATAATAATAATTATTATTATTATTATTAATACATTGTATAAATATAATGCTTTCTATTATCAATAATAAAAATCCATGTGCATTAGAAATCATACCATTGTACAAATTATCTAAAAAAACTTGTGTTAAAAACAGAAACCTCTTGATATTCAGAGTGTGTCTGAGGATGAGCCTGCATTTGCTCGTGAAGAAACATTCCTCAAATGTTTGAGGGAAATGTGTGGGAATTCCCAGCGGATTCCCAGAAACCGTTTGACATAAACAAGCTTGATCCTGCCAATGTTACGCAGAAGAGATCCTATGACAAAACAAAGCGACGCCTGCCAAAAAATATCAGGATCAAAAAGCAGCGGGTGAAGAAAGTCTTCCGCTGCCCACTGAAAATTCTGATTTAAATCAAACTAAGCAGGCCAGTCTGATGTAAGCAGTGCTTTACAAGATTCAGCCAGCTGACAATCCCCAGCAGCCAGACAGTGAGAGTGTTTACATGACGTTAGAGAAAATCGATTTATTGCGTTAGTCCAACTGAAACCAGACTTTTAAAATACATATGAACATGTTAGTCCGACTGGAATCATGCTAAATCGAATTTCTAATAGTCGGAATAACTAATCCAGATAGTGCGGTTACTAGTTGCATTATTCCTCCATGTATACACTTGAATCGAACCAAATTCAAATATGCGTTCTGAGCATGCTCCACAATTCATCATGCAGGATTTTGACCCGGAAGTCCTGTGGACCTGTAAACACCAAATTGATTAGCAACGACTCTGTGCTCTGGCCAATCAGTAAGTTTGTGCTGAACAGTAGCAGTCCTCATCTGCAAGGGTATTGGTGCTTGAACAGTCACAGCTTGGGAACTCATAACTTCTTCCATCCACATAATTTATCAAATTACTTGAGCGTCATCTGACAATTCTCCGTCCACTCGCCATCGGAAAACTCAAAACGACTCTCTCCCTCTAGTCTTTACTCCTGACCCGCATCCAACATGCACCAGAAGCCGAAAGCACAGATGCTAACTTACATAGTTGGAACTACCAACTTTGCATGGACAAACCATGTAAGTTGCTAACTTAGATAGCAACTATGTTTTTGGGAAATGCACCCCGGGGTAATTGAGAGGGCACAAAGTGGAGCATAGCGAAGGTTGTGCTGTAGGAGCAGTCCAGGAGCATACAGCGTTGCCGCCTGACTTCCACTAATATCATAAGAATCAGGGACAGCGTGCATCTCGACTGTACAAAAAACAGCGTACAGCACATACGAAATGTACACAGCTGTGAGGTTGCCCGTGTCCGCATGCTACCAGTTAGCCGCCAGCTAACTTGTTTGTGGATTGTTTGGTCAGTAACGTAACCACAAACCAGGAAAGGTCCAACACGAACAAGCTGAAAGGGGGCATATCGCCACCTATCGTGGAGGAGACGGACATTTTTCGGTCAATAAACCGATTCCCTTATTGCTCATGTATACGGAGACAAGAACAGTCGTCTGATTAAATGGCCTAATTAAGCTATAACCGTAGCTCGACTCAACTGTGCATGTAAACATACTGAGTGCTCTAGTTCGTCCACCAGCCTGTTCTACTATTTTAACCAGCTTTATTCAGCCACAAACAAACTATGCCCAGCAGCAGACCAGCCGTGACCACCTAGAAGCATCAAGTTAGGATCCCAACAGGCCTTGGTTGATTTTCCAGTTGGTTTATCAGATTTGACAGCCCCAAATATATTGCTAATGTCGCTCAGTGCTACAAAAAATATATCCCATAAGAGACTCAAACCTCAGTGTGTACTCCATTTGAGACAAAAATGTTGATATAAAGTAAAATTTGCCAATCACATTGAAGCATCAAAACATTTTCCCACTTCGTCCATAATGAAGAACCAGCTCTCTTCTACAGTCACCCACGTTCTCCTTCTTAGTACTACAATAGTTCAGCAAATGATTGAAACAGAAAAGATATTTGGAAACCGCATGGTCCCTGAACAACTAAAACTGTACTTCATACTACAACTACATAATTTCAGTGGTTGATAAGTGATAAGATTTTTTTTTTAACAAATGACAAGCAGGCAATTTAGCAGGCTGCGCTTTTGGTCTTGCAGGCCAGTATATAATTAATGCCAATTCAACCAGGCAGGCTGCGAGCGAGCACTTACCTGCCATTTGCTGTATAAAAAGATGGACGAAGCAACCATGACGTCACCCACTGGTTTCAGCATACCATTTAGGAAGCCTCGATTTTGGCTATTTGAACAGCGCTATATTATCATTTTGAAACCGGAGAGGATTCCTATTGGACGAAAGCATGAATTGAAGATCTAGGGAGGAGCAAGGGGTGGATCTATGGGTGGATCTGACCGTATCTGATGAGGACCAGAGGATAGCTGCGCCCCCAAAGCATATCTGGCTTTATCCTTTATTCTAGTCTTTTTGGGACCATAATTTACCAAATGAACCTCATGATATATCGAAAGAGACTTGAAACTTGTGAGATACCATAAAATAATGTGGAAAATCATTATTGAATTAATAAATCAGGTGGGAAGGTAGGGTCATTTTCAGCATTGTACTTCTTTCTGCAACCACCGACGTCGCCACCTGCTGGCCGTTAAATAGAATGCAATTTTAAGAGATTTGCGCATTGGCTTCCCTTTCCAGACTTGGGCGCTGCGTCCATCTTTTTATACAGTCTGTGTTACCTGCCCACTCAGGCCCACAGATTATATAAAATCAGAAACAAATCAATCAATTAAAGATCTCAATTAGAATATTTATTCCAAAATTTGAGATAATCAGCCGCTGATTAATTGAGTACGAGTCGCTGAATAATATCACCGAGAATGCGCAAGTGTTCCTCATAAAGAACTTCAACGAACATGAGTCTCTCTATCTGAAAAGATATTTGCTGCCCCCACGTGGCATCTTAAAGAAAGGACAGGATTATTTAAGGACAGTCATTAAATGGATACTGTATGGGTCTTGGAGCCTATACCATGTATAAATCGAGCGAGAGGCAGAAGCAGTCTGGACAGTAGCCTGTCCGTCGCCGGGCTCCCACATCACACACAGAAAAAGGTGATTTAGTGTCCTCGATCAGCCGAACTAGCTCGTCTGTGGTCTGTGGGAAAAAACCCACACAAACGCGGGAGATCATGCAGACTGCAGACCCCACATAGAAAGACCCCAGGATGGATTTGAACTCAAAATCTTATTCCTGCGACTTAACAGCGCTATCTATTGCACCAGCGTGACCTCCCAGCATAACTTTTTTGAATGAGCGTATGATAAACCTCAGAGAATATTTTGGATCGTCTGGTGCTCGGAAAAATGGCTCTGTTCCATGCTGATTCTGGACAATGATCGACCGACTGCTCACTCTTTTCAACTTAAACCTCGTCCAAGGTAGAGCCTTTCATCAGCAAACGCACCTCAACTTTGTCAGAAATGTGTTATCTCGACAGAAATGATTGCTGACAGAAAATACATTTGAAATGAATAACTTAAATATTTACAAACCTCACTTGAATTGAACTGATATATAATTTCTATTCACGGGTATATGCCCATGCTAGTAGGAAGTCTGGGTGAGTGCGAAGACCCAAACACATTTTCTGAGCTCCTCTTATTATACAATTCATATACAATTCCGCCCTCTAGTGGCAAAACAACGTAAACCATCAAGTTTGCAATTCAGTAAAATTCCGCAAGTGATCACAGGTTACACTTAAGTTAGCAGTACTACATTTTTAAAGCTATTGCTGGCCAGTGGCATACTTTCCAATAATTTAGTTTGTTGGTTAACTAAAAATGGATATGCGATATGGTAAAGTGATTCAAACTGCAAAAACTGCCATACTGCCATATGGTTACCGTCTGTCTCCGCCAAAGCTCCATATCTACGTTCATTTAGATGCACAGTAGGCAAATATCTGGTAATAATTAGGGTTCACGCGGGCCCACTCACTCGTAGATAACAACAAAGAACATTCCAGTGCCTGATGCAAGGCATAGCTCTATGTGGATATAACGGAACGTAGAAACCAAGAGGTGAATGACCCCTGCTGCAGATTATTTGAAGATGAACCCCTTTCGGTCAAAATCTTAAACTGTATGGTCACAGCCTCTGACCTCATAGATAATATCTTTGTTGTGCATTGCAGAGCTTACGAGACCGTACTCTACTCATATGCCACTTGCTTCAAAACTTAGTCTCTAATTTTCTGTCACTTTATCGGTTGCCCGGCAAACCAGATTTTCTTGTGACACGGTTTATGCACGATAAGGGATGGAATTTTTGGGACATGGGCGAAGAATGATCATTTTGCCCTGAGGTGAGTGAAACAACTCGGGAGAGAATGAAATAACATTTGTAAATCATAAATTCGCATTATAAATAATACATTCTTAATCGTGTAATGGCACGCGAACCACGTCGGATTTTGTTATCAAACTAAATATGATTCATGAGGGGGGAAAAAATCAGATATTTGTGGGTTTATACATTGCTTACAACTTGCTGAATATACAACCCCAATTCCGAAATAGTTGGGACGAAGTGTAAATTGTGAATAAAATCAAAATGCAATTACTTTCAGATCACACAAGCCAATATGTTATTTACAGTAGAACATAGATAACATTTCAAATGTTGAAACTAAGACATTTAACATTTTTATCCAAAACATGAGCTTATTTCAAATTTTCTGGCTGCAACAGGTCTCAAAAAAGTTGGGACACAGGCAAAAAAGGGCTGAAAAAGCTATTAATATATAAGGGAATCATCTGAAAGAACATTTAGCAAGTAATTAAATTAACTGGCATCAGGTGTGTAATATGATTGGCTATAAAAGGGATGTCTTAGAGAGGCTGAGTCTCTCAGAAGTAAAGAAGGCCAGAGGCTGTCCAACCTGTGAAGGCTTGCGTAAAAAATTGTGGAATACTTTAAAAACAATGTTCCTCAATGTCAAATTGCAAAGGCTTTGAAGGTCTCATCATCGACAGTGCATAACATCGTCAAAAGATTCAGAGAAATTGGACAAATCTCTGTGCGTAAGGGACAAGGCCAAAGACCTTTACTGTATGTCCGTGATTTTCGGCCCCTCACGCCACTGCATCACTCACCGGCATGATTCTGTCATTGACATTACTAAATGGGCCCAGGAATACTTCAAGAAACGGCTGTCTGTAAACACAGTCTGCTGTGCCATCAACAGATGCCACCTAAAACTCTGTCATGCAGAAAGGAAGTCATTGTTGAGCATGATCCAGAAGCGCCGCCGTGTTCTGTGGGCCAAGACTCATTCAAAATGGACTGTAGCAAAGTGTCCTGAGGTCAGACGAGTCCAAATTTGATATTCTTGTTGGAAATCACAGGCGTCGTATCCTCCGGGCTAAAGAGGAGAAAGACCACCCCTCCTGTTATCAGCTTTCAGTTCAAAAGCCAGCATCTCTGATGGTATGGGGATGCATTAGTGCACATGGTGTGGGACACTTGCATGTTTTAAAAAGCACCATGAATACTGAAAGGTATATAAAGGTTTTAGAGCAACATATACTCCCCTCTAGATGACATCTATTCCAGGGAAGGCCTTGTGTATTTCAGCAGGACAATGCAAAACCACATACTGCAGCTATTACAACAGCATGGCTTCGTAGTAGAGGAGTCCGTGTGCTGAACTGGCCTGTCTGCAGTCCTGATCTTTCACCGATTGAGAACATTTGGCGCAGAATTGAACGAAAAAGTCCGTCAAAGGAGACCCAAAACTCTCCAGCAGCTGGAAGCCTGTATTAAACAAGAGTGGGATCAAATTCCAATGGCTAAACTCAAGAAACTTGTCTCCTTAATGCCCAGACGCTCCACTCTGTGTTAAAAAAAGAAGAGGGATGCTACACTATGGTAAACAGGCCCCTGTCCCAACTTTTTTGAGACCTGTAGCAGGCATCAAATTTGAAATGAGTTCATTTTGTGGATAAAATTGTAAAATTTCTCAGTTTCAACATTTGCTATGTTATCTCTATTCTGTTGTGAATAAAATACTAGCTGATGTGATTTGAAAGTCATAGCGTTTTTATTTTATTCACGATTTGCACTTTGTCCCAACTATTTTGGAATTGGGGTTGTAGTAAACAAGGCAATCAGAGATGGCAGACTTCACCCCATTCACGCAAATATTGGCAAATGCGGAAACACAAACAAACAGACAGACAGACAGACAAACAAACAAACACACACACAGAGCCGCTAAAAACAGTACTTAAGGCAGAATGTTTTAGGGCTTTTTGATGACAGTATAGAGTCAGGTTAACGGCAGACGAAGGTCGATAACCGATTCTGACCGTCGCCGCGGCCCACAATGGGCAGGCCCCGCTTCTTACAGACCCCCAAAGCCCAGAGCATTTGGCTTCTATGCTAACGTGAAGGGGCGCAGACTGGATGGGAACAAGCTGACGGCGACCTGACAAACCTAGTGAGCATTAGAATATCTTTTCCTGGATGACAGCGGCTGGAGAAAAAACGGATACATAAAACGGAATTAACGCGGATAAAGATTATTAAAAGTGGTGGGTTGGAGGCGGAGGAGCAAACTTATTTCATTGTAAATGCGGGACAACAGAAACGCACGGTGCAAAACAACTGATGACTCCGTTACAAGTTAATTTACACACGCGGCTCCACCAGGAATCCCGCACGTAATGCGGCTCCATGAGCGTCTGTTGCCAGTTAGTTGGAAAATATGCTGCCTGGCGTGAACGATCACATAGGTACGGCGAGTCACGTCCCTAATAATGGCGAGAGGAGGGAAGGGTCCGGGGCCTCTGTCACGCCCTTAGCCGCCGGCCCCTCCCTCGGTGCCTGTGCGCCATGTTGGAGTGTGTCACACAGCACTGAGGGCGCCTGCTGGCTGGTGAAGTATCCAACAATCCGAACTCGGGGTTACGTTCAACAAGCTTTTCTTGCCACTAAACGAAAAAAAATTAGTTTTTCTTTTATTCGAACCTTCGTCCGGGATTATTACACATGGGTTACACCTGTGGGATGAGCCGGGCTCCCACTGTAATCGCGGAGGGATGGTGAGTTATTTTACGTTCAGGGGGAGGGAGTCATGGGTGTGCTAACCGTGATATCTCCATCAAACACCGACCCCAGAGAGGGAGAGAGTTGGCCGCGACGAACCGTACACAGTCCGTGGCCTACTAATCCTGCGGTTGTAGCTGCCGCTCTAGCATTAACCAGCTCACTAAAGCGGCGTAAAGCCTGTAGTCGCCGCCTCACTCGCTAACTTAACATTATTTTGAGGAGCGTCGTTCAGTTGAACTGTAAAAAGTAGTGGAAACATCTAGAGGCTACAGCGAACTCAATGAGCTGCTAGTTGGTCTAACTTCTCAGTTGTATTTGGTAGCTTTTATAGAGTTTAAAGCTGATGAGTCGTTAATCAGAATAAATCAACGTTCGTTGGCCAGTGATGCTGGTCGGGTTATTTGCGCCCATTCAGGTTTTTAGCGATATTTAGCTACGTAGCAACAGTAACACGGCTAGCTGCCTATGCTAATCAAGTTTTAGACACCGAGCTTGCGACTGTAGCCTGGCGAGCCCTGTGCAGCTGGCGAGCGGATTATCCGCCGTGTAGCTCCTCCTGACATGCGCTGTTGCTGCTAGCGAGCTATTTGCTAGCGGGAATGTGGCTGGTCGTGTATTTTAATGTTATTATTTACTGTTAGTTGTGTGTATTCGCCTCACTGAGATGAGCTGGATAATGTTAGCTGACTTATTTTTGATGCCATTAATCTCCCATTGTTTTAACTATATTGATAATTTCGGAAGCTCTACCAGCTACCAACTCGCCTGTTCAGGAAAAAAAGTTAGTAATTAAACGCCATATGACAGCTGGTTTTCCACGCGTCCTTTCGTTTGATTCCGGTTACTTGAAATGCAGCTCTGCGAGTGCGGATCTGTACTATTGCGAGACGGTCAGAGTGTGTCCGGTGCGGGGTCCCCGGCTTTGTCTTGTGTCAGTGGGACTGTGATTATAAGGACAATAGAAATCGGGGCGATTGTTGGAAGGACTGTCTTGATTTTTGTTGGCTTTCTTAACTTTGCATATCTGTTAATAACCATCTACTTTGGTTTATGATGAGTCTGGGAAGTGCTTTTTTAGTAATAATTAATGATTATCCTTCAAATTCTCTCTAAACCGAATGAAAGTATGGACACGTTTGCTCTTGGTTGGATGTTCTGCAAGGAATTTTTTGGGTACTTGCAGTGTTATTTGATTGTTTTAATGTAATTTGAATATTGGGTGACGGAACTCTCGTTACCAGGAATAGCACTTTACTCTAACGTTGTTCTGTGCTCCCTATCGGCTGTCAGGATCTTGAGATTTTTCTCTGAAGGTCGTTTCATGAAGTGAGAGAACCGGCTGGGTTACCTGTGGGTAGCAGCGCCTGCACACAAATACATTCCCAATTGCGCAAGGCTGTGTTTATTTCTAGGATTAGCGCCAACGCTGGGATGCATGGCGGACAGAACGAGCGAGCGCTGCTCTTGCCTGATCCCTTGGTTTGTCAAATCTCAGTAACTGTTACGCGCTCTCTGTGCAAGGTTGAGCTTTATGCGTTTCATTGCGCGTTTCTTTACACATGGCTGGTAGCCCTGACTGACAGGTGTGGCCTGACCTCTCACCTCTTATCCTATTACTCAGTGTTCCAGCCCGCGTTAGAGCGGTAGTCAGGCGTGGCTCCGGATCTCTGTTCCGTGTCCACGGCAGTCAGCATTTTGGCAGCTAAGGAATTCTGATTTTTGTCCAACACACCCATACAAAGCGAGTTCTGTGATGTTGAGGGCCTGTTGGCGCACGCCGGGCTCGTCTCCTATATTTATGTGACACGTTCTTATTGCCATCATTTTACACTCTGTTCCTGCGGTTTTTTTGCTTGCTGAGACTGTCCTGTGATTGGGCCCGGCCCGCACCTGTGAGCATGCAGTATTCGCTGGCAGACGGTCATGTGACCTGCCAGTGTACAGCAGGCCCTGGCAGACAGTCATGTGACACCAGCTGTAGCTGCCATCTGTATACTAATGATGGTCGCCCTGGTGTGTGGCTCTTGTAATAAATGCTCATTCATTCTCTCTCTCTCTCTCCCTCCCAAAGTTCATCTTTGTATCCTCCTTTACCAGAGTGCCGTTGCTCTGCTGATAGTTTTTTCTAGACTGCGTGTACATGCTCTGATGTGGGCTTGGAAATGCTAACTTGCTGTCTTAGTTCATATGGTGGGTTGAATATTTTGCTTAGCCAGAAGATTCTAACGAAATGAAGAATTTATCTTAAACTTTGTGCCTTAGTATTTTCATTCATCAATGCTACTTATTATTTTTCAGTGAGATGAATTGTGGTTGTGCATGCTAGTTGAAGATCTTGCAAATTTACAATGATGTCAGTGCTAGTGAAGATCCATTGCATTGGTGGCCTGGGACTGGTTGGGAGGATCCCGACGCTCATTGTCAGAGTTCATTGTCCTCAATGCCTGTTCCTCCTGAGTTGGACGGGACAAGTAATTCCTCATTCGAATTCATGAGCAATTACTGAGGTCTGGGGGGTGTTTTCTGAAGAGGAACAGTAGTGGTTTCTCAAGCAAACCGGAAATGATTTGCATGTCAAATGGGTTGACCTTTTGTTTTCTCACTGATGTGAAATGCTGTAATTGGAACGTCACTGCGATTTACAGTCTCATCTGTTACTTTTCACCAAACGGACAGTAGGGTAGAGATCCAAGTGAAATTGTCTTGGTTTTTTGATCGTGAGTAATTTTAAAAAATTCCTATTTCTCCACTTAAACCAAGGTAGGCCAATAAAAAAATATTTGGTTAGCATCCAGAAGATTTAAGTTTTCAGGGGTGGGAGGGATGTTTTTTGATTTTTTTTTTTTTATTACCTCCGCCAAGGAGGTTGTTTTTGCCGGCGTTGGTTTGTCGGTCTGTTTGTGTACAAGATTACACAAAAGTAATGAACAGGTATCTCTGAAATTTTGTGGGTGGGTGGCTATTACATCAGGGATGGACCCTATTGATTTTGCACATGATTGGTCACACAAGTAGTGTGGCAGAGGTATGTGCCCTGCTGAGTGCCCTGCTAGTTTTATCATCGTAAAAATAATACTAACAAGGCAACATGGTCACCAATATCCCCCGCCACGGTAAGAATGGTCACGGGAGATTCCATGTTCATACAAAAAAAAAAAAAAAATGCAATGACACTATCCACTGAAACATATGCAAGGAGATAATAAAATGAAGGAATAGTTGGCGAGAAAACTTGTCCCCATTGCAAATCCGGTACACCAAGTCGACGAACAGAAACAAGGACGGTAACTCCGTAAAAATAAAATTCTCGGAATCAATTGTCGAACTCATTCAATAGGGTCATCTGTACTGGCCACACACAAAATTTCATCCACGTTGCTGAGAAAACTTGTCCCCATTAAACACCCATGCACCAGGTTCAGAGTTAAGGGCCATAACTCAGAAAAAATGAATTTCTCAGAATCAATTGTCGAACTCATGCAATAGGGTCATTAGTACTGGCCGCACACAAAATTTGACCCATGAAGGTGCAATAGTTGCCGAGAAAACTTGTCTCCATTGCAAATCCCATACACCAAGTCGACGAACAGAAACAAGGACCACCTCGTAAAAATAAATTTCTCGGAATCAACTGTCGAACTCATTCAATAGGATCATTAGTACTGGTCACCCACAGAATTTCATCCACGTAGGTGCAATAGTTGCCGAGAGAACTTGTCCCCATTGCAACACCCATACACTTAATTCCACGAACATAGTCAAGGGCCATAACTCTGTAAAAATAAAATTCTCGGAATCAATTGTCGAACTCATTCAGTAGGGGCATCAGTACTGGCCACATACAAAATTTCATTCACGTAGGTGCAATAGTTTCTGAGAAAACTTGTCCCCATTGAACCCGGACGGACAGACGGACGAGCTCCATTCCAATATCCCCTGATCCACTTCGTGGCGGGGGATAAGAATGATAATAATAATATCATAAGGGGTTGAGATCCAAATAGAGCAACAAATCCAAATCAAAGTATTAACATGAAGAATCAAACCTGCCTTTAGAACCCGTAAATGGCGCAGTGATTGAAAGCTGAACTGATCGTCTGCTGCATCGACAGGGACTCTGAGCAATTTTCTTACTTTTTGTTGGCGGTGTTTTAAGGGGTTTTTTCAATATTAAAAAAAAAAAATCGGAGCTGGGAGAGTTTTTCTGGACTGGGTGAGGACACTAACAAACTCTTTTTTTTTTTTTTTTTTAAGGCCTCATAAACTTTGACGAGCTGTTCGATCAGTAACCCTCAGCTTTTTTGAGCAGAAGTTACTTGGTAATCCCAGTCAAACACTCAGGAACACAGATCTGTCATTTTTACTTCTCTGTGAAGAAAAATAAATTCTTGTGAAAAATCTGAGTTGGTCAGTGATGTCCTCCTTCCCTTTTCTTGGTAATTTCATGAATACAGTGATGCTTTTGATTTTCATTAGTTGTGTGCTTGTGGCAAGCAGAGGCTGAAGGCAAGCTGCACATTGTTCTTCTGAAGTGCGTTTCTTTATTTTTATTTTTCCATTTCCACAATTCGGTTGTCCTGTATCAACTGCCCGAGCGTTCGCGATAGAGACGCGGTTCAAACGCCGAATCGTCTGGCCTGACTGTGTCTCCCGGCCTTGTATAAACGGTTGCGTAACCCCTTTTCATTCTTTCGCAATCCCCATTTTTCATCCCTTCTTTTTTCCCTATACTAGTCAATGGGCGGAATGTTCTCGCACTCTAGAATTTAGAGTGCAGAGAGGCAAAAAAATGACAAGGAAAAAAATTTTGTAATCGCTTCCCGGCTACAATTTCCAACGTACACACAAATTCTACATCAAAACGTAGGAAAATTTTTGCAGGCCTGAAAAATGTCACTTTGGAAAAAAAAACAGACAAAGGGTTGAGACTCTAGGCACCCCCAAGCGACAGGAGCGCAGACCAACTGCCCCATAGACAGCCATTATAACAGGAGCGGAAAAGTTTGGGAAGAAAGTTGAAAAAGATCTTTTTTGAAAACACCATCCTGACCACATACTTGACACTACAAGGAAAAAAAAACATGGGGACGCTCAGCAGAGTTCCCTCTCGCTCACCGTATTTTTGTTTTTACCATAGGACCTACAGTCTGCCAGAAAATGGTAGTAGTTTGGACAGTGTCACTGACGATTTCTTTGAATTCCTTTCTGTCTCAGCGCCTGTGAGATCACCATGGCAAGCACACAGGGGTGCTGCTGTCTCCATAGAGACACGCACACACACACACAGGAGCTGCTGTCACACGCACACACACACACATCTGTCTGTGTTTCTCACTGGTAAAAATACAGCGTCAGCAATTAAACAGGCTGGTATGGACAAATTTCAGAGCGCTTTTGCGCGCTGAAATTTGTCTTTTAAGTTTTAAACAATGTCAGATGATACCTGCGTGTGTGTGTGTGTGAGAGAGAGACAGACAGACAGACTACCTGCCTACACTCTGCCAGACTGCCACTCTGTGTGTGTGTGTGTGTTTGTGTGTGTTTGTGTGAGAGAGAGAGACATTGCTTTTAACTTTAGCGTCAACATTTTAGCAAGCACAGTCTCGAGGTTCATCCTGACAAAATGCAGTTCTATTTCTGCTTTGAGTTTTTATGTCAGAGTGAATGTTTCAGTGTTCTATATTTTGTTATATGATTTGGCTGGGTGATGAGGGAAAAAAAACATTTTGCGTGATATTGTGGACTGTTTGGACGATAATGGTATGATATTATGGTATTAATTTGAAAAAGACGTATATTGTTAAACAGTGCAGTCTTTTATTTGGGGCTCATGTATCCTGAGGTTTGATCAATAAACCTTGAGTGCAACAGCGATCACAAGTTCTCAAAATCTGCGGAAATATTAAAAAAAGTGCTGCATGCTTCTTAATTCATTTTCTCCAAGTACAAATTACATGTATTCTTGAGCATAACAAAATTAAATATGCTTGCCAACTGACCTCCTTTGAAGAGACTATGAACCTGAAATCATGGGACATAATCATGGGACATAACTTTTTTTGTACAAGCTACTGCCTAAAATATCTGCGATGAATTATGTTTCTATTTTCTCCATTTGGCTTGTCTCTTTAGTTTCAAAGGGCCCTGGTCTTACTGTATCTGTCTTCTATTTGTCATCCAAAACCTCATTTGCATCCCACCAATCATTAGGGTGGTAATCTCCTTTCCACACCTAGTTAAAATTGAAATGGGTCTAAACCCTACCCACTCGAGTGAGAGAAAGGGCTAACAGTTGAATCTGACAGCAGTGCACTGCTGTATAACTGAGATTGGCACTGCCTCCATTTCACTACAGTGCAATTTCTGCTGCATCTCTGCATCGTGGTGATGGAAAATGCAATCTAGAATATTCCGGGAAGCTGGCAGGCGGTACCATGGGAAAACACCATAGAGATCTGTCCCCTGTCACTTCCTTCTGAGCGCAGAGGTGGTTGAACAGGCTTGTTGGCTTCCTTCCTGCCTGATGTCACATTCCTCTGTGTAGTGATTCGGAGCAGAGTGTCGCTCAGTGTTTGGCTGGCTCTGGCACACAGATTAAAGGGGAACTCTGGGCTAAATCATAATGCTGTTTTATACAAACATAATTAGTAAATAAATATTGTAAAATACAAAAATGTGGAATTTTTGTTTTCAAAGACGAGATAAATGAGGTTTTATTCCCCCTAATTAGTTGTTGTCTGCTTCAGCGGTCGCGTGATAATGACGTAACGTCGCCCGAGAATTACGAACCGTCGCCCTTCGCCCAGAGGTATGCGCTGTTATTGTGTTGGATAGTGTGATTGTCCCAGTCCATTATTTTATGACGAAAGATCGTTCAATATGGCCCATTGGCTAGTTGCACAAGATGGTGTTAAGTACTTTCTGAAATACGCAGGGCTGCTTCAACATTAACGGTTTGCTTCTGTCACTTGTCAGTCTATATCGGATGCTGAGCAGATGACAGGTATATCATCCCGGATATGTGATTTTAGCTATTGCCGGTCTTCCCAGGATTTGGCTTAATTAACCACGAATGATGGTCGCAAGATTTGTCTCGATTACACATGACTGATGTTTGTTCGTTAGCACTCTTAATGAGACATCAGCTGCTCCACCGAGAAACGAGAGGGTTTTTAACTAGCATCACATTTCCAGCCGTTCTCACTGATGAGTGATGAACTGGCTTTAAGCAACAGACAACAAATGTGAAAATACCTGGTAATTAATATGTAAATATTCCATAACGTTGAAATGCCATTTCATAAATCTAACATTCGATCAACGCATATTTTAATATTGTCGATACTTCGTTTACCTTCCCACTCGGCGTCAGTTGCACTCTCAGGACCATCACTTCTGCAGCTATGGTTAGCTGAGAACATCTAAGAAAACGATAACGATGTAGCAGAACTAGCTAGGTAGTTGCATCAGAAAATGTTGAAGTAAATTTGTTATAAAACCGAAACAATTAAGCCAAATCCTGGGAATATCGGCGATGGCTGAAATCACATATCCGGGATGATTTACCTGTCATCTGCTCAGCATCTGATATAGACTGATAAGTGACAGAAGCAAACCGTTAATGTTGAAGCAGCCCTGCGTATTTCAGAAAGTACTTAACACCATCTCGTGCAACTAGCCAATGGGCCATATTGAATGATCTTTTGTCATAAAATAATGGACTGAGACAATCACACTGTCCAACACAATAACAGCGTATTCCTCTGGGCGAAGGTTCGTCATTCTCGGGCGACGTTACGTCATTATCACGCGACCGTTGAAGCAGACGACGACTAATTAGGGGGAATAAAACCTCATTTATCTCGTCTTTGAAAACAAAAATTCCACATTTTTGTATTTTACAATATTTATTTACTAATTATGTTTGTATAAAACAGCATTATGATTTAGCCCTGAGTCCCCCTTTAAGCTGCCTGTGTGGTTTAATGACACCTGACCAATGGGAGCTGACGGTTTCATGGTGGTGAACTTTTACTTGTATGTTTTGAGGTTTTCACATTTGGCTCAAGTTTTGGCAGAAAGTAGAGGCTGTATGATGTAGAACATTGTGAGCCTGACTTTATTTGGGTAAAACTTCACACCATAGCAGGAATCCCTGTGTATTTAAAAATTTATACCACAGAAAAGGGGTGTTGAAAACTGATGAGCTGCTCTCTGGGCTGAAATGAGCTGAACTCCTCCAGTCTGGGAGTGTCCCATGGAAAGAGAGAAACTGTGTCCTGATGGTGTTATCTGCTCAGCTAGCTTTAGCATTTCAGGCTAAATGCAGGGCTTGTTGAGAATCACGGCTATGCGCTGGAGTTTTGCACTGGAGCTGCGGCTGTACTGGTGCTGAACACTGGGGCTGAACACTGGAGCTGAACACTGGAGTTGATGGCTTTGATTGGGTCTTGGCGTCATCACTGTGGAACTGATGCATGAGGCAGATTTAGGGTTCAGCTCTTGTAGCAGAATCCTGAACCATGTAGAGCTGTGAGAATTAGGCCTGGGTTATGTATTCCTCAGAAACTGCTTTCACTTTCATGAGAGGACCCCTGCAGTACTGCCTGCTGTTTGGGGGCTCCTTGATGCCACTTTCTGGATGTCTGGTATTGGAGAGTGGCAGCGGTATTGGGTTGTGTATCTGTATGGGGGTCAGTTAGAGAGGTTAGCAGTGGTGTTGGGTTGTGTATCTGTATGGGGGTCAGTTAGAGAGGTTAGCAGTGGTGTTGGGTTGTGTATCTGTATGGGGGGGTCAGTTAGAGAGGTTAGCAGTGGTGTTGGGTTGTGTATCTGTATGGTGGAGAGGTTAGCAGTGGTGTTGTATCTGTATGGGGGGGTCAGTTAGAGAGGTTAGCAGTGGTGTTGGGTTGTGTATCTGTATGGCGGGGTCAGTTAGAGAGGTTAGCAGTGGTGTTGGGTTGTGTATCTGTATGGGGTCAGTTAGAGAGGTTAGCAGTGGTGTTGGGTTGTGTCAGTCAGTTAGAGGTTAGCAGTGGTGTTGGGTTGTGTATCTGTTGTGTATCAGTGGTGTTGGGTTGTGTATGGTGGGGGTCAGTTAGAGAGGTTAGCAGTGGTGTTGGGTTGTGTATCTGTATGGTGGGGGTCAGTTAGAGAGGTTAGCAGTGGTGTTGGGTTGTGTATCTGTATGGGGGGTCAGTTAGAGGTTAGCAGTGGTGTTGGGTTGTGTATCTGTATGGGGGTCAGTTAGAGAGGTTAGCAGTGGTGTTGGGTTGTGTATCTGTATGGGGGGGTCAGTTAGAGAGGTTAGCAGTGGTGTTGGGTTGTGTATCTGTATGGGGGGTCAGTTAGAGAGGTTAGCAGTGGTGTTGGGTTGTGTATCTGTATGGGGGGGCAGTTGGTGTTGGGTTGTGTATCTGTATGGGGGGTCAGTTAGAGAGGTTAGCAGTGGTGTTGGGTTGTGTATCTGTATGGGGGTCAGTTAGAGAGGTTAGCAGTGGTGTTGGGTTGTGTATCTGTATGGGGGTCAGTTAGAGGTTAGCAGTGGTGTTGGGTTGTGTATCTGTATGGGGGGGTCAGTTAGAGAGGTTAGCAGTGGTGTTGGGTTGTGTATCTGTATGGGGGGTCAGTTAGAGAGGTTAGCAGTGGTGTTGGGTTGTGTATCTGTATGGCGGGGGTCAGTTAGAGAGGTTAGCAGTGGTGTTGGGTTGTGTATCTGTATGGGGGGGTCAGTTAGAGAGGTTAGCAGTGGTGTTGGGTTGTGTATCTGTATGGGGGGTCAGTTAGAGAGGTTAGCAGTGGTGTTGGGTTGTGTATCTGTATGGGGGTCAGTTAGAGAGGTTAGCAGTGGTGTTGGGTTGTGTATCTGTATGGGGGTCAGTTAGAGAGGTTAGCAGTGGTTGGTGTTGGGTTGTGTATCTGTATGGGGTCAGTTAGAGGTTAGCAGTGGTGTTGGGTTGTTATCTGTATGGGGGGTTAGCAGTGGTGTTGGGTTGTGTATCTGTATGGGGGTCAGTTAGAGGTTAGCAGTGGTGTTGGGTTGTGTATCTGTATGGGGGGTCAGTTAGAGAGGTTAGCAGTGGTGTTGGGTTGTGTATCTGTATGGCGGGGGGTCAGTTAGAGGTTAGCAGTGGTGTTGGGTTGTGTATCTGTATGGGGTGGTCAGTTAGAGGTTAGCAGTGGTGTTGGGTTGTGTATCTGGGGTCAGTTGGGGGGTCAGTTAGAGAGGTGTTGGGTTGTGGTGTTGGGGGGTTGAGGTTATCTGTATGGGGTTGGTATCTGTATAGAGGTCAGTTAGAGGTTAGCAGTGGTGTTGGGTTGTGTATCTGTATGGGGGGTCAGTTAGAGAGGTTAGCAGTGGTGTTGGGTTGTGTATCTGTATGGGGGGGTCAGTTAGAGAGGTTAGCAGTGGTGTTGGGTTGTGTATCTGTATGGGGGTCAGTTAGAGAGGTTAGCAGTGGTGTTGGGTTGTGTATCTGTATGGGGGGTCAGTTAGAGAGGTTAGCAGTGGTGTTGGGTTGTGTATCTGTATGGGGGGGTCAGTTAGAGGTTAGCAGTGGTGTTGGGTTGTGTATCTGTATAGCAGGGGTTCAGTTAGTAGAGGTTAGCAGTGGTGTTGGGTTTGTGTATCTGTATGGGGGTCAGTTAGAGAGGTTAGCAGTGGTGTTGGGTTGTGTATCTGTATGGGGGGGTCAGTTAGAGGTTAGCAGTGGTGTTGGGTTGTGTATCTGTATGGGGGGTCAGTTAGAGAGGTTAGCAGTGGTGTTGGGTTGTGTATCTGTATGGGGGTGCGTCATTTATAGAGGTTAGCAGTGGTGTTGGGTTGTGTATCTGTATGGGGGTCAGTTAGAGGTTAGCAGTGGTGTTGGGTTGTGTATCTGTATGGGGGGTCAGTTAGAGAGGTTAGCAGTGGTGTTGGGTTGTGTATCTGGGGGGTAGTTAGAGAGGTTAGCAGTGGTGTTGGGTTGGTATCTGTATGGGGGTCAGTTAGAGGTTAGCAGTGGTGTTGGGTTGTGTATCTGTATGGGGGTCAGTTAGAGTGTTAGCAGTGGTGTTGGGTTGTGTATCTGTATGGGGGGTCAGTTAGAGAGGTTAGCAGTGGTGTTGGGTTGTGTATCTGTAGTTGGTTAGCAGTGGTGTTGGGTTGTGTATCTGTATGGGGGTCAGTTAGAGAGGTTAGCAGTGGTGTTGTTGGTATCTGTTGTCAGTTAGGTTAGCAGTGGTGTTGGGGTTGTGTATCTGTATGGGGTCAGTTAGCAGTGGTGTTGGGTTGTGTATCTGTATGGGGGTTGGGTTGTGTTGGGTTGTGTATCTGGGGGGGTCAGTTAGAGAGGTTAGCAGTGGTGTTGGGTTGTGTATCTGTATGGGGGTGGTCAGTTTATCTGTATATGGGGGGTCAGTTAGAGAGGTTAGCAGTGGTGTTGGGTTGTGTATCTGTATGGGGGGGTCAGTTAGAGAGGTTAGCAGTGGTGTTGGGTTGTGTATCTGTATAGTGGTGGGTCAGTTAGAGGTTAGCAGTGGTGTTGGGTTGTGTATCTGTATGGGGGTCAGTTAGAGGTTAGCAGTGGTGTTGGGTTGTGTATCTGTATGGGGGTCAGTTAGAGAGGTTAGCAGTGGTGTTGGGTTGTGTATCTGTATGGGGGGTCAGTTAGAGGTTAGCAGTGGTGTTGGGTTGTGTATCTGTATGGGGTCAGTTAGAGGTTAGCAGTGGTGTTGGGTTGTGTATCTGTATGGGTTGGTCTGTTAGAGAGGTTAGCAGTGGTGTTGGGTTGTGTATCTGTATGGGGGGTCAGTTAGAGAGGTTAGCAGTGGTGTTGGGTTGTGTATCTGTATGGGGGGTCAGTTAGAGAGGTTAGCAGTGGTGTTGGGTTGTGTATCTGTATGGGGGTCAGTTAGAGAGGTTAGCAGTGGTGTTGGGTTGTGTATCTGTATGTGGGGGTCAGTTAGAGAGGTTAGCAGTGGTGTTGGGTTGTGTATCTGTATGGGGGGTCAGTTAGAGAGGTTAGCAGTGGTGTTGGGTTGTGTATCTGTATGGGGGGTCAGTTAGAGAGGTTAGCAGTGGTGTTGGGTTGTGTATCTATCTGTATGGGGGGTCAGTTAGAGAGGTTAGCAGTGGTGTTGGGTTGTGTATCTGTATGGGGGTCAGTTAGAGAGGTTAGCAGTGGTGTTGGGTTGTGTATCTGTATGGGGGGGTCAGTTAGAGAGGTTAGCAGTGGTGTTGGGTTGTGTATCTGTATGGGGGGGGTCAGTTAGAGAGGTTAGCAGTGGTGTTGGGTTGTGTATCTGTATGGGGGTCAGTTAGAGAGGTTAGCAGTGGTGTTGGGTTGTGTATCTGTATGGGGGGGTCAGTTAGAGAGGTTAGCAGTGGTGTTGGGTTGTGTATCTGTATGGGGGGTCAGTTAGAGAGGTTAGCAGTGGTGTTGGGTTGTGTATCTGTATGGGGGGTCAGTTAGAGAGGTTAGCAGTGGTGTTGGGTTGTGTATCTGTATGGGGGTCAGTTAGAGAGGTTAGCAGTGGTGTTGGGTTGTGTATCTGTATGGCGGTGGTCAGTTAGAGAGGTTAGCAGTGGTGTTGGGTTGTGTATCTGTATGGCGGTGGTCAGTTAGAGAGGTTAGCAGTGGTGTTGGGTTGTGTATCTGTATGGGGGGTCAGTTAGAGAGGTTAGCAGTGGTGTTGGGTTGTGTATCTGTATGGGGGGTCAGTTAGAGAGGTTAGCAGTGGTGTTGGGTTGTGTATCTGTATGGGGGGTCAGTTAGAGAGGTTAGCAGTGGTGTTGGGTTGTGTATCTGTATGGGGGTCAGTTAGAGAGGTTAGCAGTGGTGTTGGGTTGTGTATCTGTATGGGGGGTCAGTTAGAGAGGTTAGCAGTGGTGTTGGGTTGTGTATCTGTATGGGGGGGTCAGTTAGAGAGGTTAGCAGTGGTGTTGGGTTGTGTATCTGTATGGGGGTCAGTTTGAGAGGTTAGCAGTGGTGTTGGGATGTTTATCTGTATGGGGGTCAGTTAGAGAGGTTAGCAGTGGTGTTGGGTTGTGTATCTGTATGGGGGGTAGGGGTGTAACGATTCTGAATCGATTCTGTATCGATGTTTTTTAAGGCATAGGGGCGAACATCCGAGTTTAACATTATCCTTTATTAAAACTGACGCAGTCTTGAACGAAAGTGCCAAACATCAAAGGGCATGAGAAATGCTTCCGGAAAAAAAACTTGACCGTTTCGGCGACATGCTACATGGAACCAAGTAAAGGACTACAGAATCGTCTCCTTTTAAGCAATTAGGTTACTCTAATCTTGTCCCTGTTTACTTTGCTCAATTAGCAATCAAACCGGCGATTCTCTTTTTTACTTTGCTGAATGACTAGAGCTGTTTATTAAGACAGCATGATTGATTGCCGCATTCTGAAAGTTAAATGGGCATAGATTTGCAAGAGCGCGTATTTGGCCATTTCATGTGATTGTGATCATTTATAGCTCTCATTCACGTTTCATCTGCTTTAATGTTTTCCACCTTGTGTAAATTTTAGACGCTTGAAATCCAGGGCGATCTGAAAATAAATCTCTTTATTTTCATTTTAGCATTTTAGATCTCCTAAAAATACCACAATGACAGATGAAATGCTGAGTTGGGATGTGGCGATGTTGAACGAGGATTTTTTTAAAGTGTGATGAGACAACTTGCCGTCATGGGGTGTGTAGGCAGTCGCGTGTAATTTCTTGAAACATACTCACCTGAAGCGGCTTAAAACGATTTAAAATGCCGTCGGGAAGAAGCCTGAGTTTAGATTTCGCTAATTACAGGTGCTCCGCCCTTCCTTTAATCTGCTCCCGTGTACTTGGCCTAAATAACAATCAAGAAATTTAGCCAGTAGCCTATAACGATTAAGATGTGATGGTGAAAAGCAGACAAGCCTAACTGGGCTACGGTGTTAGATTGAAAGAATGCCAATTTGAATAATTAGAAAAAATCTTCCTCTGAATTACATCTCTCATTGTAGCATTTTAGGACATTATTCAAGATTAATTTAAAACAGATTTGTTATAAGATCGACCTGGAGTTTAAGCGTCTAAAAATACAAAAGCGTGGAAAACATTCTGAAAAGCGGATGAAAGCGTGAATGTGAGATAAATTATCACAGTCGCACGAAATGCCGTGGCAATGGCAATCGTGTTCAAGCAGTGCTGTTCTGTGCCCATTTAAATTTCAAAATGCAGCAATCAAACATGTTGTCTTAATAAACAGCTCTACTCATTCAACTTAAAGAGTAAACGAATCCACCATTTGATTGCTAATCAGGCAAAGTAAACGGGAACAGGTATACGTTTCTTAGAGCTGCCTAATTGGTTAATAGGATGACGATTTTGTTTTCATTCGCTTGGCTCCTCTCAGCACGTAGCCGAAAAATACTGATGTCAGTCAAGTTTTTTTCCGGAAGCATTTACCATGCCCTTTGATGTTAAGCACTTTCGTTCAGGACAGCACGGGGGTTAATAAAGGAAAAGGGAAAGCTCGGATGTTCGCCCCATGGTAGCAGGTGGTGTTACTACGCTTTAAAAAAACATCGATTCAGAATCGTTACACCCCTAATGGGGGGGGTCAGTTAGAGAGGTTAGCAGTGGTGTTGGGTTGTGTATCTGTATGGGGGTCAGTTAGAGAGGTTAGCAGTGGTGTTGGGTTGTGTATCTGTATGGGTGGTCAGTTAGAGAGGTTAGCTGTGGTGTTGGGTTGTGTATCTGTATGGCGGGGGTCAGTTAGAGAGGTTAGCAGTGGTGTTGGGTTGTGTATCTGTATGGGTGGTCAGTTAGAGAGGTTAGCAGTGGTGTTGGGTTGTGTATCTGTATGGCGGGGGTCAGTTAGAGAGGTTAGCAGTGGTGTTGGGTTGTGTATCTGTATGGGGGGTCAGTTAGAGAGGTTAGCAGTGGTGTTGGGTTGTGTATCTGTATGGGGGGTCAGTTAGAGAGGTTAGCAGTGGTGTTGGGTTGTGTATCTGTATGGGGGTCAGTTAGAGAGGTTAGCAGTGGTGTTGGGTTGTGTATCTGTATGGGGGGTCAGTTAGAGAGGTTAGCAGTGGTGTTAGGTCGTTTGTCTGTGGATCCCCTCTTCCTCCTGGCTGTGTGGGGTGAATGGGTTATTACTGCACAGATGTTTCATTGGGGTTCCTGTGCATTTATGTGATTTCATTTGGGAGGGGGGGGTAATGTTATACTTCGTCTAGTGCACCTCTTCACCCCCCTCACCCCGTTCTGGTCTGACTACGAGAGTCACGTTTCAGTGACTCCTAATGAATTTGAGTTCCTGCCAGTTGCCCCCCCCCTTTTTATAACCATCCTCTGCCTCCCTGTGTCCTCCTCTCTGTGTCCGTGGCTTGTCCTCAGTTCCCCTGTGTTCCCCTGTGTTTGCCTGTGCATTGGATTAGCTACTTATTTTCAGTTTCAGTCATGTAGCACTTTGTCCAGCAGATCATTGGCTATCTGCCATGTAATAGCACTACCAGTGCACATTCGAAGCATCTTTTTTTCTGTGTATTATGTGTTCATCATTATTGGCTACTGGCTGTTCCTTATAACTTATAGGCCCAATAACTGCTGTTGTTTTTCTGATTTTTTGACATATTTTGTGAGCCCTCAGCCTTGTGAGATTTGACGGTAGATGGACTATGATCAGGATTGAGCCAAGATGGCCGCTCCCTTCTCTGTCGCGGTTACGTGGTTGCAGGGTGGAGGAATGAACGTGACCCCACTGAAGATGACATGAGGATGCTCTGCTTTTCTGTGACTCTGGCCAATCACATTGCATATGCAAATGCCCATCAATAGCTCCTCCCTCACTGTGGCATATAAGGCCCCGATCACTGTTAGATTAACTCCAGGCGTTTGAGTTTAGCCCTGTCTTGTCCTCAGCGAGAACCTGGAATATTTTACTCCTGAAGGCCTTGTCCACACGGAGAAGGAGATTTTCGAAAACAGCCTTTTTCCCGTCCACGCAGAGACGCCTAAAACCACCCAAAACACTGAAGTAAATATTCCAGGCTTGTGTGTGGCGCTGTAGCGTTTCTACGGAAATAGACCAAAATAAGGGGAAGACGCATGCTCGCGGCCTTCTTCTTGGTTTTTGGTCTATTTCCGTAGAAACACTACGGCGCCACACACAGGCCTGCGGGCTGTGATGGGGGCTATCACGTCATCATTTAAAAAAAAAAAAAAAAAAAAAACCCCGTTTTGGTTATCCACACGAAAACGCTGGGGTGGCATTTTCAGATTTCCTCACTCTGGAACCAGTTTTCAAAAAATACCGTTTTCGGGCTGCGTTTTTGCCGTCTCCGTGTGGACGCAAGGCCGAAACGATAACATATTTCTGCGTTTTCAACTATGCGTGTGGACGGGTCCAAAAAATTCTTGACATCGTTACTCTGGTAATATCTTTGTGTACTTATGGCTGGAACATCCTACTTAAAATACCGTCTCACTTATTCACTTCCTTGTGTTTGACTTAACATGATGTTTTGACAAATAGAGGGTTAGTTTTTTTTGCCAGGTGTATTCGTATGTGGTGTCCTTTGATCTATTAAATGTCTTTCATACTAATTATTTACTGCTTAATTATTTTTTTGTGGTGGGAAATTGGTTACTTTTTTAAATTTATATTCTAAGTTATACCAGGTTGCACATTTTAGCCCAACTTTGTACTTGGTCCAGCCAGGGACCTGTGACGGCCGAAACACTTCTGCTTGCTGGTGATGTCATCACTGTGAGGTTTGGTTCTCAGTGTTGGGGACAGTCGGGGGGTGGTGATCTCTCAGTCATTGTTTGTGGCCTGTCTGGTTCTTGCACACGCTCAGTGTGGCACTCTGGTTCAGAGCTAAAACTCTGCTCGGGTGTTTTGTTAGCAGTTTGATAAATAAGTGGAAGGTCCCGGGCCAGGATGTCAGTATTTTGTCAGTAAAGCATGTATGGCTTCTCTCTGATGTTGCGGTGAGCACCGGTGTTGGCTCAGACCTGCACTACACTGACTATTATACCAGCGCAGACCAGGGCTCCCCAAATCAAGGTCTTCCTGCGCCAAGAACGTCAGGTTTCCCGCCCCCTCTTTACCTGGGAGTCAGGTGTGATGACGGTCTGGCCAATCACTGGCAATATCTGTTCACTTTAAACTGTCTGAAGGGAGAGAAAACCAGGACTGGATTTGTATTTGAAGAGCCCTGGTGTAAATCGAGCCCTGGTGTAAATGGACTGCAGGGCCCTCAGGTTGTAAAGGGATTTCCTGCTGTAACTGGGTGGGTGTTAATATGGCACCGTACAGGAACTCATGTCAATGACAGTAATGAGTCAGATTGCTGACTCCTGCTCGGGAAAAGCTAATCTGCTGTTTAAATAGTCATTGCGTTGCTTTTGATGATGTGGCAACATTTAAACTGCGTGTCTATCGCTGGTTAAAATTCAGGGCTACAAACACACGCCCTCAATATGAGTGGCAGATTACCTCCTCTTTAATTGTGTATGGCACAAGTTTGTATTGTCATGTTCAATAAGTCGACTAAATTCAGCGCGCTATAAAAATGTCACACTTCACATAATGATTCATTTTTACCTCCGCCAACGAAGTTTGGGCGGAGGTTATGTTTTCACCCCTGTTTGTTTGTCTGTATATCTGTCTGTTTGTGAACAACATAACTCAAAAAGTCATGCGCGGATTTGTCTGAAATTTTGTAGGTGGATTGCTGTTACATCAAGGATGGACCCTATTGATTTTCACCACGATCAGTCAAACAACATGGCCGCCATCCTTAAATCCTGTGACACGCAATAACTCAACTTTAGTCCCACTCAGCATGATTTGGATTGCGCTGCCTTGGCGGAGGTTTGCACTCTACGAGCGCCTCGAGTTACGTGTAGGATTTTCCGCAGGGGTGTAGTATTATTGGGTTGTTCTGAGTGTAATAGCCCAAACTTTGACGACATTTATAATGCAGGGCTGTATGCTTACTTTTTGAAGTGGTAGCACAGGTGCTAGCGAGCAAAAATATTCAGTAGCACAAAACTAAAAACTTTAGCACACAGAGGAGTACTTTTAAAAATGAGTTTTATTCAAAAACATATTTCACTAAACACGAACTCATCCACTTCTTTTGCACCGTTAACATTTTAAGTAAATACCATCATTGGGTTGAATTACAAACACAGACTACACTATGTAACCCATGTCATTTTAAAAGCAACCATAAGCCTCCGACCATAGACTGTATAAAAAGATGGATGAAGCAACCATGACGTCACCCATTGGTTTCAGCATACCGTTTAGGATGCCTCGATTTTGGCCATTTGAACAACGCCATTTTGTAATTTTGAAATCGGATGTGATTTCTATTGGACGAGAGCGTGAATTGAAGATACAGGGAGGAGCGAGGGGTGGATCTACGTGTGGATCTGACTGTATCTGATGAGGACCTGAGGATAGCCACGCCCCTAAAGCATATTCTGGCTTTATCCTTTTTTCTAGTCTATTTGGGACCATAATTTACAAAAATGAACATCATGATATATCGAAGGAGTCTCGACACTTGTGATAAATAATGTGGAAAATCATTATTGAAATAATAATCAGGTGGGAAAGTAGGGTCATTTTCTCATAGACTTCTATAGCATTGAACTTCTTTCTGCAACCACCGACGTCGCCATCTGCTGGCGATAAAATAGAATGCAATTTTCAGAGATTTCCGCATGGGCTTCACTTTTCAGCCCCTGGATACAGGCATACAGTCTATGCCTCCGACAGATCCGAATCCGATTGCTCAATGTTAGATAGTGGCAAAGAGTCTTCCAAACGAGGGATTCTTCCCTAACAATGCTGGCTGCTTGTTGATGTACTAACAACCGAAAGAGATCGCTTTATTTTTTGCGTGAGATTCAAAAGGTGGTTACTTGCTTTCATCCATCAAACTGACTTTTTCAGATCTAAACAAGATGACAATTTGGGTTAAGGTTAAGTTTAGGGCTTGAGTTAGGGTTAGGGTTAGGGGTTGGGTGTTGGTATAGGGCTGGGGAAATAAGTGACGACCCGCGTAACCTGAAGCCGTTTACAGGAGCTCGATTGACCAGCTGCCATACCACAATTCAATCTGCTCGCGTGGCTGAAGCTAAGCAGGTGTGGGCTTGGTCAGTACTTGGATAGGAGACCACCTGGGAAAACCAAGTTGCTGCTGGAAGAGGTGTTGGTGGCCAGTAGGTTGCAATCTTCCCTTTGGGGAATAATCCCCAATGCCCCAGTGTAGTGATGGGGACACTGTACTGAAGGAGACGCCATCTTTCGGATGAGGCGTTAAACTGAGGTCCTGACTCGTTGTGGTCACTAAAGATCCAATGGCACTCATCGATAAGAGTAGGGGGTTCCCTGGTGTAATGGCTAAAGTCCCAACCTGGCTCTTTCGATCTGCCGCCTAATCTAATCTAATCCCCTAATCTAATTGGCTGTGCAAATCGTCCTCCCCCTCCCCACCTCAACCCCCAGGGCTCCCTTGAAAAAGAGATTTCAATCTCAACGGGACTTCCCTGCTTAAATAAGGGTTAATAAATAAATAAATTGATGTAATGTCAGTTTGGCAGATGAACGAGCGATTCAAATCTGCCTCGTCCGTCTTTGATGGTGCGGCACGCTCTTGTTCAGGAAATATATAGAATAATATATATTTTTTTAGTGGTAGCATTTAAGTGGTCGGTAGATACTTCAAAATACATTTTCTTTGATGCATCACTCCTTCATATCTTAAAGACAATACACACCCGCACGTCTTTAGCGGTAGACAAAGTTTGGGCAGATCAACAGCGACTATGCAACCTTACGCATGTGTGTGAGTGTTTTCAAATTTATCTTCCCGCATAATTTTTTTTTAATCACAAATGTGAGCAGAACTGTCGCACTGTACAGCCCTGTAATGTGGTTAATTTTGACCATAAATACACAAATGATTCAGTGATGAGAGTTGACAAATATTTGAGTGTATATTTAAAGAGTGTTTATTTCATTATAAAGCAACACCACCCTCTTGGAAGTAAACCCTTATTCTGCAAGAGAACCCTGTCATTACTTAGCAAGAAGGTGGATTATCAAAGTTGTGAAAAATGTCACAAATTTTTGGCTTTTACGGACTGTGTTCCCTGAGAGTTTCGGTTTTAACAGAAAGATGAGTGAACAGCTGAAAATTCAACAGAGTCAAAAACAGAATTTGTGAAACAATTGATGTAAGGTTTGCTGAGTAAGAGAACCATTTACTCTATGGAAAACATAACAGCCGGAACATTTAACCATCCACACTGTGTTTATTAGATGGTACATATTGTGGTTGATACATATGCACCACACACAGTGAAACCATGGAGATGTGGGTGTAACGAGCACACACACATTCAGGTTACGTGTCACCCAGTGCTCTCAATTTACAGAAACAACTGTGACCAAGTAAGCCCTTTCAGGCTGGGCCCGTGTGTGTGTGTGTGTGTTTGTTCCTGTACATGCTACAAAGAGAGAACCATCCTACAGAGTGGGGACATCATTGGGAAGTGAGAACATTTTCAGATGTCCTCACAACTAGGGCAAGGCAAATTGTGACTTATTAGTTAAGGTTAGGGGTAAGGTTAGAATTAGGGATAGGTTAAGGTTAGGGTAAGGGTTTGGGTTAAGGTTAGAATTAGGGATAGGTTAAGGTTAGGGTAAGAGTTTGGGTTAAGGTTAGAATTAGGGATAGGTTAAGATTAGGGTAAGGGTTTGGGTTAAGGTTAGAATTAGGGATAGGTTAAGGTTAGGGTAAGAGTTTGGGTTAAGGTTAGAATTAGGGATAGGTTAAGGTTGGGGTAAGAGTTTGGGTTAAGGTTAGAATTAGGGATAGGTTAAGGTTAGGGTAAGAGTTTGGGTTAAGGTTAGAATTAGGGATAGGTTAAGGTTGGGGTAAGGGTTTGGGTTAAGGTTAGTATTAGGGATAGGTTAAGGTTAGGGTAAGGGTTTGGGTTAGGCATACATTTCTTATTGTTAAGATTAGGGAAAGGCTGTAGAGACGCAGAAAGAATGTATGGAAGTCAATGTAATGTCCTCACAAAGATATAAGTACAAGAATATGTGTATGTGTGTCTGTGTCAGTTTATGTGTTTGTGTGTATGTGTGTGTCTCTGTCTGTGTCAGTATATGTGTGTGTGTGTGTCTGTCTGTCTATATGTTCAGTGTGTCCTCCTGCTGTTACCCCGTACAGCACTGGCTGCACATCTGCATGTGAGTAGCAGGTCTGTTGATGGGTAACCGAAGAGCTGCTGGTCCGATCCCTCGTTGGGTTTGGGGTTCTGACTTTATCTGGAGACATGAAGTTGGGTAAAACTCTGCTGTTGGGCCCTTGAGCAAGGCCCTTAACCCCAAAAACTGCTCTCAGGGGTGTGACCCCGTTTCTCTCTGTCTCTGCTCAGTTGCAGCTGCGCTGCCTTCCCTCCCGGGGCATCCCTGAATAAGAGAAACACTCTCAGCTGAGCTTTCGCTGGTTAGATAGAGGTGGTCAGAATGTGTTAAAAATGCAGTGAGGTAATGACTCTACAGTGCTGCATGAAGTCGGTGTATTATTAAGCGCACAGGTCCTCATTCCTGAGGCTTGTATAAGGGCCTCATTCCGAAGGCTTGTGTTGGGTGAAAGTGTGCATTATGCATGCGGTACTGCAGGAGAATGACTCTGGCGCCTTCGCTCCTCTGTGCCGGTGTGCAGTAACTGAGGAATCCAGCGCAGCAGCGAACATGTTCTCTGCTGTTTGAAAGCACTTCCTGTGACCCATTTCTTTATTCATCTTCTGGGAACATTTTGACAGTCAGGAGCTGTGATTAGACGCCGGGAGAATGGCATTAGTCAGCTTTAAGTTTCTTATCTTGTGTGCTGTTTTTCCAGTTTGTGTAATCGTCGGTTTCAGTTTGCTTAGCCAGGGGTCAAGCAGTTGAATGGTTTTGGCTTTTTATTTAACTTGTTTCACACACATTGGGTTTGTGTGATTTTGTTCTGTTCACTAAGAGCTAAATATGTGTGGTTTTTATGAACTGGGAGACATGTTCTGAGGGTGTGTGTGTGTGTGTGTGTGTGTGTGTGTGTGTGTGTGTGTGTGTGTGTGTGTGTGTGTGTGTGTGTGTGTGTGCGTGTTTGTGCGTGTATCGGGGTCTGTGTTCTGCAGTGTATGTAGTCCAGCATATGTAAGGTAGCGTGACAGTTAATGGTTCCAATCCTAGCCTGTCTAACTGCTCTTTACTGTTGCAGGTAATGAAGGCCTTCACTTTGTCGGCTCCCTTTTCTGTGTGGAAGTGCTTTTAAACGCCTTTTCTCTGGAGGTTTTCGGAACACACCACTGAGCTGGCTGTTCGGTGACCAGAGTCCCGTTCTTCCTGCACTGTGGAATAACACCAGCCAGAGAGGGGGATAGAGAGAGAGACGATCTTTCGCTTGTAAGGAAGGAAAAGAACGCTTCTTTGCGCAATTCTTCTCGGGTTTTGTTGACTATCACCGGCCGCCACCATGCCGAGCTCCACAATCCGGCGGCAGATGAAGAACATGGTGAATAACTTCTCGGAGGCAGAGAAGAAGGTCCGTGAGGCCACGTCCAACGATCCCTGGGGGCCATCCAGCTCGCTCATGTCAGAGATCGCCGACCTCACCTACAACGTGGTGGCCTTCTCCGAGATCATGTCCATGATCTGGAAGCGGCTCAACGACCACGGCAAGAACTGGCGCCACGTCTACAAGGCCCTGACGCTGCTGGACTACCTGATCAAGACCGGCTCGGAGCGCGTAGCCCTTCAGTGCAAGGAGAACATCTTCGCCATCCAGACGCTCAAGGACTTCCAGTACATCGACCGGGACGGCAAGGACCAGGGCATCAACGTGCGGGAGAAGTCCAAGCAGCTGGTGGTCCTTCTGAAGGACGACGAGCGGCTGAAAGGCGAGCGCAGCCTGGCTCTGAAGACCAAGGAGCGCATGGCCCAGGTGGCCACCAGCGTCGGCAGCAACAGCCAGCTGGGGTTCGGCCGTGGCTCCAGCCAGCCCAACCTGTCCAGCAGCTATTCGGAGGACTACGGCAAGTCAGAGGGCTCCCCAGCCTCCTACCATGGATGTGAGTATAGCGCCCAAACTTTGCCACATTCCTGTTGCTGAAAGCATTATATTATATCTGCTTAATGATGGTTCAGCCTTTCTTCAGTTCACACCAGGCAGATCCAGGTTCAACCTAAAGGACACTTGATAGCACTGACCATTGGGTGTGCCTCAAGGACAGTTTTAGGAACAGCTGTATTTTATTACTTTACATTACAGGCATTTCACAGAAACTCCAATCCAGATCAGTGTACAGCACAAAGTGCATGAGAAGGCACAAAAAAAGTGCACGAGAAAACGCGGTGCGGGATTTTCAGTCTAGCTGTGGTTCTTGGCTTACAGTAAAGTACGCGTTTATACTTCCCTCCACTAGCATGTGCTCTGAGATATTAAGTTTGCTTTATAGTTTTTCATTAAGTATGTTTTCCATAGGAGGAGGAGAAGCTGTAGTTTTAGCTGGATCCCAGTAGGCTTTTAGCTTTGTTTCACTGGAGACCACTTTTAGTTCATCCCTTCTGCCACATTACCCTCTCTGCATAGAAAAAAGTGACACGCCCGTGCCCTTTCCTTTAAAAATGACTCGTATGGAGGCCGAGTTTGATGAGGGTGTGCTGAGACAGAGATCATTGTGCATCATAGCTCTGCATTAGCGTGGTAATTTGGTAACCTTTTTTATGGTGATAATGTCGCAAAGCTTGCCTTGAAAGGGGAGCAGTGCGCCAAAATATGTTTCCTGTCTGCGTTTTTTTTTTTTTTTTTTTTGCCCTCTTGTTTTTCTTCCCATAAGACCCCTTCTTGGCCCAGTCCCTACAGGAGGGGCACCAGCCCAAGCTGCAGCCTCTCTCTGAGACGCACACCCCCCCAACCCCTGTTACACCCCCCGGGCCCCTCGCCTCGCCTGCACTCTGTCCCATAATTCCGAATTCCTGAATTACTGAGGGGGCTGTGAGTCTCCACCCAGATCCCCCGTCGCTGAGCGAGGAAACTCGGCGCAGTTTCAGAATGGCCTGGTGTATCGACCCCCGCTCTGTCTGATCTCCGGCTGCTGAAGGAGATGTACTTTATTAGGGCTGGAGTGCAAACCTACAGGACAGTAGATCTCCAGGAACAGGGTTGGGCAGCCCTGCTGTAGATGTTGAATGAGATGCGCTTTGGCGTAAGAAATGAAACCTGAAATAAATATTTCTGAATGGCTCAGAAGTTTACATACTCTTGGATAGTATCTTGTTACATTGCCTTTAAATTAAGCTTTAATAAAATATTAAACTTGGGTCTAATATTTTGGAGAGCCTTCAACAAGCCTCTCACAATAAGTTGCTGGAATTTCGGCCCATTCCTTGTGACGATACTGATGTAACGAGTCAGGTTTGTACACCTGCGTACTTCCATACGTCTTTTCAGTTCTGCCTACAAATTATCAATTGGAATTCGGTGACTGATGGTCACTCTTTTGCCTCGGCCTTCAAGACCCAGTACCTCGAAGACCCATTTGCATCCAAGCTTTAACTTCCTGACTGATATCTTGAGATGTAGCCTCGATATATCCTCATAATTTTCCTTCCTCATGATGCCATGCATTTCGTGAAGTACACCAGTGCATCCTGCGGCAAAGCATCACTGCGTCATGATGCTGCCACCTTCGTGCCTCATGCTTCTGATGGCGTTCTTTGGTCTGCAAACCGCCCCCTTTTCCCTCCAAACATAATGGTGGTCTTCGTGGCCAAACAGTAAAATTTTTGTTCTATCAGACCAGAGGACATTTCTCCAAGAAGTAATATCTGTGTCCCCATCTGCAGCTGCAAACCGTGTGTCTGGCTTTTTTACGGCAGATTTGGAGCTGTGTCGTTGTCCTTGCTGAACAGCATCTCGGGTTATGTGCTTACAGGATTCCTCTTCCTGTGGTTTTACATACTTCTGCACCCACTTCCTTCAGCATCGTAGGGTCCTTTGCTGCTGTTCTGGGGATGATTTGCACTTTTTGCACCGAAGTACATTCATCTCTAGGGGACAGCAGGCATGTCCTTCCTGAGCGGTATGACAGCTGCGCGCTCCCATGGTGTTTATACTCGCTTGCTGTTGTTTGTACAGATGAACGAGGTACCTTCAGGCATTTGCAAAAACTGCCTTTGGGAGGTCCACAATCCCCCCCCCAAGGTCGTGGCTGATTTCTTCTGATTTTCCCATGACGCCACGCAGAAAGGTTCAGGTCTTTGCTTATTGTGCTGAATTGCTGTTTGGCTGTTTTCTCCTCTCTGGCCCTTCCTGGTAAAAAGACCTTTTCTTCAAGGATGTGTGAGTCAGCAGGCAGTTTACGATCTTTGCACCACACATCCGCGATTACCACATCTGTTGGTGGCGAAATCTGCTTCATGGTGTGGTAAGAGCCTCAGGCCCACATTTTCACCCAGGATGAGGTCAACGCGAGAAACCCTTGAGCGGTGACACACGTTTTCCTGTCTGTTGAGAAATGATCGCATTATCTGTTCCATTTCTTTTAAACGGTCAGTTATAATGAATTTCTGTTCCATCTAGACGTAAATAGGCTGTTGTGTGAGATTGTCGATAAGCTGAGTTATTGGAAAAAAGCTGAGAGGTGATGGTTCCGTCTCCCATTGTAGCATTTTTTATACGCCAACTCCACCGGATGGGCAATATTGCAATCGCCCCTGTCCGTCCTTCGGTCCGTCCACCATTATTTTTTATCACTCCGCTGACTATAGTATTTGCTTCATCCTTTTCATTTGTTTAGCAGGTCAGTGGTGATATGGAAAAGGGTTCGAGTTGATTTTGATGATGATTGGAAAATTTTTAGTCTTATAATGTGTCATCAACAAGGCTGCCGTGTGGGTGGATTAGCACGCTTCTCGCGGCTAGCTTTTAGTACGATTTTAAAAAAGATTGTTTGAAAATTAAGTGACTCATTACCCTTGATGCTCTTTTAAGCTTTAAAATTCAGCAGTGGTGGGTAACATACTGTTAAGCCTCAGACTTCATATATAAGCCTATCAGACTTCAGACTTCATATATAAGCCAATCAGACTTCAGACTTCATATATAAGCCTATCAGACTTCAGACTTCATATATAAGCCAATCAGACTTCAGACTGCATACATAAGCCTGTCAGACTTCAGACTTCATATATAAGCCAATCAGACTTCAGACTTCATACATAAGCCTATCAGACTTCAGACTTCATATCTAAGCCTATCAGACTCCTATCAGAATTTATATATGCCTCAGACTTCATATATACACTACCGGTCAAAAATTTTAGGACACCCCAATTTTTCCAGTTTTTTTATATAAAATCATGCAGTTCCGGTCCAATGAATAGCTTGAAGTGATACAAAGGTAAGTGGTGAACTGTCCGAAGTTTTAAACAAACGGTAAGGTTACCCAGGTTTTTAGTACGCCGTCGAGTAGGTGAAAGGATGGTTCCTCAGTGTGTGACATTAACTGTCAAACATGGAGGAGGAAGCGTGATGGTCTGGGGCTGTTTTGTTGGATCCAGGGTCAGTGACTTACAGAGTGAAAGGCACCCTGAACCAAAACGGCTATCGCAGCATTCTGCAGCGCCATGCAGTACCCTCTGGTCTGCGCCTAGTTGGTCAGGGGTTCATCCTACAGCAAGATAATGACCCAAAACATAAGTCCAAGCTCTGCCAGAAATATCTTAGGAAAAAAGAACGAGATGGTAAGCTTGAAAACATGGTGTAGCCAGCACAGTCTCCAGACTTAAACCCCATCGAGATGGTTTGGGATGAACTGGACAGAAGAGTGAAAGCAAAGCAACCTACAAGTGCCACACATTTATGGGAACTTCTGCAACAGAGTTGGGAAGAGCTTTCTGAAGAATATTTGATTTCCATTGTAGAAAGAATGCCTCCAGTGTGTTCAGCTGTTATATCGGCCAAAGGTGGGTACTTTGAGTCAAACGTTTAAAATACATTTTGGTTCATAAATTGATTCCATGATTTCTTTTTTAACTTCCATTGTTAATTTGTTCTATCATGTCTATGCTTTCATTCCAGAGCACAATGAGACATTAAACTGCATAATTTTCGATTAAAAAAACTGGAAAAATGGGGGTGTCCTACAACTTTTGACTGGAAGTGTAAGCCTATCAGACTTCATCTATAAGCCTATCAGACTGCATACATTCGCGTTTGCACAAAATGGCCAAGTGCAGGCAAAAAAAAAAAAATCCTCGCGAACACATTCGCGCAAATCTGTGCTGTTTCATGGCCCTTTATATTTTAAAATTTCATTAACAAAACTGATATAAATTAGTAATTGAGCGAATTAAGCGTTTGATTGCTAGTCAAGCGCAGAGAATGGGAACAGGGTGAGAGCAATTATTGAGTAAAAGGTGGTGATTCTGCGGAGACTCTAACAGACCTCCATCCTGGACGTCCATGAAATCAGTCTTTACTTAATAGTAATGAGCAACTTTTTTCCGTAAGCATTTCACATGGCCTCTGACATTTGGCAGCTGTTTCTTTAAGAGTTTATTCGGTATGATTCATGGAAAATAAAGGAGCAAGCTCGTCTGTTCGCTCCATGGTCGCAGTTATTCTTATTTCACTTAAAATAATTGTGATTCAAGTAACGTGGCCTAATTTGCCTGAATGAGCTCGTATAACATCAGTGAGCGAGAGGGCGTTGTAATCCCTCATCATCTGCTTACCGGTGCAGGACAGCATGGTCTCCGTACTGGTGATCGTTAGGGGATATTCACCACGGGGGGTGAAGTGGTCGCTTGACCTGTAGACAGTATCATGGTGAATGGGACAGAATTTTTCGGGAGATTGAAGGTCTTTGAGTGGGAGGGAGTGATTTTGGCTTACAGGCCTGTGTGCTGCTGTGAGTGTTTGTCTGATTGGACACTGTCCTGTTGTGATGCTGCTTCTGCACTGAATTCTGATCCGATTAGAGCTGCAGTTCACTGTGAGCCTCCCTGTACTGTAGTGTTGAAGGTCATGGATGATTCCTTGCACTGCAGAACCACCTCACGTGTGTGTGCCAGCATACACCCTGGCATGCCAATGCACACACACACACACACTCACACAAATCCATGTACTTCTGTCCTTGTGAGGACATTTTATTGACTTCCATTCATTCTTTGAGTGTCTCTATAGCCTAAAGTTCCATAATCTTAACAATAAGCAACGCATGCCTAACCCAAACCCTTACCCTAACCTTAACTATCCCTCATACTAACCTTACCCCAAATCCTTACCTTAACCTTAACTATCCCTTATAATAACCTTACCCCAAACCCTTACCCTAACCTTAACTATCCCTCATACTAACCTTACCCCAAACCCTTACCCTAACCTTAACTATCCCTCATACTAACCTTACCCCAAACCCTTATACCTAACCTCATCCCAAAACCCTTACCCTTAACCTTAACTATCCCTTATACTAACCTTACCCCAAACCCTTACCGTAACCTTAACTACCCCTTTTACTAACCTTACCCCAAACCCTTACCGTAACCTTAACTACCCCTTTTACTAACCTTACCCCAAACCCTTACCCTAACCTTAACTATCCCTTATACTAACCTCACCCCAAACCCTTACCCTAACCTTAACTACCCCTTATACTAACCTCATCCCAAACCCTTACCCTAACCTTAACTACCCGTTATACTAACCTCATCCCAAACCCTTACCCTTAACCTTTACTATCCCTTATACTAACCTTACCCCAAACCCTTACCGTAACCTTAACTACCCCTTTTACTAACCTTACCCCAAACCCTTACCCTAACCTTAACTACCCCTTTTACTAACCTTACCCCAAATCCTTACCTTAACCGTAACCTATCCCTTATACCAGGGGTCCCCAGTCTTCCCCAGGAAGGGCCGGTGTGGGTGCAGGCTTTCATTGCCGCCAAGCAGCTACACACCTGATACTACTAATCAAGCTTATTAGCAAAGAGTCCAGGGGTTGATTAGTAGATTCAGGTGTGTAGCTGCTTGGCTGCAATGAAACCCTGCACCCACACTGGCCCTCTTGGGAAAGATTGGGGACCCCTGCCTTATACTAATCTTACCCCGAACCCTTACCCTGACCTTAACGATCTCTAATTTTAACCTTACCTTAAAACCTTACCCCTAACCTTCACCAAAAAGTCACAGTTTGCCTTTATTGGAAGGTGAGGACATTTTCACCCGTCCTCACAACTACAATGTCTCCTCTCAGTAGGAAAAAAACATTTTCTCGTCCTCACTGTGTAGCAAGTACAAGAACAGGCACACACAAACACACACTGGCATGATGGCGCACACACACACACACACGCGCGCAAACACACACACACACACAAACACTTGCACATTCATGCTCCAGCTCACATTTGTGCGTATAATCAAGCTTGCTTGTGCATACTCTTGCGGAATAACCTCTTTTTACCCTTTTCATTTTTGTGTAACTTATTTGATTTTGTGTGAATTTCACCACATTATCGCATGAACTACTTGTGTCTCAGGTGAAAGTGACGATTGGTTATTTTTGGGATGTGTCGTGTGTGCTCACAGGTGAAGGTGTGCAGTGGTTATTGGTTACTGTTGAGATCTGTGTGCACTCACTGGTGAAGGTGTGTAGTGGTTATGTGGGTTTTGAGATGCAAGTGTACTCATGGAGGTTAGTAATCTGAGCAGGAAAGGCCTGTAGTAACAATAAGAGTGTGTGACCATCTGAAAAGCCTCTTTGTGGACACACACACACCCCTACAAACAGACACACTGACACAGACACACACACGCAGACACACACATCTACGAACAGACACACTGGAACAGACACGGACACGCACACACACAGACACACGCACCCTCACGCATTCACTCACACACACGCGACACACACACACACACACACACACACACACACACAGATGCGTACACACACACACACACACACACACTCACTCATACGTGCGCGCACACACACACACACACACACACACACACACCCACGCACACTTCAGTGAGCGCACACACTACATTCTGAATGAGGCCTCTATGTTCCCACTTTTCACAGTGCGACAAATGATCAGTCCTATTCCACTACTCTGCATTCAAGTATAACTTTAAAATTTATACTGAAAATTCTTTTTTTGGCCTAATTTAAAACGCATCTGTTTTTATCGGTCATTTTATGAACTGGCTTATTGTATGAGACATTTGTGGTATTGTTTTTTGTAAAATGTTCTCCTGTAATATTAGATGTGTACCTGAGAGCGTAAATAATTGGGTGTTAGAAAGGTTAAAGGTAGGGTAGGAGATGTTTTCCTGGAGCACTTTGTACTATATTGCTTAAAATCCTCTTCACACCCCGATTGCAACCAATTAATTAAATGCTCTAACAGAAAAATACAAAATTTTTGTCACCTGTGGAGCGTACAGGACTAAAAATACACCATCCAATCATTTTGAGCGGCCCTATCGAAATGATTGAATGGTGATATGTCAGTCAAACTCAACTGCCATTTGTCCCTCCCCCCTCTGCGCGTACTGCATTGCGCGTTCCTGTACTCCGGAGGCGTGGCTTCGGGGGGAAGCCTGAGGATGGGGTTTGGACTTTTGAATTGTGTATTTTCAAAATGTGGCTTACTCGAACCATTTTTCCAGGATCTCCTACCCTACCTTTAATGCTTATTATCCTCCACCGCGCGTTTAGCGCGAAGCAGGGGATATAGTATTAGGCTCTGTCCGTCCGTCCGTCCGTACGAATTGGAATATCTTAAGAACCGTTGACTGGATTCTCTTCATATTTCACATCTAGGTTGATCACAGTAAGAGAAAGGTGCCAGTAATATTTGGTGACCTTGACCTTCATTTCAAGGTCACAAGGTGACTTTAACGTTTTTTTTTGACATTTTACCCTTGTCAGCGAGATATCTCAAGAAAGGTTCACTGGATTTCCTTCATATTTGACACCAAGCTTCATGTGAATTCTGTTGAATGTTTATTGATAAGCAGTTTCTTTATTACTGTTTTTACTATTTATACACTGTGACATTCATGTCAAGGTCACAGTAAGTCTTGAAAATATTTTTGCGTTTCAACAACCACAGTGCAAAATATCAGCGGATGTTGACTGGATCATGTTATTTTGACATTTAGCTTCATGTTAAGCTGTCACCATCACTTCATACCTCTTCAATTTTGAATTGATAATTTGCGGCAGGGGATGCTGTCACCTTAGTGACAACACTTGTTGTGTTTGTTTTAGTACGTAGCATGATGGGCTGGTTTCATAAAGTAGGATTGTGAAGTTAGCTGGATTATTGTCCTGTGTAAAACCTGGAGCCGGTAAAAATCTGGACCATGGACCAGAGTACAAGGAGCAGTCATGGGTAACACTCGGGTGCTGCTGGTGAGATCACTTTACGACCCTGCTATGTGTGGCACCTCCCAGGTGCCCTTTTCTCCTGGTGGCCTGATGGGGACAGGGAGCAGTGCATTGTGGGAACAGGATGGCTGACCTGAGTGAATGTGTGTGTGGGTTTGTGTTTTTTCCTCTTCAGCTACGTCGCCGAATGCCAACTCCGAGCTGGAACAGGCCCGACCCCAGACTAGCGGCGAGGAGGAGCTTCAGCTGCAGCTAGCCCTGGCTATGAGCCGCGAGGCCGCCGAACAGGTACTGTTACCACTCTGCATTACAGTTCAGCTTTGCATCAGCTCTACAATACTAATTTAGCATTGCCTCCACTCTACAATGCTAATTTAGCCTAGCCACCCATGGACAATGCTCATTTAGCTTGTCTACTCCTCTACAATGCTAATTTAGTTTTGCCACTGTTCTGCAATGCTAATTCAGCTTAGTTACTGCTCTACAATGCTAATGTAGCTTAGCTGCTGCTCTACAATGCTAATTTATCTTGACATCTCTAATTTACCACATTTGGCATAGGTACTGCTTTATAATACCTCCCCCCGGCATATAATACGGAGGGAAATAGTTGTCATTGTGCTCGTCTCTCCGTCCATCTGTCCATCAGTCTGTCCGTCTTTGGACAGTGTGTTTCTGGAGAAGAACTCAAACACCGTTCAATATTTTTCACGAAACTAGCTGTGCGTATTAATCAGGTCCTAGACTGGTGTTTTTTTTTTTTTTTTTTGGATATTTTGGGATTTCTGAGATTGGATCATGGGGGGCCGGGGGGGTATGTCATCATCTGGTGACTGTTGTTGAGATTTGCCACTGCCCTAAAATGCTAATTTAGCTTGGCAACTGCTCTACAATGCTAATTTAGCTTAGCCACTGCTTTACGAAGCTGAATTATCCTGGCAACTGCCCTACATCTTTAAGTTGGCACATTTGACATAGTTACTGCTCTGTAGTGCTATGTAGCCACTGCTCTACAATGCTAATTTAGCTTAGCCACTGCTCTACAGCATTAATCTATCTTAGTTACCACTCCACAATGCTAATTTTGCTTAGCCACAGTTCTATAAAGCTATGTTAGTTTAGCCATTGCTCCACAATGCAAAAATGAGCTTAGCCAGCACCCAGCTATTCACCATTACATGAGGGCTCTCTTACCCTTTGAGATTATCAGTCCTTCTGGCCTTCATTTTCATCCTGGTTCAGCAGTCATTCTTTCCAGCAGGTCAGTGAGTCGTGTTGCTAAACATCATCAAATCTGTCCCATGAATCAAAATTTCAGCGCTCTCTCTCTCTTGGGTAATAAGCAGAACAGGGAGCACCTCTGATTGGTCAGACTTGTACAGGAGAATTCCTGGTAAAGTGACAGTGGGAAATGAGCTGGTTTTTTGGCCTTGGCGCTTGCTGTGTGTGGTGCTTTGTTACGGCTGGAAGGTGAATCTACAGGAGGGTGGATCTCCTAGATTTGGGCTGAGATTCCCTGATGGCTCTCTCATTTAGCACAGCCGCCTCTGGCCCCATTTCAGATGAGCCTCCATTTCAAATCAGCTTCACTGTTCAAACGTGGAGCCGGAGGAACCGGTCTGACTCCTTTCAGAGCGTCTGTGCTTATCTCAGCTGAGGAGGACAGGAGGAGGTGCTTACTGCTTGTTTAATCGAGACTCCAAAGGCTGGGGCAGATTCTTAAAGAACTATAATAAAACTGTTTAAGATAAGTGTACAGACAGGAAAATACTGGCATGTCTGTGAATTGGGGCCCATTACTTCTGTGGCATTGGTTAAATTCAGCTGGGTTATGTGGCATTGGGTAAATTCAGTTGGGTTATGTGGCATTGGTTAAATTCAGTTGGGTTATGAAGGCATTGGTTAAATTCAGTTGGGTTATGTAGCATTGCTTAAATTCAGTTGGGTTATGTGGCATTGGGTAAATTCAGTTGGGTTATGTGGCATTGGTTAAATTCAGTTGGGTTATGAAGGCATTGGTTAAATTCAGTTGGGTTATGTGGCATTGGTTAAATTCAGTTGGGTTATGTGGCATTGGTTAAATTCAGTTGGGTTATGTGGCATTGGTTAAATTCAGTTGGGTTATGAAGGCATTGGTTAAATTCAGTTGGGTTATGTAGGCATTGGTTAAATTCAGTTGGGTTATGTGGCATTGGTTAAATTCAGTTGGGTTATGTGGCATTGGTTAAATTCAGTTGGGTTATGAAGGCATTGGTTAAATTCAGTTGGGTTATGTGGCATTGGGTAAATTCAGTTGGGTTATGTGGCATTAGTTAAATTCCGTTGGGTTATGTGGCATCGGTTAAATTCAGTTGGGTTATGTGGCATTGGGTAAATTCAGTTGGGTTATGTGGCATTAGGTAAATTCACTTGGTTTATATGGCATTGATTAAATTCACTTGGGTTATGTGGCATTGGTTAAATTCCGTTGGGTTATGTGGCATTGGTTAAATTCAGTTGGGTTATATGGCATTGGTTAAATTCCGTTGGGTTATGTGGCATCGGTTAAATTCAGTTGGGTTATGTGGCATTGGGTAAATTCAGTTGGGTTATGTGGCATTAGGTAAATTCACTTGGTTTATATGGCATTGATTAAATTCACTTGGGTTATGTGGCATTGGTTAAATTCCGTTGGGTTATGTGGCATTGGTTAAATTCAGCTGGGTTATATGGCATTGGTTAAATTCCGTTGGGTTATGTGGCATTGGTTAAATTCAGTTGGGTTGTGTGGCATTGGGTAAATTCAGTTGGGTTATGTGGCATTGGTTAAATTCAGTTGGGTTATGTTGTGCAAACAAAGCATGATATTCTGGTTAATATTTAATTTCAGATTTTGTGTGATGGGTGTAATACATGCCTAAATATTGAAACTATTTGTTGTTGTTAATGTTCTCAGTAAATTGAGAAGTTTTTGGTGGCCAGTGGTGGGCCATGGTGTTGGACAATACGGCTCCTAATCTGGTATCTGCAATAAAGTTTAAATGTCACTGTTACAGCAGTCCTGCTGCTCTAGACTCTCTGTGAGGACTTTGCTTCTGATTTAAAGTAAAAGATGATGACGTTTATGATAAATTCATGTTTAATGGTGCCTGTGGTTGCAGTAATGGTTACCTGCTAACTCTGCTCTTGGTAAGAAAGTCAGAATGTTGTTTTGGGGACGATATTATTACTGTGTCGGGATTTCAGCGTCGGTGCTAGTGCCACAGTTGTGTTCTTTGGAAGGACGGAGCGGCGAGTGTCCGGACATCTGGCAGGAGTTTCCCTGGGAAACGGTGGGGGGGTCCGCTGGGAGTCGGGCTGTGGGGGCGGGTGGATCTCCGCTCGTTCGCCCTGTCTCTGACTGGCCTCTTTCTCCTCCCTTGCTCTATTCATCCCTTTAATCCCTCTTTCTCTCCGTCTAGTTCCCTCCTGCCCTCTCAGCACATCCGTCGCCACTGTCCTCGCCCGCTTCCCCTCTCTTTCTTCCTGCGGAGAGTTCCGTTCCGTCCAGTCAGAAGCACATTGTGTGTTTATTTTAATGAGGCGTCGCGGTTTACTAGGGTTCAGCTGCGCTCTCTGGCGAGGGCAGATACTGGGCTCAGATTAGCCCGGTTTACTGGGGTTCAGCTGTGCTCCCTGGCGAGGGCCGCGGCGGCTCAGATTAGTGGGGCGGCTCAGATTAGTGGGGCGGCTCAGATTAGCGGGGCAGCTCAGATTAGCGGGAGCCAGTTTGGAGAAATTCCCCGGTAACTGAAATTCCTCACTTGAATGAACTGAAGTGGAATTGGTCCTGAAAAGACTGCTTGTGAGTAAACAGTTTGCCTTTTGTCTGTGTGTGTGTGTGTGTGTGTGTGTGTGTGTGTGTGTTTGTCTTTCTGTGCTTTTGTCTGTGTGTGTGTGTGCGCACGTGCGTGTCTGTGTGTGTGTATGTGTGCGTGCGTGCGTGCATGTGTGTGTGTGTGCGCACGTGTGTGTGTGTTTTTGTGGTGTCAGGAGGAGCGGATGCGCCGCGGCGATGATCTCCGCCTGCAGATGGCGCTAGAGGAGAGCCGTAAGAACAGCATCACAGGGCTGGTGACCACCAAGAAAGAGGTGAGCTGAATCCCCCTCAACCAATCACAGATCATCTGACTGTGGGCCCTGAGCCAATAACTGCACTTGTTTCTGTGTGCAGCACTTTAATTCCTTCTCTCTGTAATTCAGAAGTTCTAACTACTTAAATGTTGGGATTTACTCAGGTTTTTTTGTGGAGTTTTGCTGTTCTTTGGTTTTAAGAGGATGCATGATGGAGAGCTATTTGCTGATAACCTACAGCTAATGCCAGCTGGCTCTGTGTGTCTGCCTTTGTGTGTCTGTGTGTCTGCCTGTCTGTGTGTCTGTCCCAGGGTGGTGGCTCCTCACTAATGGATCTGATGAGTGGGGCCTCGGAGGGGCCGGTTGCTCAGGGATCGGACCCCTGGGCCCCAGCAGGAGCCGCAGCAGCAGCACCCCCTGTCTCAGACCCCTGGCAGACTTTAGGTAAACTCCATCTCCCATAATCCTCCACTCTGCCTGGGCATGTGCTCACAGTGCAGGAACGCGAAGGGACGTCCTGACGTGACATCAGCGCTGTATGCGTGTGTGCGCTCTAAGTTATGGAACTAGCCACTGAAATGTAGTGCTGCTTATTAGCTGTTCATTGGACTGTTTTGCGAATGTGTAGTTTCTCAGTGTGTGGTTCATGTAAGTGTATATGGGTGGGTGTGTGTGTGTGTGTGTGTGTGTGTGTGACTTATTGACTTCAGTTTGATCTAAGCACAGTGCAGTGATGTCATTGGTCAAGAATGAGTTGCTCTCGCATCAGTGCTATGTGTGCTAGGTTTGCTAACGCCTGCCCGCTCTCTCCCTCTCCACATGTAGGCGCCACCGCTAAGCCTGCTCCCCCTGCTGCAGACCCCTGGGGGCCCCCCTTACCGTCTGGGGCCCCTGTGAAGAGCACAGACCCCTGGGGCTCCTCCTCTGCTCCTGCAGACCCATGGGGAGGCGGGGCTGCCGCTCGCCCTAAAGCCTCTGGACCAGGTGTGGAAACGCACTGAGCAAATGATGACCAATCAGAATGAGTTATAGCCTCACTGAGCAAATGATGACCAATCAGAATGAGTTATAGCCGCACTGAGCAAATGATGACCAATCAGAATGAGTTATAGCCTCACTGAGCAAATGATGACCAATCAGAATGAGTTATAGTCGCACTGAGCAAATGATGACCAATCAGAATGAGTTATAGCCGCACTGAGCAAATGATGACCAATCAGAATGAGTTATTGCCGCACTGAGCAAATGATGACCAATCAGAATGAGTTATAGCTGCACTGAGCAAATGATGACTGATTAGAATGAGTTATAGCCGCACTGAGCAAATGATGACCAATCAGAGTGAGTTATAGCCGCACTGAGCAAATGGTGACCAATCAGAATGAGTTATAGCCGCACTGAGCAAATGATGACCAATCAGAATGAGTTATAGCCGCACTGAGCAAATGATGACCAATCAGAATGAGTTATAGCCGCACTGAGCAAATGATGACCAATCAGAATGAGTTATAGCCGCACTGAGCAAATGATGACCAATCAGAATGAGTTATAGCCGCACTGAGCAAATGATGACCAATCAGAATGAGTTATAGCCGCACTGAGCAAATGATGACCAATCAGAATGAGTTAGTCGCATTGAACAAATTATGACCAATCAGAATGAGTAATAGCTGCACTGTGCAAATGATGACCAATCAGAATGAGTTATAGCCGCACTGAGCAAATGATGACCAATCAGAATGAGTTAGTCGCATTGAACAAATTATGACCAATCAGAATGAGTAATAGCTGCACTGTGCAAATGATGACCAATCAGAATGAGTTATAGTCGCACTGAGCACCTTATGACCAGTTAATGGCATTCAGATGAGTTATAGCTTCAAAGAAAATTGTAACCTGTCAAAATAATTTTTTCTGTCCATTCAGAATTCATTCAGTCGTTGATTGATTGACTTATTCTGCAGCCATTGGGACGCAGCAGAACAGACGTGTTGTTTAGTGTCGCTGTGGCTTCATGAGTGATGTAACACTCTCCTCTGGTGAAATTCTTGTGCCAAAAAAAGCCTGAAACCACAAATTTCTTGACAAATTTATCTGCTGTACTTCTCGCGGTACAGAGAGTAGATGTGTGGCAGTCCTCTTCAAATTGCTACTTAGGTTAGTGGCTTTACCGCAAGCTGGGATTAAGAGATAAACCACTTCCTTCCTCAGGACTGTGGTGGTAATGTTCTTTTCACCAGCTGTGATTCTTCATTTGCAGCTTTTAAACACTGTGGTGTCCTGAAGTATAACAGATTTAAGTGCTGAGGGATCACTCTACTGTTTCCACAGGTGAATTTGACCTGTTCGGGTCGCTCAATGGCTCCTCCAAAGAGGACCTGTCCGACTTCGACAGCCTGCGGTCCTCTTCCATCATGACGGGTAAAACCAGCATCTCTGACTATATCTGAGTTCTGTTACCACGGTGATCTCTTTGACACCTGAATGTCGAGTCAGAGGCTCTTTCACCAAAATGTTCATTTACCCGTACCCCCCTGCGAAATGTTCATTTACCCGTACCCCCCTGCGAAATGTTCATTTACCCGTACCCTCTCAAGTTTTTTGAGAAACTTGAGCTGAAATTTTCCCAGTTGCAAGCAAGTGAGCAGAAAAATTCAGAGTCAAGTTTAAAATAGTCATGAATATACTTGTATATGAGGTCACTGTATTTTATTGGTCGCAGCCTGTGTTTTTGGGCTTACAGAAGTGACTCTCCACAGGGAGTGGGTTATGTGCTCTATCTCAAACATATGCTAAGGCCGCTTTCACACCAGAGCTGTTTGGTCCGCTTTAAACGGACCAGAGTTCGTTTCCTTGGATAGTCGGCTTCCTTTGGCCAGGTGTGAAAGCTCATCCGAAGTCTGGTGCGGACTAAACAAGCAAACTCTGGTCCGCCTGAAAACTTGGGTCTCGGTTCCATTGCTAGTGAACCCTGGTGCGGTTCGCTTACAGTGGGAAATGCAAACGGACTGTCTTGCGAACCAAAGAGAGAAAGTGAACCAAAGAGAGGTCCTGGCCAATCAATGAGCCAGGTTTTCTTCTTCCTCATGCTTTTTCTTCCTGGTCAGTGCTGGTTTTGGGCAACACCGCCCCAAACGAGCAGCTGCTGTAACTGCAGGACGGTGTCCAGGCGGTTTGGTCCGCTTTCAAAAGCGCAGTGTGAAAGTGAACCAGACCAAATGAAGGTGTGAAATTTTCCGGCATTCCCTGCCCAATCGAACCGAGTCCCCCGGACTATCCTGGTGTGAAAGTGCCGTAATATGCCGTTATAAATGGTACTTCTGAATCCCCTTGTGTGGCCTTCAGGATAGTGGTGGGAATGAGAGGTGAGGAGAGTTCTGAGTCCGCCGGCTCTGTCCAAATACTTTACGTCCTTGTGTCTGTGCTGCATGAGTTTAAAAAGCTCAGGGATTACAGAGGGCAGGTGGGGTGCGGTGAGTCCACAGGTCAGTCCTTAATAATGTTACACAGTGTTCACCTTTCCCTGAAGGATGCTTGTGTCCTCGTTCAAGAATCCTTCTGGGGGAGCCTGGCTGCTTTCGGCTGCTTGAAATGTCATTGAAGCCGGAGTCAATTCGACGTCATTCAGACAGGGCTGGTGTGGGTCAGGCTTTAGTTCAGACCTGATTGTGCTGATGTGTGTTTCATGAAGACCGTAGGGGTTGAGTACTACGGTCAGGTGTGTAAGTGCTTGTTTGGAGTGAAAATCCTGTGCTCACACCAGCCCCTTGGATGAGGTTTAGATCTCCAGATTTAATGCAGCAGAATGTTCTTTAAGATGGTGGACGGCAGTCGATTTCCAGGAAGGGGAAATAAGTGACTGGAATCAGTCTGTACCTGTGTTACTCATGCACTCGATTCAGCTGGCTTTGTCTGCTGCGTTTTCATTGGCTGAGCCGAGGGTAAGTGGATGAGAGCCTGTCTGTGATTGGCAGGTGAGGCCAAAGGGAGCTCCACCCTGCCGTCGCAGCCTAGTAAGTCAGCGAGCTCAGACCTGTTCGATCTGTCGGGCGGAACCGGTGGCAGCGCCCCAAGCCGCAAGACCCCGGAGTCCTTCCTGGGGCCAAACGCGGCCCTCGTCAACCTGGACTCCCTGGTGACCAAACCACCCCAGCCGGCCCCCGTCTCCAACCCCTTCCTGGCCTCAGGTGGGTTTCGCCGACCGCCGCCCACGGCATCGAGCTGCAGAACCCAGTTTCACAGAGTGAAAGTCCTGTCTTGCAGTTTGTTTCGACCCCCTGAGTTTGCAGGTGGCTCCGTTCCTGAGGCCAGCGGGGAGATGAGCTCAGCTGGCTTAGCCTGCTAACAGGCCCTCGGCTGCTCTTTTAGCGGTGTTTATTCTCGAATGTGGAGTTCCTATGGGGCGCGGTCGGAAGTTCGGGGATTGGGGCGAGCGAGGAAAACTAGAGCCTGCAATGGTCTTTGAAGATTTGAGTATCTCCGTTCAGATCTGAACATAAGATACTGATTGGTCAATTTAGAGCAAGTGACCGTGAGAGTATGAACAAACAAGACGATTGACAATTAACAGAGAATATAGATCACAGGATCCTCTCTAAAAAAACCTGTGGAATCGATATCTTCAAGGTGCTCAAGAGTCCTAGAATAGATGGCAGAGCAAGAGCTTGCAGTGAGGAGTTTAATGAAGGGCAGAGATGTTCTGGCCGTGCTGCCTACTGGCTGCAGAAAAAGTCTCGAACTCAAGCGGAAAGGTGGGCAGAACTCAAACAATACAAAGATCATTGCAGGCGCTAGTCTCGCAAGTTCGGCAAAAATTGCCTTCAGCGACTACTACCGTCTGTTTCCCGGCTACAGCTGGCTGTACTGCGGGGTGGAGGGAAAACGGGGAATTTTACACCCTGATCCCTGGATTTCAAACCTCTGACTGGATAACCTGTGCAAATGGGTCTTTCAATCAGAGCTCAGTCTGGAATTTGGCAGCAGAGTTACTTTAATCTCACGTTAGATGGTAGTCTTGGTGTTGTTTTTTTTTTGTTGTTGTTGTCTGAAGTCAAAATGTCTGAACAGCCAAGTGCAGCGAAGTGTGGTTTGTGGTTGGACGGTGACAGCATTTTTAAGGAGGAATTGTGAACTGCAGGATCACAGACCTGACTGTGTGTGTCGGTGACTTTCCTGTTTAACCTGCTAGCTCATTTTTCATTCATTCATTCATTCATGCTTCTGCCTCCTGTTCGGCTCAATTACCAAAACCGCTCATCTCATTAGACTTTAAATGGGAGTTGTTGTTGTGTGAACAAATGTAATGTCTGAAAAAAGATTAATTAACCAAATTTTTAAGAAGCTGGGATGATTGCCTTCAACCCAACCCTAAGTGATCTGTTTGTAGGCTTTATCTGTTGGTCTCTCGATGCTGGGCTCGACTTCACTCCTCTCTGGGGTCTCCACCTAGCAGTAACAGGATTTTAACATAAGAGAGACGAGGATAATGGGCCGTCCAGCCCAAAAAAAAGCCATTTCCTTACTGCTGAAGTGTACTGAACACTAAGGACAATTCCTGAGCATAATACTGTCTGATGTGGCTCGGCTGTCTGAAGGCAAGACGCTTTATTTACTCTTTAATGAGGAGACTTTTGCCGCTCTAGGATTTCTAGAGTGCGCAGTTAGGACAGACAATACTGTATCCAACGTCATGAGATTTTTATGTCATGGAAATGAACCGTTTTGATGTTTTCTCTTGAATTTCTAGAATTTTTGTTGTTGATTTGTCGTGTGGCTGTCCTGTTGTTTTGCTTGGAGTCTCGTAAGCCTATATGGGCTGGGCACCAGACTGGTGTCAGACACTTAAATAAAAATCAATCGATCAATCACTGGATCCCAGTGTCTGTATGAGGTTCTCCATTTGCTAATTTCAGTTTATGACTCTGTGTTCTACAAACAGAACTCTGTTATGTGTGTGGCTCTCCTGTCATGTTTTGAGCACGCTCTGTGGCTCAGGCTGTAACTCTCTGACCTCCCCCCCGCAGGTGCGGCTCCAGCCCCGGCCCCAGCCGCTGTGAACCCCTTTCAGGTGCTGCAGCCCCAGCCGCCGACGCTGAACCAGATGCGGGCGAGTCCCCTGATGGGTCTGAACGCGCAGGGTTTCGGGGGCCCGGCCCCAGGGCCCCACATGAGCTCGGACCCCCTGCCCCTCTCCTCGCTGCCCCCCAGCCTGCTGCTCCCCGCCTCCATGCCCCCCGCGGGCGCCGGGGGTCACATGATGCCGGGCCTGAGCATGGGCGGGGCCTCGATGTCCCTGCCGCAGCCCCTCATGAGCACCGCAGGGGCCCCCCCGCCACAGGGGGCCCCCAGCCAGCCCGGCTCCACCACCAACCCCTTCCTGTTGTGAGACAGCGCCCCCCACCTGCCGCCACAGACATTACAGCTTCTTACCGTACTCTGTCAGGTTCGCTCTTTTTTTAGGACTCCGTTTGTTTTCATTTGTTTTTAAAGACAGAAAATACTGGGGCTCCGTCGGAGCGCGGTACCCCAATCGGTATTCCCCACCCCCAAAGATTTCCCACGATGAAACCTATCTCACTCCTGCGTGTCCTTTACCACAATGACCCATCACCTCTGAAGAGTGGGGTGCGCAGGGGCGGGCCAGGGCTGTAGGGGTCTTAATAACCTTTCCTCTGATTGGCTATAATCTTATCAAAGGCTTGTGTTTAATTAGAACGTGAGCTACCGTTTTTAATTGTCCTACTTTACTCTTTTTACGGCGGTATATTCTCTTAAGCTAACTTTTTTTAATCCAATTAACCCGTCAGTCCTGTCTGCTCTTAAAACGACACGTAAACAAGCTGCGCGCGATCTCCGCGGAGCGTCGGCTTACCTTCACTGTTTATCACACTCTAACGCAGGGATTTTGCACAAGTTTTCGGTTTCTCTTTGACTGTTGGTTCACCATTAGTCCTTAGGCACGCAGAAACGAGGATGGCTCGCCGTTGCGGTACGAACCGTCAATAAACTCCACCGCCCACGCGAGTTGGCGCCTGAGGGCGCTCTGGGATAGCGCTCACTTCCTGTCTGACTGGTTCGACCCCTGACATTTTGGGAGGGTGAACCTGTACATTGTACCCTTTTTATAACGCGCTATCCAAATTGACAGTGGGAAGTGGCGTTTCAAGCTGGGTTTCTGTAGGATGAAGTCACTCTGCACAGGTTGTCGTTTGTTTTGTTTTTGTTTGTATGTTCAACACACAGATGATGTTGCATTAACACAGTTTAGCATTAAATGGCTTATCCACTGAGTCGTGTTCCAAGGATGGAAACTTCCAATGATCTGAAGCCCGATGTTTATTTCTTGGTTTTCTTTTGTATTTCTTGGTCATTCGATCATGTATTTACGTGTGCTGAGAATCTTCAGTTGGCGTACAGGGAGCAAAGGGAAGGTGGTGTGTGTGTGTGTGTGTGTGTTCTGTGGAGAAGCAGGTGTGTGCATACAGGGCTCATAAGGGGAAGGCTTATGGCTTAAAATGACTCTCCTACAACATCAGCCCTTTGTTTCAGATTCAGATGTTTGTGTGTGTTTGGCATCTTCGCTTGTATGTGTGCTCACTTACACACACACTCGTACATGTGGACGTACGGACTCTGATTCACGCATTAACATTCACGTGTGTTCGTGTTGTAGATTTTATTTGTACGCGATGTTACCTTGAATGTACTGGACGGGCTGTCAGTACTTCCTGTGGGTTAAATTCACTCGACGGGGCGGTTTTTCAGTTGCGAGGGGACATGTTAATGGTGTGTTGTGGGATGTGTGGTTTCTCTCGGGGTCCGGGGCACATTTTTAGATTGTTGGGGTGTGGAGCTGCTGGATGGGCGGGCTGTTTACCTGCAGCTTTATCTTCAGACCCTGAGGGACGCGGGAGCCTCATTTCACCTGCTCAGCTTTTGCGCGGCCGATGCGCGGCGAAGGGGGGTCCACAGGTCGCTGAGAAAATACTTTCACAGAGGATGGTTTCCCTCCTGCCCAAGATTGGCTTGAGGAAGCTCGGCTGCTCTTTCTCTGCTCATTGGATGGATGGGAACCTCAATCATGGTGGATCCCGATCAATTTCTGATTCAGACTGAAGGAAAGGAAGGGAGGAAACATGAAAAGTAAGCGATTGGAACAAGCCCATCGTGGATTTCTGAGTCCTCCTTTCCTTCACTACCCCCCTCAGCCGGGCTGGCAGTACGGAGACGCCGAGGACAGGAGGCTCCAGGTGCCGCTTGTGGGCTCAGCGTATGAGAAGCTGCCCTCAGTGGGGAGGGCGTTCGTGTGCCCTTCTTCTCCTCCTATCTCATTCTCACCTGCAGGAGAAATGAATATGGACACTTTTTGGTGTTGGGTTAATGTTCAGATGTCACTGCTCCTTGTATAATGCAGTCAGCCAGAAAAACTGATACAGTGGGGCACTTTTATAGTTATGGCCAGATTTAGGATGGGGTCTGTCTCAGCGGCTGGGTTTAGTGGGGTGGCCAAGAGGTCCATTAGAGACAGTGATCAATACTGTGTGTTACTGTACATACAAGAGGGGGAAGTGGAAATATGCAAGTAAACTGACTTTGAAAAACGATGGAAACAGGACTCTCTCAACCTCTCTCTCTCTCTCCCTCCCTCCCTCTCCTCTCTCTCTCTCTCTCTCTCTCTCTCTCTCTCTCTCTCTCTCACCTCTCAAAGGTCAAGAGGACCTGCCGAGTTTCTCGTACTGTCTTGGTCAAACTTCAGTTATTCCTCAAGCAGTCATGATGTACAAGGTCTTTGCTTGCACAATTCAAGCATCCCATTCAGAGCATATAGTTACCAAAGTGTCAATGGTTTACGCACATGTAGATTTTGTAATGTTACTTTCATACTGATATGTAAACTTAAGAAGAAATTGACTTTTCAGGCGCAAATTATTTCGGCTGTCGCCAGTCACTGCCATTTTTTAAATTAGATTTTTCTCAATCAATGTGCGCCCTCTGCCGGAATTATGGTGGCATTGCAGTCCTTCGCTGAGATGTTTGTGCACAATAACCAAGGCATGTGGAGGCGCAAAGTCGAAGATGACAGTTTTATACTGTGTTTTAATTTTAATTTGATGTGTGTGTGTGTTTGTGTTGGGTTCAGCTGCCTCTGGTCTTGCAAAAGAGGTCTAACCCCTGAAAATGACTAACAAAAATATGCAAAAACTGGAGTTTGAAAATGCTAATAACAGGAAATATGCTTTGAATGGCAAAACGTGCAGTGATGACACCGGTAGGGTCGCCTGTTACCGTTCGATAACTCTGATAACTCGATGCGACATGCCGACTTTTTCTTGTAATCGCGGGTGTAGTTTTCTCCAGTTTGTTATGGCTGCCTTCTGCTGGGGCTGATTCTTGATCGCGAGTTGAACCCGATTATTTTCCTCACGTTCGTACGTCTGTATTTACCAAGCATTTTTATTCTGTCGGTGCCGGCTGCTTTTCCTGTGGGTGTCTGCGCAGCGTGTCGGCATTATAACTGTATAATATAATTTATCATTTGTACTATTGTAACATAATGGTCTACTCTGTATCTTGTTTCTGTGTTTATGGTTTTTGTAGGAAGGTCACATGAGTTAATGCGATGTTTTTACGCATCTAAACGGCTGCGAGCGAAAGGGGACCTGTAGCTGCAACGGTCAAACAACAAATAAACTATCACTTTACTCTCCGTGTGTTGTGTGTTACTGATGTTTAATCTACTCGCCTACACTCCTGCATTGTATTTATTGAATATTAAAGCACAATCATGTCATCACTAGTTCACTACACAAATGTCCAGTGTTACTGTATGGAAACGCCAACGTTTATTCTGAGAATCTGGCCGCGCTATGTGAGGCAGTGTCCCTTACCCCTGGTCTGATGCACCTTGTTAAAAGTACTTACAGTACATTCGTTCGCCACTAGGGGGACAACTGCGTCTCTTCAATGCCGAGATCAATGCATAACTGGGCATAAACGGTTATTCTGCCTCCAGAAGGTGCGCTGAAATTTGCAGCTCATGCAGCTGGGGAACCGTCTGTACAGTCTTGCACTAAACATTATTTTTAACTCCGTCACACCAGGGAAATGCTACTCGCCACACTGCTGGACTTCTGACGATGCACTATCACTAGCTCCATTCCCTCAGCATTTGGGCGAACGACAACAACAATGGGACTGATGACACCATGACGGGAAGTGCGGTAGATGTGACAAGATTGCGAATGCTATTCGATAAGATTCCCTAATTACGGTGACATGGGGCATGTTGTGAAGGATTCCCCTTGCCCCAGGCCCTGGGCCTCTACATTAGGCTCCCTGCGTTTGTTACAAATATTTCTCAGTAACTTGGAGTCTTTTGTCTTTTAAACATGGTGTAATGTGAATAACAAATACATCAGCTGCAGGTATCATGTGACTAGTGGTTGTGCATATTTGGCCACGAGCCAAAGCTGTGCTTCCTTCAATAGTTTTCATAATTCATTATTATTGCACTGATTATAATTCATCGGGCATTTTCAGTTTTCACTGGTTACTGTATTAATGTTATGATCAATATTGTGTGATGCAATCTTCTGAGTGTTCTTGCAGTATTTGGCTGTATATCTGAGGAGCTCTTTATGAACAAATGGATGCATGCTGTGCAGTTTAAGAATCCGCTGAAATGCAGTAACAGTGCCAGGGGAACACATCATGCTAAATTGCCTCTCCTTTACTTGCTTTTCTCAAGGACAGTACAGTGTTACTAATGAGTGCTTTAGTTCATCTGAAAACTCATTTGGTCGCAGTAGCAAAAGTGATGCCAATATAAAGGTGGATTAGTTATCGAGTGATATTTTAGTTCCTTCACAGTTAAAATAGTGGCTTAATGAATGAGTGGCAACAGATTCTGTAAGTTGTTCCTGAGCACTTAAAATGGTCGCTGAATGAATGTCTGGAAATACAGTTGTTCGCTGACACCTTATTACTTCACAGTAGCTTACCTCGTTGTGTCTCATTGCCCATGAAGCTTCCATAGTGTGTCATCATTGCAAACTCTCACGCTACATTATTTAAGCCTAAACTCTCTGATACTGTCATTCTCCTGTTGGAGAGTAGGATTCGATAACGGGGCCTTTGTCACCAAAGCCTTCAAACACTAAGAATTCAGCTGAGGTGGACAACATCCTTATAGCTTCCACTTTGCGCTTTTTCCTGTAACAGGACACTGGGGGAAAATCTTAAAGTGTTTACCCAATTTTGGCTTCTGTTAGCCTGCCTTAGCTTGGCGTCCTGGTTTTTCTTGTTTAAAAATGCAAAATCATACTGCAGCTGTGCAAATTCTTAGGCCTGTGTCATGCACATATAAACACTACACGGCCATCAAACATCATATCAAAGTCATGGGCGTTAACATTAAGTTGGTCCCCATTTTTCCGCTAAAAGAGCCCCTCCTCTCTAGGGAGACTTTCTGCAAGGTGTCAGAACACTGACTCGGGCATTTTCTCTCATTATAGCGACAGAAAGTCAAGTAATAACAGGCTCGATGTAGGGTGATCAAACCTGTTTCTAAGTCAACCTTTCAGTTGACCCCATCAGTGAGTGATGGAGTGGAGGTCAGTGTTCACTGCGGGTCAGTGAAAGTCTTCTCCAGCCTGCCTCTATTCCTCGTGCTGAAGGAGGAAGGGGTCTTCTCCAAAATGTCTGAAGCACGGAAGCCTCTGGAATATAATGATCTGCTTTCCCCTCAGTGAATCTAAGAGGGGTAGCCGGAACTATGAAGAACAGCCCTGGATGATGGAATGTCTACATATTTTTGACCATGTGGTGTATTGGGGATTTCACTTGCTATATGAGAGCTTTGGGTTTGATAAGTGGTGAGCTGTGCCCTGTCTCTGTGATGTGCTGCAGCGAGGGGCCTCTGGGGCAGTTCGTATGGCTGCCGCCTCAGAAATTTCACTTCAGGACTGACTATCAAAACTATGGTCATGGGGGGCCGGAGTGTCTACGGGTTTTTTCTTTGTTTCTGAACTAGTAATTAAGTTATTAACGGGTGAAGAAGACCACATGCCTTGTTCAAAGGTACCAGTTTGCTGCTCGTTGGAAGGGGAGCTCAGTGCTGACTCCGCCCCCAGGAATGGAGGGACACACTCCTGCTCCAGGCTAACGCTACCATAGAGATATATAATAGAACCAGAGAGAACGAGGAAGTACCTTTGCTTCAGCCAGTTAGCTTGTTAGCTTCCTGCTTCCGCGTTTCCCAGGAATGCAATCTTGTGGCCAAAGATGCTGAAGCTGCATAGACACCAATTGAAAAGTGCGCATTTTTTTCTTGCCAAATAAAGCGAAAACAAAAGAAAATGTATTCGGTAATCCTTCATTATTTTGCTCTTTGTCTGACGCAACTGTTCGATGTTTTCAAGAGGGCCTGTAAAATAAGAACTGCTACTTAGAGCTTGATGACAGCTTGTGCACGAGTTTGGTTGTCCAGCTGTTGCTCTGACTGCAGCAGTTCAGCCAATGAGTGTATAGTGTGTGCGCGTTCCGGATTAACTGCGTTGCTCGTCATTTCCCCTCGAAAACATTCACCAATCCGCACAGCCGACACATTTTCTTGGCCATTTGTGTTGTGTAATCAGATTGGCAATCTTATGAAATGGTGCCGGAAATAACCACCCATGGAACGCCATTTTTATAGATGGCGTCGGTCAATTCCGTACTTCCTGGGCTGAAGTAGCTAGCCTAGCATCTCCCATTGAAAGTAATGGGGGTGGTACTTCCTTGCTCTCTCCAGTTCTATTACAGTACCTCCATGAACGCTACAGAGCCTCTCTGAAGACCGTCGTGACTGGAGTGCGGCTACACATTCAGCGAAGTTTAATTTACATTTACGCATTTAACTTTCTCTGATGTTGTAATATACTACGTACAAGTAACGTCACATTAACATTGTGTGAGCATTTTGTGTCAGCTGGGTCAGGAGGGGTCAGGCCCATGACGTCCAAGATGGAGGAGACGGTGCTGATCTGTGTTTTTCATCACGTCAAGCTGGCGATTACCCGTCTGAGCGTCCTGCGGTCCTCTTCTTCAGTGGTTCAAAACCTTTTGCCCTCAGCGAAGTATTTGAAGATTCACCCCCCTTCGGTGTCCGAACGCAGTAACACACACGTATTCATGCTTCAAACCCCACGGAATCCAGTGCTCTAAAAAAATAAATAAATCCTGGAGTCCTGTAATATTTTCAAATAAATCCTTTTTTCCCCCTTTTCCACGCTGTTTGTTGGCACATAAATGTGACACCTATGGCAGGAGTAGAGGGGGTATACGGTTATGCCCAAAATTATTCATACCCCTATCAATTTTGGATTTTTTCGGGATATTTTCAGACAAATCAACTTTATTCTTGCAAAAGTGACACAGGAAATTGACATAGGGCTGTAAGCAGTACAGTAACACGATTTTTCAAGAAATACAATGCTTTTTGGTATTTTATTTGGCAGATTTACAAAAAATGCCATGTCCAGAATTATTCATACCCTTTTCTCAGTAATCGATGGCAAAGCCTTAATTCACAATTACAGCCTCCAAACGCTTCTTGTAGTTGATCACAAGGTTTCTACACGTCTCCACCGGAGAGTAGCTCCAGGGACCTGCTGCTTCCGGTTATCCTGGGTAAGTCACCTGGGTTACTCTCCTCACTCCCGCCTTCTATCCAGCGGATTATAGCTCATGTGGGGACTAATGATACAACCCGTCAGTAGTCGGAGCATGCAAAAAACGATTTTAACCTCCTTTTTAACCCTTTGGGCGCCAAATAAATTTTCAAGGAATTAAGAATGTAATTATCCTGAGCTGTTGAAAACCTATCATGTGTCAACTTGTTTAAAAGAGCTTCCCTGCGGGAGCTCTTTTAAACAAGTTGACACATGATAGGTTTTCTACAGCATCTGGTTTTGATATCTTACACTGAAAGGGTGAACTTTTTAAAAAACTTTGGAAAGTCCGTTTTTATCTCTGGTCCCATCCCCACTATCGGTCGAGGCATTGACCGTTTTAGCAGACTACTTAGCCTGCACACTTGGCTTTCAATCTCATAAATGTGGTCTCGGTATACTGTGTCTTAATCGAAGGAGTTTGTTATCGAAAATGGATTGTATTAGGGCTTTGGTTCTTCAAAGTAATCCTGATATATTTCTTGCAACTGAATCCTGGTTGAATGCTTCTGTGTCAGACCTTCATATAGCATTGGCTGGTTATAGTGTTTTTAGGTGTGACGGGAGTAAGAGATGGGGAGATGTAGTGATTTTTGTAAAATCCTCTCTCACTGTTAATGTTTTATTGTCCTCCTCTATGCCTGAGCAATTTGAGTGTCTTGTTCTTAAAATAAGTTTGGGTTGTGGAAGTATTATACTAGCAGGTGTGTTTCGCCCACCGAGCGCGCTTTCCTCCTCAATAAGCAATCTCTCTAATATCTTGTCCGCTTATGCCCACACTGAATTAGTTGTTGCGGGCGATTTCAACATCGATTGGCTATCACCGTCCGCGAACCATTTTAAAGAGGTCTGTGATGACCTGATTCTGTCGCAACTTATTTCAGAACCTACGTGACGAAATTTTAAAGATTTATCCTGGTCAGCTTTATGTATATATATATATATATATATATATATATTATTCATGCTACTCAAGAGTACACATTTTGTGTCAGTACAATACAATTAAACATATACCTCAATACAAAACAACAAACAAGGTGTGATCACTCCAATATGATGTGCAGTTCAATTAACTGGTACAGAGATCATACAATATTACATTCAAGTTCTCAATGTCTACATCTAACTCAGACTCATTTCGAAGTCTCAAAAAGTCTTTGATAGCATCATCGTGAGTAACATTATCTTCAGTAGGCCTGAATGAGTTTATAAGAGATGCCTGCGGAAGACAAGAGAGCATATTTCTGGGGGTGTCCAGAGACTCAGACAGGAAAGACAATGATCTGGCGACATTACTCCTTCTACCGTCTAATGAGAGCTGACCGGCCAATTGAACATAAGGGTTGTCATTAACAGTAACCCCACTAAAGAAATTCAAACATCTCTTTTGCAGCTGAAGCTCTATCAGAATTACACCCAATAGAGCAGGAAGTAAGGCAGAGTGTGTTCTATAATGGAGCCCAAACACCTTTCTAACGGCCTTCCTCCAGGCCGTGTAAAAGGTTTCTACCATCTTACTATTAATGTCCCATATCTGAGACCCATAAAGAGACATGCAGTAGCCGCTGAAAAGTCTGGCTTTTGTTTCAAAATTACATTAATAAAATTTTTGACATGAGAACGTTGACCCTTCTGTTAAAATCTGCAACTATTTTCATGTCATTCTGATCTGGACTATTTAATCCAATATTACGTCCAAGATGGACTGCTGATTTTTCCTCAGTAAGAGGAACACCCTGAAAGTGGATGACCTCTGGAGCTTGACCTGTCTCCCAGAAGGGTCGAAAAATAACCAGTTGACTCTTTGAAGCAGTAAATTTTATCCTATTAGTCACTGAGAACTGTTGGGTAATGGACAACTGTCTTTTCATGGAAGACTTTGTTGGGCATAGAATTATAACATCATCGGCATAGGCAAAAGCACCTACAAACGTGAGTCCAACATGACAACCGTCTCTCGACTGTGATAACGAGGATGGAAGATCATCAATGTAGATGGCAAACGGAGCAGGGGATAAAATTCCACCTTGTTTGACACCATTTGACACAGTAAAATAGGCGGAGTGATAATCCTCCCACCTAACCCTTATTTTCTGATTAATATACACGTATGTAAGGAGCCGACATACCAGCTGACGAAGTCCCTTGCCCAAAAGCCTTTTAAATAAAGTATTATACTCAACACGATCAAACGCTTGACTAGCATCAAGTAACATGGCATACACTTGTCCACCACCATTTAGTTTTAAATACTATTGTATCGCCTCATTTACCACATATGTACAATGCATAGTTGATACACCCGTCTTAAAACCAAATTGTCTATCGGAGGATTTTAACTCAGATTGACACTTATTTAGAACAACCAATTCCAGTAGTTTGCATAGCGGGCTGTTCAGCGCTACACCGCGGTTGTTTGAGGAGTCATTCAAGGATTTCCTTGAGTTTTTGGGAATTGGAATCACTGTACTGAGAGTAATACCCACTGGAGCATAGCCATGTCTAATCTTGGCAGAGAATAAAAGGGAGCATAAAACGTTAAGCCGCATGGTTCCATACTTGAGATGATTTGTAGAAAGACCAATGTGTCCGTCATCTTTGTTATAGTTTAGTTTTCCTATTGCAGATATAAAATCGTCAACAGAAATGTGATGGGCTAATTGATCTAATTTGAACATATAGACCGCACAAGTACGCTCTGAGCGGTGTCTTTCCCTTGGATGTTAGTGATCACTGCCCAGTAGTGTGTATTAGGGATATGAAAGTTTCAAAGACAGCCCTATGTCTTATTACTAAAAGAAATTTTAAACATTTCTGTGAACAGGCCTTCCTCCATGATATTTTCTGGAGTGATTTAAGCTTTGCAGGTTTTATTCCAGACCCCGACCTGACCTAGCGTTAGCTCATTTTACTTCTATGTTTGATCGTGCTGTAGATAAGCATGCTCCGGTTAAGAGACTCCAAGTAAAAAACAGAAGAAACCCTTGGTTTTCAGTTGCTTTATCCAATGAACTACGCGTAAGGGATTAAGCTTGGGTTAAAGCTAGGGAAACTCAGACACTCTCTGGCTGGCAGGTTTTCAGAAAACTAATGCTGCTTACTGATTAAAAAAAAGGCAAAATATGAATATTTCATCTCGTCATTGGCAAAAAGTCAGGCTAATCCGGCAAAATTTTGGAAAATTGTCAAGTCCCTGAATAATAGTCCTTCTACTTCATTACCGCATTCTATCCACACGGATTCTGGTCCTATTACTGATAAGCACAAAATCTGTGACTTTTTTAACCAACATTTTATCTCGGTCGGAAACCTTTTTGAAAATTTTAATAATCAATCCACTACAGGAGATATGTCTGACCTTAGCTCTAGTGCATTTACAAATTCTTAAAATCCTAGAGTATTGTTTTCTTTCAGGGAATTTAATGTGACTGAGGTCCTACTAGAGTTAAAACATATAGTTGTAAATAATTCCACTGGAGAGGATCACTTAGTCCCGAGTCTTTTGCGTCTTGCAGCCCCACTGGTCGCACATTCAAAAATTAATATTTTAAACTTGTAGTTATCGACCGGGTCTATTCCCAGTGTATGGAAAGCGGCTCATGTTTTTCCTTTATTTAAGGGGGTTGATCCTAGTTCAGTAAACAGCTATCGGCCCATCTCAAAATTGCCATGCCTGGCTAAGATTTTAGAATCTCTTATAAAACAACAACTTTGCAACTTCTCAACTTTCAATAACATTTTAACGTCACAGCAATCTGGTTTCAGGCCTGGACATAGCACCATTACAGCAGCTTCATTGGTTATGAATGATTTAGTAACGGCTGTGGATAGTAAACAAAAATATGCGGCCCTATTTATTGATTTAGCGAAAGTTTTTGACACAGTAGACCATATTATCTTATTAAATTAGTTGTCCTCCATTGGTCTTGGATACAGAGCGTGCTCATGGTTCCAGGACTACCTCTCAAATAGAACACAAGCTATTATTTCTGGGGATGCGCAGTCTCAATTTTTAAAGGTGACGAAAGGAGTACCCTAAGGTTCCATTCTTGGGCCAATTTCATTCACAATTTATATAAATGACATTGCTCATAATGTAACTAATTCCAAGGTTCATTTTCATGCAGATGACACAGTGCTTTATTCCTCTGCTCCAACATGCTTAGAGGCCCTCACATATTTACAATCTGCTTTTAACATTATACAGCATGCTCTAGCTGATCTTAAACTGGTTTTAAATACTGATAAAACAAAGTTCATGATCTTTTCTGCTCAGAATGCAATTATGCCAGGTGACTCTATTTTCTCAGTGACTGGTGCTCAAATTGAGCAGGTTCAGTCCTACAAATATCTGGGTATCTGGTTGGATCATGACTTCTCTTTTAAGACTCAGTTGTCCAACCTGTCCAAGAAACTTAGAATGAAAATCCGGTTTCTTTGCAGAAACAGGTCCTGTTTCTCTTTGGACAATAGGAAGAGGATTGTCTAGGCGACAATATTACCCATTTTTGACTACGGAGATGTCCTTTACAGGCATGCCTCTAATAGCACCTTAAGACCCTTGGATGCAAATTTCATAGCGCATTGCGCTTCATCACAGGTGATGGTTTCCGAACCCATCACTGTGCTTTATATAATTCTGTGGGGTGGTTTTCCCTTCATTTTAAAAGGAAGCTACATTCTATTTTATTTATTTACAAAGCTTTGCTAGGCAAACTTCCCTCATATCTCACTAAGCTCTTTTCCATGAAAATCAGAAGTCAGCATACCAGATCACAAGAGTGGATTTTGTTAGAGGCTCCCAGGACTGGAATACATTTGGGCTGTACCTTTTTAGTGCATTCGCTCTGTGTATGTGGAATAATTTCCTGGATACTTTGAAGTTAGATTGCCTTATCCCCTTCTGTCCTTCAAGAAATTAGTGTTGGATATATTATTTTTGGAGGCCAGATGTACTTGCTTTTAATTTAAGGTAGGATTTGCACATCGTTTTTCTCTGTCCAATGTTCTTATTTTATATATAAATATATATATTCCGAAATAGTTGGGACAAAGTGTAAATTGTGAATAAAATCAAAACGCAATGACTTTCAAATCACACCAGCCAGTATTTTATTCACAATAGAACAGAGATAACATAGCAAATGTTGAAACTGAGAAATTTTACAATTTTATCCACAAAATGAGCTCATTTCAAATTTGATGGTTGCTACAGGTCTAAAAAAGTTGGGGCAGGGGCCTGTTTACCATGGTGTAGCATCCCCTCTTCTTTTTAACATGGAGTGGAGGCATCTGGGCATTGAGGAGACAAGTTTCTTGAGTTTAGCCATTGGAATTTGATTCCACTCTTGTTTAATACAAGCTTCCAGCTGCTGGAGAGTTTTGGGTCTCCTTTGATGGACTTTTCGTTTAATTATGCGCCAAACATTCTCAATCGGTGAAAGATCAGGACTGCAGGCAGGCCAGTTCAGCCAACGGACTCTTCTACTACGAAGCCATGCTGTTGTAATAGCTGCAGTATGTGGTTTTGCATTGTCCTGCTGAAATACACAAGGCCTTCCCTGGAATAGATGTCATCTGGAGGGGAGCATATGTTGCTCTAAAACCTTTATATACCTTTCAGCATTCATGGTGCTTTTTAAAACATGCAAGTGTCCCACACCATATGCACTAATGCATCCCCATACCATGAGAGATGCTGGCTTTTGAACTGAACACTGATGACAGGAGGAATGGTCTTTCTCCTCTTTAGCCCGGAGTACACGATGCCCATGATTTCCAACAAGAATGTCAAATTTGGATTAGTCTGACCACAGGACACTTTGCCACTATGCTACAGTCCATTTTAAATGAGTCTTGGCCCACAGAACACGGCGGCTCTTCTGGATCATGCTCAACAGTGGCTTCCTTTTTGCATGATAGAGTTTTAGGTGGCATCTATGGATGGCATGGCGGACTGTGTTTACAGACAGTGGTTTCTTGAAGTATTCCTGGGCCCATTTAGTAATGTCAATGACAGAAACATGCCGGTGAGTGATGCAGTGGCGTGAGGGGCCGAAAATCATGGACATACAGTCAAGGTCTTCGGCCTTGTCCCTTATGCACAGAGATTTGTCCAATTTCTCTGAATCTTTACATGATGTTATGCACTGTCGATGATGAGACCTTCAAAGCCTTTGCAATTTGACGTTGAGGAACATTGTTTTTAAAGTATTCCACAAATTTTTTACGCAAGCCTTCACAGGATGGAGAGCCTCTGGCCATCTTTACTTCTGAGAGACTCAGCCTCTCTAAGACATCCCTTTTATAGCCAATCATGTTACACACCTGATGCCAGTTGACTTAATTACTTGCTAAATGTTCTTTCAGCTGATTCTCTTATATATTAATTGCTTTTTCAGCCCTATTTTGCCTGTGTCCCAACTTTTTTGAGACCTGTTGCAGCCAGAAAATTTGAAATAAGCTCATCTTGAGGATAAAATGTAAAATGTCTCAGTTTCAACATTTGAAATGTTATCTATGTTGTTATGACTTGAAAATCACAACAAAGAAAACCAGCAATGACAACTTAAACAAATTTATTCTTCACTGATAAAAAAAATTTCTACAAATACACTGTTCAATCCTATAATAACACTCTAATGCCACTATGTAACTCTGTTGCCAAAACAAAAACTCTGCCTCTACTGACCAAAATCACAGCATTTATATAGACTTATAACATTCTGGAAAGATCTACAGGATTCCTGGGTAATCCCGCCCCCTCCAGGCAGGAAGATGCCAGAAGCTTCTAGAAAGCACTAGTCTATTACAAAGAAGTGATATTACATCAGATCATGTTTTGCTACCGACACACCACCAGAGGGTGCTGATGAACAAAATAAATAGCTGACCAGCAAGGCAGCAAAAACAGCATGTAACAAATCTCCATTTTCAAATGATATACAGTGCTTTACATAAAATACTCACACATAACAATGTTCTATTGTAAATAAGATATTGGCTCATGTGATCTGAAAGTCATTGCATTTTGATTTTATTCACAATTTACACTTTGTCCCAACTATTTCGGAATTGCGGTTGTATATATATATATGTATATATTTATATTTATATTTAATTCATTTTTATTATTTTTTATCCTATTTTAAAATGGGTTATTCCTTTAATCTGGAATTGTTGTTTGTGAATTTTGTGTATTTTTATCTGTGCTGTTTGTCTTTAACCTACCATTGTAATTGTTTTGTTGTAATCAGGGCTCCCCTGCCAAAGAGACCTCAGTCTCAGGGGGACTTCCCTGCAATAAATGTTACTGATTGATTTATTTTGGCCCACTCTTCTTTGGCAAACTTGTCCAGGTCCTTAAGTTTTGAGGGTTTCCTTGCCATGACCTTGGTCTTCAGTTCCCTCCACAGATTCTCGATAGGATTGAGGTCAGTGCTCTGGCTTGGTCACTCCAAAACGTTCACGTTGTTGTCCTCTAACCATTTCTTGATGAATTTGGCCGTGTGTTTAGGATCATTATCCTGTTGGAAGATCCATTCCTGCCCAAGACGAAGTTTTTTAGCGGATTGCTTGATGTTTTCACTGAGGATCTGCATATACCGTACTTCCTACAGCCTTATGTCAACTTCCTGTGTCATTTGTGCAAGAATAAAGTTGATTTGTCTAAAAATATCTCGAAAAAACCCTAAATTTGATTGGGGTTTGAATAATTTTGCGCATTACTGTATGTGCTGCACTATCATTTGCTTGGTTTTTAGGCAAATAATGACTTAATTTGTAATGTTTTGTGATTGAAGCCTTCGTTGGTGTCAGATTATCTTCAGTCATCCTTTTGCGTTGGCTTGAGGCGACGACTGAATTCGCCCGACCCTTCTGTTGCCATGGTCTCGCGTGCGCATTGGCGCCTTTCTGGACAATGCGAGTGTTAGATTTCTGACTTACACTAGAGGGCGCTAGTACTCCAAAAGAAACATTTTTATTGCTCCGACATTAAATCGTTGACAGCACTTACTGATTGCCATATCAGGCGGTGCCCGGAGGGAGTAATTTCCCGACAAAATGGCTTCTTGTTCTGCAACTTTGCGTCATGATTATTTAAGCGTCTTCAGTGTGACAGTTGTCGTAAAACTCACTCGCAAATGCAAAACTTGGAAGGTGCATGCTTTTTTTCAGAGTTTCATCATATTAGATGTCCTATAAACTGAATTTATTATCTAAGAAAGTGGCTCAGGTGCACTGCTGCCTGCAACAGGAAGACTCATCAGTCCTAATTTTTTTTCTGTATGAAGCTCCCAGTACTGGGGAAGGACGCGAGATTGATCCTGTCAGAACGGGTGACTAACCGTAATGGAGTAGTGCGACGCATTTGGCCGGGCAACTGCACTGAATGGGACCCAGAAGAGCTGCTTTTTATTTTGGTTTATTTTCCTGATTTGGAGTGTTCAGGATATCTCTGAGGACTTATTCTGCTTACTGTAATCTTGCTCTGTGATATGCCCCTCTGGGTTCAATTGTGTTTAAACTTAAGCACTTTTCTTTACGTTATTGACTTTGTCTGGCACATTTGAACCTGCTTGGAGGACCCGAGGGATAGGGCCAAAGATCATAAAATCTCAGTCTTCAGGGTCCGAGGACTGCTGGTTCTCTACCATCCCTATACCTGGAAGTCGAGGGTGATCACAATTTGACCAATCAGAAATGCAAATTTTCCTGATAATCATTTGGTTACCGGGGAGAAAGGAAAACCAGAGCTGGATTTGGTTTTGAGGTCCAGCTGTAAAGTAACTGGTTTAGTGCTTAAGCATTTGGACAGTAATGTTATAATAAGGCCTGCATACTTCACAGGATTTGGCTGTAAATACCTTTAAATCAAAGTTTACCATCTCAACTTATATTCACGGCTTATAAATCCAATCCTCTGGAGTACTGCAACAAGAAACAAAGAGTTAGTTTCACTGTCAAAATACATGCGAACTGCATCAGTTTCCCCTAATGCATACGTACTGCACAGGTATTTCTTTCCCTGTGTGGCGAAAGGGTTGGGTTTTTGTGAGTAAATATGGATTTTCTGTCCGTCGGCCGTGAGCGGAGTTTGACGACAGACTTGTGGTGTCGCTCATTATCAGTGTATTCGGTGAGTGACGGCCAGGAAGGCAGTGCTGTGGTGCCGTCATAGTTCCCTCCGTATTGCTCTCTTATTGACCGACCAGAGGTTTTGGCAGAGAGTCGGAGCCAAACATCTCTGGCTTTCAGCGAACAAACCGTCCCTCTGTACGGGGGGTAGTGTGTGTACATACGCCCGGTAAAAAAAATCGCTTGTTTGCTTTTCACTTTACTCTTACAGTGATTGTCTTCATGTTATACTTTTGACACATAGTGACTCAATTACTACTGTCATGTCACGGCTATGCAGTTTCTGTATCTGGGACTTTTTTTTTTTTTACCCTGACAGTGTTGAAAGTAAGACAGCAACATGTCGTCGGCCTGCTGATAAAACCTATCTGCAAATTTGATAAGAAACAAAAACTCGTATGTCCACAATAATAACATAAACATTGCAAAATACAAAATACATTCTTGGAAGAAAAATAGTCATCCTACCCGAACACAGCTCAACTGCATTCTTGCATGCAAAATTAAACATTTTTTATGCTGTCCTGTAAAGTTTATCATTTTGAAGATACGAGGTTTTATCAGCAGGTCGACGATGCGCTCCACATGAGGTGTTTGCAAAATGAGGTGGTGTGTGTGTGTGTGTGTGTTTACACATACATGTCTGTTTTGACAGTGTTTGCTCTGAAAGTGTTAACATGAGCAGAGATTTTGAGGTGCAGCAGCTCCTGTGCTTTGCGGTTATATTTTATGTTTTCATCACCAGGCCCGTTCTGTCAATTTCCTGCTGCCTTTTTCGCAGAAATAAATTCAAAACCGGGGCAATTAAAACATGACCATCGATCCTCTGTTTACCCAGCTGTCAGAAAAGGTGGAGGTGTTCGGCCTCGCCGTTTCCAGCCTGGTTAAACAATGTGCTATGGCAACAGTCTAAAGGCTGGACCTGTTCTTTGTTCACTTCCTGATTCTTTACTGTCCAATGGCAAATAGGAGGGGAGGGGTCTTGTATCTCTCTCCCCTGCACTTTCTAGAACTGATATAAAAGAGATCAGCGTAGTGAATTAGTCCTTAGAGTGCTGAAATAAATTTAAAAAATATAAATTTATCTTGTGCTTTTGAAAACCTATCATGTGGTGACTTGTTTAAAAGAGCTCCCCTGTGGGAGCTCTTTCAAACAAGTCGCCACATGATAGGTTTTCAACGGCTTTGATTTTGATATTTAAAAAAATAAATATTTTGATATTTTACGTCATTGAGCAATAATAGCTGCATTTAGTGCTCTAAGGGTTGAGTGTGGTGAAGAGTTTAGAAAACAAAGCCTTCGTGCTACCCAAAATGCCCTCCGGAGTCACTAGGGTGGAGGCAAATTAATGACCAATCTATATATATATATTTGTTCAAAAATATTTTTTCTGAACATTAGTGAACAGCAGTAGTGAATATGCCCCTTCATCTTGAGTTATAAAACCTGAGATACTGTGTTGGCCCTTCTCGGCATTTATTCATTTGGTTTAATTATATAATGTTTTATTCAATTTGAGGCCTTGTGCTATTTTAGGGAGCGTGTCAGATGTTTGCTGTTCTGCTCCCCGGTGAAGAATACTTGTGGCAGGTCTGTTAAAAGTGCTGTCTAAAACTGAACTGTATTGCCTTCAACAGACTGCTGTTCAGAGTGATTTGCACAGAATCCGGTTTTCACAGAATCCATTTATACTTCATAATAATTGATAGTTGAGGTAGCAGATGAAGTTGCTCTGCTTAACCCTTAGAGCGCAGAAATAAATGTAAAAAAATGAATGTAATTATCTTGGACTGTTGAAAACCTATCATGTAGGGACTTGTTTATAAGAGCTCTCCCGCAGGAGCTCTTTTAAAGAAGTCGCCACGTGATAGGCTTTCCACAGCTTTGATTTTGATGTCTTACGTCAATGAATAACAACAGCTGCATTTAGCGCTCTAAGGGTTAATAACGGTGGGTCACCGTGAGCCTCAACTTGTCACCTCTACAGCTACAAGCCCAGCTGATACAGTACGTTCTCATGGTGTTACTAGAATGTTCTTTCGGTGTTATGATATTGTCACTACGTTGGTGCAACATTGTGAAAACATTTTGTGCTCCCTACTCAGTGCCCGGGTTGACACAAATGGTGCTGTCCACAAGTGTTTGGACAGTGACGCCACATGAAAGGAGCTGCATCTCCGACTCTATTCACATCATACCAATGTTAATACCTGCACATTCAAGATGGCAGTCTCAACTGTTACCTCACACTGTCCTCATACCCCGTGTGCTGGAGTTCTGAGCCAGAATGCAGGAAGTTTGTCACTGCAAGTGTGATCAGACCTTTGGATGTGTGTGTGCACTTGTGCCGAGACTGTACTTTACATGCGAGGTGCGATGTAGAGGAGTGTTTTGGGAAAATGGCCACGGACGGTCTTTGAACTTTACAGCACGGTGAAGCTCGCCGTGGCCCCGCCCTCAGGAGTGCTGATAACTGGAATGTTTCACCAGCGTTTTTATACATGTCCCAGTTAGAACTGCCCTCCTTGATACCGTTTGACCACTTTAAAGGGCTCAGTATGTAACGTGCCTGTACCTCTCCAAAAAAAAGGAGTAATCAGATAAAGAGAGGGATGATCCCGTCGTCTGGAGCCCCCCCCCGAATCCTGTGCTGATGGTGTCATCTAAGATGGCTCCATTTGCCAAGTCCCCTCATGAGGTGTGATCAGTTGGGTTCACAGCGAGGGGTTAAACGCACTTCAGCAGTGCAGCTGCATCGCTGCGAAGCCTGTGTCTCACTGAAGGATGGGGATACTGCGCTACAGGAGTGCTGGTGCACTGGACTCGAAGCAGTGTGCGCACAAATACAGAAACGGCGACATAATGGATACTGTGCATGTTTTGCACATCAGTCTGTGTCAGTATTTTGCTGTGGCACTCTGAATAAACAGCAGTCATTATTAAGGGCCTGTTTTAAAAGGCCAGAGAGAGGGAACTCTTACTCTAATGGAGAAAAAAACAACAGGGTCTGCCTGAATGACACGCTGCTCTGTTTTGGCTGCATTCCCTGCATGGTAAAGAGCCACTTTCTGAAGATTGTGCAAGATTATGAGATTATGGGGGTCAGGGCATGGACTTGGATGCCCATTAAAATCCCCCCCCCCTTTAATGGTATGGCCCAGGTGCAGTGTTTTGTCCTGGGAGCAGAACATGCAGCCGCTTTGCTTTCTCTGGGGCCTCCCAGCTTGGATGACCCCATGACTGAGAGAAGGGGGGGATGTCGGGTGATACCATATTTGAAATAAAGGGGAGAACACACTTTCCTCTGGATCTCCAATTGGGGTGATACCATCATAAATTGGGGACTAGGGCGCACAACAAATCTTTGGGCTTTTCTGCAACTTCTCTATTTTCCTCTATTTTCGTTGTTGACCCAGGATTATGTCTCCATAAACCAAAGAGCCAAATGAGTAGGAAATGATGGAGAAAGGAGGCATTTTATGAGGTCTGAGGTTAAGTCTGAGGTCCGATCCAGAGGTCCTGTAGCTTCAGGTGCTCATAATGAGTCCGTGAGTTTCTCTCAGGTGTGTACAGATTACAAATGTAGATTAACCCTTTCCCTTCACCTTCTGCCTGTGCTACAAAAACTTTTTTTTTTTTTTTAAAAGATTATTTTTTGGGAGTTTTTGCTTTATTTGACAGTTATACAGTGTAGAGAGACAGGAAGGTTTGGGGAGAAGAATGGGGGAAGACATGCAGCAAATGACCTGAGCTGGAATTGAACCCAGGTCGCTGCGAGAAGGACACAGCCTTTATGATACGCGCACTTAGACCGATGAGCCACCGGGGCGCCCCACAGAAACGTTTTTATGACGGACATGTCTGTGTTGAAACGGGACTGGACAGAGGAGAGAAGTTTTTGGCATAAAAACATTTCCGTGTTCCCGTATCCTCCATATTATCCCAATCTCTCCATGTTTATTTTTTCATGTTCTGAAAAACAAAAATTCAGTTGTAGGCAAAGGAATGATGACATTCTAATCATTCAAAATAATATGAAAACAGGACTTAGAAGAGTCAAACAGACTTCTTGCGCTGCTTGTGAAATTGATATGAACATTGGCACAGAGGTGTATCAGCTTCAGTAGATTACTCTGAAGGCAACATAATTTATTGTTGTAGTATGAGTGTTATTTCTCGCAATAGAACTAAAGTCAAGGTACTTTTTTGGTCACACTCTGTGGTGCAGCTGAGCTTCAGCGTTACAGGCTGTCATGGTTCTCTGTGATGGATTCGAATGCCGCAGCAGAGACTGAACTGAGGCCGGTCACAGACAGCCAGGACAACCAAAGGGTTTAGAGCCTTTTAAGCCGACACCAAGCAAATGTGAGGTTCCTCAGCGCGATTTGTCTCTGTATGAAGGGAGGCGAATTTGCGAGAGAATCCCTCTGTCTCTCCTGCCCTTTGATCTGGGGCTCGCGCTGTCAGGGAAATAAAAACAGCTGTCATGAGGCGAAAATGGATTCCTCACGAGTTCATGTATAAAATGTCCAGCGCAGTATCCCGCGCTGTGGCTGTAAGAGAGGGACTGGTCCGGTAAATTAGTTGCTATGCAACCAGACAGTACCCGCTTGAATGATTTAACACATTTTTCTGTCACAAATTCAGTCCGAGTGAAAAGACTTCCTTGTTAAAGCGCGGAGATAATAGAAATGTAGAGCTTGTCAGCCTCTTAAAAAGAATTTCAAACAGTTTATGAAGCTCTTTGCGAAGCGAAGCGGAACAGCTGTGTGCGTTGTTGATCCCTGCAGTAACACGAACATGACATGATAGACTTTATACTTTAATAGCACACAGAAGTAATTAACATTTGTCAATCAACTATTGATTGAAATCGGTGGCTCACTGTCCTACAGCGTAGCCAGCCACAGTGGTACTATTGAGCAACATCTCTCTACACGACCCGCTCAGCTTTTACCGCGCGGTGGTTGCATGCATTTTCTAAAATACCGGTGACCTCCATATTTTATACAAATAACTGTGGCCAGGAAGGACTAGGATAGAGTGCGGTCTTTAAGTGAGATGGACAGCTGTGAGCATCAATGATGATGGCAAGCGTAGCCAGGATTACCACAAGCCATTTTTATGACTTATCTGTTGGTCGGGCAACAGTAGAGAGTAATGTGGTTGTATCTTATGAGAGTCCTTATCAGAGCATGTAACCGGGACATCCAGTGGCTGACGTGTGGGGTCATAAGTCATAGAGACGAAGAACAGTAAAACAGATTAACGTAAGTGCAGTTTATTAGCTGCAGAGAAAAGAGAAGGGTACTTTGTCTTGACTTGATTCAGTGTTTTCGGTGAGAGATTTTCACAGCTCCGACAGACACTGTAGATTAATGGCAGAACAGACTCACCCAGCTCATAGGCAGTAAATTCTGACTCCGGGAACAAACACGGATTTAAGATACAAACTCAATATGCCAAAACGTGCATGTGCGTGTGTGCGTGCGTGCGTCCATGTGTGCGCGTGCGTGCGTGCGTGCGTGCGTGCGTGTGTTTGTGTGTGTGCATGTGCGTGTGTGTTTGTTAGCCTGCTGCTTGTCAGGTGAAGGTGATGATTCCTAACCCCTGTTTGCACCTGAAACACACACAAGCTCCATGTTCATGGGTTATCGTACCTCCATCAGGAGGTAATGCTTTCATTGGCGTTTGTTCGACTGCTTCTTTCCTTGTTTGCTTGTTCATTTGTCAGTTAAGGGGGTGTCTTAAATGTTATGGATGGATATCAATGAAATTCTGTGTACTGATAGATACTGTGGAAAGGAGGAAGTGGTTAAATTTTAGTGAAGATCTGGCTCATATTTTTGATCCAGGATCCCAAAGAATTTCTGTGCCCGTAGAAACAGCACTGTTGAGACTCGTCTAACACTTGTGTTCAATGATAATGCGACAATGGAGGTAATGCACTTTCCAAGTGCCTTCTAGTTTAGGCGTGAGTGTCAAAAGCAAACAGGTGACTTGACCCAAAGCTACGTTCAGCGGTCGGGAAGATCTTTTTCCTCACAGAGAGCGATCAGAGGAGGAAACCCCTTGCCGGGTCACAAAGTGGCGACAGAATGTCTGGAGGCTTTCCAGACCTGGCTGGTTACCGAGCCAGCTACTCTCTTCTTCTTTGGTAAACTAAGAGTTAGGCACACATGAGTGGAATGAAACTGTTGGCCTCTGTCCTTTTGAATGGGCTGTTTTTGTCTCTCTCTTATATTGTTGCTCCTGCAGAAGTACACGCTCTGACACGCAATAACCTTTCATGTCCATGTATTAGAGGCCACTGATCGCACTCTTTTAATGAAACAGAATGTGTCCAGCCCTTTCAGAGAGCCAGGCGTTGAGGAGATGTGTGGCTTTAGTGTGTTGTAGGTGATACGGCTGTTCCGGGCCCAGAGAGCATGTTGCCGCGGCGGTAAATTTCACGATGACATCATCTCTGGTGTATTTACAGCCGCGTGTATTCGTGCATGTCTGCGATCAGCTTCACACGCTTATATCAAAGCAATAAAGTTTCGCCTGGCAGGATTATGGTGGAATCACGTCATTCCGTTATCGGGTGGGTAAGTGAGAGGAGTCAACAGTTCGATGTGTCCCGCGTGCGTCGCTGCTCGTGCTACGGCTGATCCTGCCGACGCATTTTCAGCTTTGTTCTTCTCTAATGATTCATTGGGTTTGTATTTAATCTGAAATGTACTTGGGACTGTACTTATCATAACATTAATACTGTATAAATGCATCTATTTTCATCACTATGGTCATTTCTGGATTTTATTTGATTTAGTTTTAATCACATGCTTTGATGGTGATACTGGTTATGGGTGCTCGCTCAGTGACATTATAGTGATGCCGGATTATTTAAGCTGCAGTGGATAAATAAAATACCAATATAATTCATTAGAATAGTAAAACAATAGCCGTGATGAAGACATGTATATTATATATTATTTCTTCACTAATTACCTGTATAATAGGGCCCAGAATCCTGCAAGTAATAGTAATATTCTACAATATATTATTACCTTAAAAGGCCTCAGTATACCTGTGCCTGGATTTTATAAAACATCATAAATGGCTATCATACCGAAGGCTGGTTCTAGCCTGGAATCCATACTGATAAAGTGCTGGTCGCTCCCAACGGTCACTGACTTATCAGTCTGGCCTCAGTCGTATAGCCGGCGTTTAGCCCTTACGTCAATAATGAAGTGAATATATGAATATTCATGTTTTCTGCTCTTGGCGAGAACCACCAATCGAATATGAGTTAGCTGGTCAGCAACGGCATTCGTGAATGTTATTTGACATGAGCTTAAAAATTAGATTCTGGCTTGCTTGCGTTTACTCTTGGAGTGGTTGTTAGGTTTTGAACAGGATAATGTTTGGCCGTATCTGCATTTTGTTTATTTCAGTGGAATTCCCTGGTATAATAAAGGCTAAATTAAATAATACTCAAATTACATAACGTATTTCACTGTAATTGGCATTAGCTATAGATCGAAGGGCACGATCGCATCAGCTAGATTAAAGTGATACTCCACCCAAAAACTATAATTTGTATATCAATTACTCACCATTAGATGTCTTGAACGGAGGAAGTTGTTCTTCTCCTGGCGCAACTTTATGGCCACTGGAGAGTTTTGAAAAATTATCCAAATTCCTTTTTTGCTGGAAGCAAATGGGGTCACCCAGGCCAGTAGCAATGGGAAAACTCCACAAAACGTCCGTTGACGAACTTTCAAACCATCGTCCAACGCATCGTCCAGTATAATCCAATCTGCTTTGTCCACTCGTATCCTCAGAACTCTAGAAACGTGGTTATTTTTCGCTAAAAATAATAAAATACCACAGTTATGCTTCAAGTAAGCTCGCCCATTCAACGGAAGTCCCGCCTCCCGGCTCGTTCATTGCCCAGAGACTCTGCTATCACTCAGATGAATACTCTTATAAACACGAGCCGGGAGGCGGGACTTCCGTTGAATGCAGAACTGTGGTATTTTTATTTATTTTTAAGTCTGTCTAAAGGGGGGAGGGGGGCACCCTTGCGACTGTGAGCCAATCACAGATCTCTCATGGATTTTGTGCGAGTATTTGAAAGTCAAACGCTGGCCTACCGACTGAGGCCAGACGTACAAGCAAGTGACCGTTGGGAGCGACCAAAGCTTGATACGGATGGATTCCAGGCTAGGCTGGTTCAAGTTCCCCCAGAGAATGTCGAATCATAGAATCATATCTCACTCTTGTGTGAATTAAAACACCTCTTCCTGCCTGAGAATCAAACTTGAGGGAAAAGATAATTTTTTATGGCTGTATGCAGGTGTGTTGCTGGCTGCTACCAGGCAGTAATCATGATATTGTGAAACACATGGTTAATATAAATACTCACGTTCTCTTGTGTTTGTGAATAAGTATGGAGCAGGTAAATGGAATATCCCTCAGATAATGTGCTTTGTCTGCTGCTGAATGGCACTGTCAGCTTGTGTTTGCACAGACATACAGAACGAAGTGTCCTCTGCTGGACCTCTAAGAGGGAACGACAGCTGAGCGAGGGCGTGTCATTGAAAAGCCCTTGACGTACGGATCCCCGACACGCACACCTCCAGGAGTGGAGCGTCATGTCTTTGATTTGGTGTGAAAGCAGAATAATGATGGTGCAGGCAGTGATTCTGATGTGATTAGAATGTGCTTTCAGTGAGAGACTGCACCTGGAGAGCGTTTCCCAGACGACAGACGGACAGACGGACGGCCCCAGTTGAGGAGTGACAGAATGTGTTGTATACTCAGCGCACAGATTTGATCTCGCCTGTGTGGCTCATGAATAAAAGACGCAGCGCACGCGCTCAGTCTCCACCCTGGTCCCTGCTGCCGTCACCTTTAAACACTCGCTCTCCCGGGATCCTGCTTTGCTCTTTCATCTCCCAGTATGCCTTAGCGAGTGAGTCATAAAATCCTTTTATCGGGAGGTTCTCCTCCCACGATCCATTTACGTTACCCTGCAGTCCAAAATGCCCTCTAATTAAGCCTTTTTATTGGCTTGTCATTGAGGAGACCCTGATGACATTGCATAAGGCGCTATTGTGATCGTAATCATTGCATGCTAATATTACCGCCATGACAAGAAAGCAAATGAGCTGCATTAAACAGTTTAAAGAACTGACTTCCGTGGTTTCATTCATGTCCCACTTAAACAGATCATTCGGCGGTTGGGGGCTCGATTCGATCAACTCCGTGCATCAATGTGAACTCACTGCAATCGATTTGAACTGGCATTAAAGGATGTTGATTAGAAGGGAACAGATAATCGACAGTAAAATCATTTTCTGTAAAATTGATGGAGGCAATCTTTGGTGTACAAAGGACTTGATTAAATTTAACAAAAAAGGTTAATTTTTATTTCTGATTTTTTTTTTTAAATCAAATTGAGCTGTGCACACATAAATGTGGGCTGAGAGTTGAGCTCTAATGATTCAGAAGGTGAATAAATCGGGGGCTTGTCCGGGAAAATGGCAAAACCTGAGTGGCCATGTTCTGCTATTCGCACCGAAGGCTTTGCTTCCATTTTGAGAGGGTATAATGGTTTTCCTAAAAAGATTTTCTCATGTTTTAATGAAGATTTTCTTTGCTCACCTGCCAGCACCCCTCCTGGGCTTTTTATGGCTTTCTATAGAAACCTCTTGGGCTAGAAGCACAGAGGGGGGGGGGGGGGGGTCTGTGTGAATGTAGCTCCCCGTCATGCCCACACACTGTCACCTCGCATCTGATACAGGATCCTTCAGCTGAGTGAGGAGAACATCCCCCCCACACACACACACACACACACTCTGCTCTCCCTCTCTCAGTGCCAGTGAAATTCTATCCCACCAATATAAAATAGTGGTATTAATGCCAGCACGGATGTGTGATGATATTTATTCATAATCCATCCTGTTGTGTGTGTGTATGTGCGTGTGCACACGTGCATGTTTTGCATGGTAGTGCACGTGAATGTGTGCATTTGGTATGCGAGGCACCAGAATTCACTTCCCTGTCTCTGGCGTTAACACTTGTGGTCATAATCAACAGAGTAGCAACAAAAAAGAGAGAATAATTTATAGGATGCTGGCTTTGAATAAAAGATGAAGGGTTTGCTGAGCTGGAAAGTACCAGCTACTGGTGTGATCGGAGCGTTCACGTGATTCAGCAGTGCACGTGATGCTTCCGGACCTTTCGTGTCAAACAGTGTTTGTGCTGCTTGTTTCAGAAAGGCTGTTTCTGGAGAATAACGTCATCCGCCGCACCAGTGTTCCTGGATAATGCGAGGGCAGCGGTGGGTGCTTGTGGAGTGCCTGGGCGGTGCTGGATGGGGCCGATTTAGGCCCGGATGTGTACAGGCTGAACACAAAATGGCGCCTGATTAGTTGTCTGCGTTTAAGGCTTATGGTCTGTGGAAAGAATGTGGACCAACGTGCTGTATTTCCTCTGTGCTCCGTTTCTTGATGAAAGTGTTTGGAATGTGAAAGCGCAGTTCCAGTCCGCAGCTCTGCTGTCTTATCCAGGACCAGAGTCTATCCATCGACGCATTTCTAATATTTCTCTCAGGCGCGACGTTATGAAATTATGCCTCCTGCAGCACGTTTTCATGTGTGGGAGAAAGTTTTTGCTTATTTTGCTTACAGGAGGCGGAAAGAGCATCAGCAGCACCCGTGAGAAACGTCTCTTAACCACAGTTCTGGAAGCATCTATCCAGGTTATTCCTGTGGATTTGTTTGAAATTGGCTGTACGTGTCTCTTTAAGAGGTTGGATCAGCAGCACTTTGCTTGGTAAATCTCTAAAGCAGGCTGAGTATTTGTTCAAAATTTCAAAATGGCTGTTGTTATGGCCAAAATTGTGGGTGCGTCTGTCGCAAAAATGGCGAGTGATCGGTGATGGCAAAGGGAATGTGTCAAAAATGTATAACAGGTGCCAAATGCCATAAAACAACAACAAAAAATAATGGCCACTGCAAGGCACTTGCTGCATCAGTGGTGACTGAAAACACACATTGTGCTTCTGTGTGATATGCAGGGCTCATGCTGGTGCTGTGTTTTGCTTCTCGGCAGTTTTTCTCCAGTGAAAAATCCTTCCAGTGATGTCTCCTTCAGTCTGCCGTAAAACAGTGATGCAGCATGTCTCTGAATGCGCTTTCCTCCCAGTTATGCGAACACGCTCACTGCATTGAGCTGTTTCCATGACTGCGACGGGCCTCTCTTTCCAAACCAGTGTAATCCCTTTCATTCCAGAATTACTGTTGACCAAACAAAGGCGGATCCGTCATTCATGTGGAACAGGGATCCAGCCCAGGTTTTCTTTTCTCCCAAACTGTAAACCCTGATAGTGTGGTGAACTCAAATGTTTTGTGAAAACCGATTACCTCAAAAAAATTGTGTAGGCCACCTTAATTGCATTGTGTGGAAGGAACTTAAGAAAATAAGGTAAAGTTATTTTTTTTACATGTTTTTTAAGTGCTGTGAACACAAGATCATAAGGTGGCATACACAATTTTTTTGAGGTAATTGGTTTCCACAAAACGTTTGAGTTCAACACACTTACCAGGGTTTACAGTGCAGGTAATTGATTAATTAACTGAACAGTGCTTCTGATTGGCCAGTCTGTTTTTACACCTGACTCTCAAATACGAGGTGGATTGTAAACTAGCAGTTGTTGGACCTCAAGGTCCGAGAGTCAATAAGCCCTGAAGTTGAACATCACATGAAATCCTTGTCAAAAATCCTGGCAGCTTCACCTGAGGTCCCTGATTGACATCAGAGCTGCTCAATTTATCACATAAATGCTTTTGCTTATAGTAGGATGGGTGAAATACAGTTATCTCATATATCCATCTGCAGTCTGACCCACATATTCCTGATAAGGGTCAAAGTTGGCTCGGGGCGTATTTCAGCATTCAATGGGAAGAGGCGAGAATGCGCCTTGTAGAGTTTGCCAAATCATCGCAGGACACAAGCATTCACACTGCATTCATTCACACACTCATACTGACGGCAGGAGCTCCTCCACAAATTTAATAAAGCACTTAATAAAGAATATCAAAAGTGTTCATTTTCACTGTGCGTTTTCTCCTGAGTTACAGGGTTCTGTTTGTTTGTGTGAAGACCTCTTCGATAAATTACGCTCCAGTTCTCAGGCTTTGACACCCGAAGCAAAGTGCACATAATTTACAACATCGCCAACTCGGCGACGGGCAGCTTAAACGTCGTCGGTCATCAATCAACATCCTTCCTGTCAAACCATCGGTCCCTGTTTCAGTCGGAAACCAATTGCTTCGCTTCCCTCTGTCGCAAATTACACTGCTCTGAAGTATCTGTGTGTTCATACATGTACGTGTTTCATATTCCATTTATTCCATTATACTAAATATTCATGATCTCCCGGCTCACACACAGTGATCATTGGTCCTTTTCTGCAAGAACATGTTCTGAGCTCCGAGTGCTCCGAGTACTAGATTAAGTACCAGCCTTGATTTTTCAGTCCTCTCTCTCTCGGACTAATATGAATAATATTGTCACCAAAAGCATCAGCCTTGCAAGGGCCCTGTACAAACGGCAACATCCTGTCGGCAGGATCAGTGATTTGCTTTGGCACTTAGGCCCATTCCAATCTTTCACATCCTTACTTCCTTCCCTGCCAGTTTTCCTAGGGCTCAGCACCAACCATGAGGGAGGTAAGGAAAAGACCCCAGCAAAGGAATGGAGAGGAGGGAACTGGAGGAGGAGGGAAGTGAGGAAGTGTCATTTGGAGGTGACATCAGTTACATGTGTGGGACCTCAGGACAGATGATCCTGAAAACATACTTCCGTAAAGGGCTCTCTGGGGTTGCTCACCTCTAGATATCTTTGGAGAACTTTTGTTGGAGAAAATTTGTTTCCTGATCTCTTTAACAGATTATACTGCATGGTTAAGCATCTGATAGGCGCCGTGACATAAGTTTCACCTGATTTGTCCGCAGTCGCATCTGCATTGTTCAAATAGCACTGAAGCTTAAAAAAAATCAGCACATGAGGAGAGAATTGGATGAACAAAAAGCACATATACTTGCTAGAAAAAAAAAAAATTGTTCAGATAAAATTTTATGTTAACGTTTCCATTGCCTTAAATGGAGAAGGGAGTATTCCTGACCTGCACTGGAGTTCACCAGGGCGGCGCTTGCGAGTAACATCTCTCAATGACGCTCGGAAATGTTTCTCAAAAATAAGTCTCATTTTGGCCTCTTGGTTTGGCATGAAAACCATTAAATTATGAGACCAGCCAGAATAGTGGTGGGAGAGCTGGATTCAGACAACAGTGTGGGCGTGATTTGGGGTTTTATTAGAGCTGGGCTGATGGGGCACTTATTGAAACTTGCGAAATATAAGTTAATTTTTTTTTTCTTTTGCCTTTTGGTGAGAGGAGAGGCTGCACTTAGCTGAGGGTTAGCCTGCAGGTTACATCCCCATGGTGACATCACAGCGGCTGCGTTCGAATAGTCTTTTTTTCCTGGGAAAAAAATACCTTACTTTCAGAAAATGAATTATTTACGTGGCAGCGATGATAAGTGTGTTTGAACTCTAAATGTAAAGGAAAGGTGCTTCATTGCTCTCTAACATATCTCCTTTAGCACAGGATACACTGAGCCATCCTTTATGAAAGAAAGGAGATAACGCCGCCCCCACAATACCGTGCGGCTGCAATATTCAGAGCGACACCTTCCATCTGGCCAATCACAAAAACAAACTAACGTGATGGGCGACAGACGCATGATCGCGTCACCTAGTGTAAGTGCGCTGGGATTCTCTCATTAGTGTGGTCGTCTTCCTAAGCACTTATGAATTCCCCCTTACACCTTTCCTTAACCTCAAAATGCTTTCTATCGAGGTTAAAGTAAAGTGGTGAAGAATTAGTAGACAGGACGCAGTTTTTTTGACTATTTGAATGCAGCCCGTGACTCGGTTCATACATGGTCTGAGGTCTGCAGCTGGGACAGGAGCTCGTCGTAGAGGTCCTGAGTCAGCAGAGAGTCTCCCCTGACAGGACGGGCCCACTGAAGTCTGACCCGCCATTGTGTGAGCCGCCATCCGGGCCAAATCAACTCAACCCAATGAAACCCAGTGCGATAAATATTACTGCAGCCCTGACTCTTACTCCAAGAGCTGCTCTCCAGATTGAAAGGCTTAATTGGATTGGATGCCGAGGTGTAAAATATATCCTGGAGGCGACACGTCAGGGAAATAAACGAAGCCGTAACAAGGATACATTTCAATTAGCCTTCCAGGCGCTGACTGGGTGTGTGTATATGTGTGCGCGCGTATGCATGTCTGTGTGTGTGTGTGCGCGTGTACGTGTGTGTGTGTGTGTGTGTGTGTGTGTGTGTGGGTGGTTAAAATGATTAGGGTACTTGAGCAAATCCAGTCATTCAGTGACGTCTGTGTAAACTACCAAATTACACACACAGTCTGTCCTTTTTTTGTGTAACAACAAACATTTTTTTACTTGGCAATAGTATAATGTATTTAATCTTTTGGGCTTCTAATTTGTAATATTAATCTTCTATAAAGTGCTGTTCTCACAGCCTATGAGTTATGAGTGCATATTATGGGCTGTAAGCACATTCTCAGGCTCCATCATTTCCACTGTAAGACACTGTTCTTAACAGAAAGCCTGAGCAAAACATCATTTCCTCTCTGCTGGTATTATTTGTGCGTGATATGTTGGTTTAAAATTCATGCAGGAGAGATGCATTGTCAGGGACAGGGGTTGCTAAGCAACTTTCACTGAAGGCCTGCTTGCATTCACAAAGTTTCCCAAAGGCAGAGAATTGCTGCCTCGCGTCAGAATCTGTGTTCTATCCTTCGGTCTGTCTCTCTTTCACGCTTTCTCTCTCTCTCTGTTTCTCACTAACCCTGTTACCTTCTGTCTCTCTCCATCACGCTCTGAAATTCAGATTGGATTAAGCTTTATTGGTATGACAAGTGTACTCTTAAACTGCCAAAGCATGTACAGACCTGACCAACAGATAACAATCAACATGACAAAAGCTCTGTCTGTCCCTCTCAAACATTCTGTCCGTACCTCTCTCACAACTCCATCGCTCTACCTTGCTTTCTCTCGCCCTCTCTATATCCATCCTACCTCTCCCTCCATCTCTCTCCCTTCCTGCCCCCCTGCCTCTCTCTCTCTTCCCCATCTCTTTTTCATCCCTCTCTCTAATTTTCTCTCTCATTTTCACAGCCCTGTACCCTCTCATGCCAGGCTTTAATTCCATCCCTGAGCTCAGCTGGTCTCACTAATGAGCTCCGCCTCCTGGCTGACGGGTTTGTCTAATTGGCTAATCCAGGAGGTTGGAAGAAAGTGTTGGGGAGGAGCTACACTTACCAGTGCTGGATTGCTAAAAATAATGCGTCTTAACTCCTGGAGTTCGGTATTTATGCTGTTTTATAGGTGACTCTGAATGTGTGTGTGGGTGTGTGTGCGTGTGTGTGTGTTTGATTGTGTGTGTGGGTGTGCGCGCGTGTGTATGTGCATGTGTGAGTGAGTCTGTGTGGGTGTGTGTGTGTGTACATGTGTGTATGTGTTGGTGTTAAGGTGTGTGTGTGTGTGTGTGGATGTTTGTGTGCAAGTCTCACTCGCAGTGCTTGGGGGCGTGTGGGAAATACCATGTTTAAATGTTCATGAACACGTGTGTCTCCTCGGCGCGTCGCTCAGGCTGTCGGACTGACGTCAGGCCCCCGTGCGATCTGTGCTCCCTCCTGTGCGTGTGAGGATCTGCTGCCTCTACAGGATCCTGATAAAGCACAAATCATCAGAGCAAAACAAAGCGCTGCGGCAAAATCCAGTCAAAACCGTAAAAACACTGTGGATGGCAAGAGCAGATGGTACTCGGCATTACGGTGAAAATCATTCAACTGCTCAGAATTATTTTCCATGGAATCCCTAACCGAATACAAAACAAGACAACAAACACCACAACCAGCACATAGAGAGCAAGACATGATTTTACCCGGCTTTAGGTAAAGAGCAGTACCATGCTCAATCATGTTTCTCCCATCCTTGTTCAAAATAGACTTTATTTGAGGAATAATCATGGAATAACTGCACAGTTGCAGCGTGTCTGTCTGTATTTGTGCCGCCCCGCTCTTTCTCTGCCAGTTCTGTCTCGCAGTTCCTGCTCTGTCACATCCTGTGGTTCTCGATCTCTGTGACTGCAGCATTACTGCAAACACCTGCTCCCAAACATCAGCACCAGGCCCATGTGATGTATAGAGCCCGTACAGTGTGGTTACTGACCCAGTTCCTGGAGATCTATTATCCTGTAGGTTTGACTCCAACCCTAAAAAAGCTCACCTCATTCAACAGCTAGAGCAGGGCTGCCCAACCTTGATCCTGGAGATCTGCCATCCTGTAGGTTTTCACTCCAACCCTAACAAAGCACACCTGAAACAACAGCTAGAGATCTGTACTGAGCTGCTAATTATCAGACTATTAGGAGCATCAGGTAAGATAAATTTGGGTGATCATCTGTTGTACCTTTTTCTTGAAGTTGGCACATTTTCTTGATAATCTCCTATGTCATTCTTATGAAGATCTAATGCATGTCTTATGAAGGGTTTATGAGCTATGTGTCATGGTTTGTGAGGTGTGTGTGTGTTTTGGACTTTTCTTTGTGGCTATCGTCCCGGGACAATATCAAATTCCTTTTCAATCGGATTCTTTACCCAGCTGGCTGATTGAATTGAGGCGGTGCTTCCCCGGACTCTATATAAGCTGGAAGTCCACCACGCCTGTTTGCTAGAGTGTCTGTTTGTAGCTAAGCGCTATAGCTGAAGATATCTGTAGTCAAGATTTGTGTTACTTTCTATCTTCTCGTTATTATTGGAGTTCTTTCCTCTTTAGGGATTTTCCCTTTTCTACTTTTTTCTCTCTCGTGTTGCTTCCGTTTTTTGGACTATTATACATCCTTTGGAAGCGCGAGTACTTCCCGGTGGTCTGTATAATTCTCTGTGTTTGTATTGTGTCCGTGCTGCTCGTTTCTTTCTGGCCGCTGCACTTGACCTCTCAATTTTACCAGCCATTACACTGTGAGATGATCTACTTGAGGTTTCGGTTGTGTCTGCTCTCTCATTAGTTTGTTGTTATGACATGCAACCCAGATTCTATCCTGCGATTTGAGACTGGTTTAAAAAGGCCCAGGAAAAAGCATATTGAAAAATAAGCATAGCAAAAGGCTGAACATTTACAACCAGTCCAGCCAAATCATTTTTGGACAAGCCAATTATTCGCGACGTGTTTGACATGTCGAACTAAAAGGCTTCCTGGAGGTTCAATTCCAAATAATTAGGGAATTACATTCCTTTCAACGCTGCCATTAGACAGGCCTGTTAAATGGTAATCGTACCTGCTGATGTCTCTTTCAGGGAACAGCCCTGGGTGTTGATTAAATTTACCTCCCATGATGCAATGCTCTTCCAAACAAGCTAGTGAAACCAAAGGGAGATGGCGGTACCTGGGCTTTACTGTGTTGTTCCTTTAGTTCAGCCTGTAGCCCACCGGCGATGGTGCTTTTAAACAAAACCTGGAGGGCTGGGGGCCCAAACCCAAGGTTCCGTAATAAGATTTGTGTTGCGGTTGGGCCCTTGAACAAGGCCTTTAACTCCACATTACTCCAGGGTTTATTGCCCCGGTATAGTCTAATGATCTGTTAATTTTTTGGACAAATTATCGGCTCAAATAACTGTAAAGTAGATGTTGCGAACCTCCTCCGCTGGGTGATTGACAGGTGTGATCCTGGGTGGTGTCAGGGATTGTCACCACAGACCTCTCAGGGATGGTGGGGTAAGACTGTTGTCCCCACAGACCTCTCAGGGATGGTGGGGTAAGACTGTTGTCCCCTCAGACCTCTCTCAGGGGCGGTGGGGTAAGACTGTTGTCCCCCAGACCTCTCAGGGACGGTGGGGTAAGACTGTTGTCCCCACAGACCTCTCAGGGGATGGGGTAAGACTGTTGTCCCCACAGACCTCTCAGGGGCGGTGGGGTAAGACTGTTGTCCCCACAGACCTCTCAGGGACGGTGGGAAAGACCGTTGTCCCCACAGACCTCTCAGGGACGGTGGGGGGTAAGACTGTTGTCCCTACAGACCTCTCAGCGGTGGGGTAAGACTGTTGTCCCCACAGACCTCTCAGGGACGGTGGGGTAAGACTGTTGTCCCCACAGACCTCTCAGGGACGGTGGGGTAAGACCGTTGTCCCCACAGACCTCTCAGGGACGGTGGGGTAAGACTGTTGTCCCCACAGACCTCTCAGGGACGGTGGGGTAAGACTGTTGTCCCCACAGACCTCTCAGGGGACGGTGGGGTAAGACTGTTGTCCCCTCAGACCTCTCAGGGACGGTGGGGGTAAGACTGTTGTCCCCACAGACCCTCTCAGGGACGGTGGGGTAAGACTGTTGTCCCCACAGACCCTCTCAGGGACGGTGGGGTAAGACTGTTGTCCCCACAGACCTCTCAGGGATGGTGGGGGTAAGACTGTTGTCCCCACAGACCTCTCAGGGGGATGGTGGGGTAAGACTGTTGTCCCCACAGATCTCTCAGGGATGGTGGGGTAAGACTGTTGTCCCCACAGATCTCTCAGGGACGGTGGGGTAAGGCCGTTGTCCCCACAGACCTCTCAGGGGACACCGTTGTCCCCACAGACCTCTCAGGGATGGTGGGGTAAGACCGTTGTCCCCACAGACCCTCAGGGGACGGTGGGACCGTTGTCCCCACAGACCCTCAGGGACGGTGGGGTAAGACTGTTGTCCCCACAGACCTCTCAGGGATGGTGGGGTAAGACTGTTGTCCCCACAGACCCTCAAGGACGGTGGGGTAAGACTGTTGTCCCCACAGACTCAGGGACGGTGGGGTAAGACTGTCCCCACAGACCTCTCAGGGACGGTGGGGGTAAGACTGTTGTCCCACAGACCTCTCTCAGGGACGGTGGGGTAAGACTGTTGTCCCCACAGACCTCTCAGGGGGACGGTGGGGTAAGACTGTTGTCCCCACAGACCTCTCAGGGATGGTGGGGGTAAGACCGTTGTCCCCACAGACCTCTCAGGGATGGTGGGGTAAGACCGTTGTCCCCACAGACCTCTCAGGGACGGTGTGGTAAGACCGTTGTCCCCACAGACCTCTCAGGGACGGTGGGGTAAGACCGTTGTCCCCACAGACCTCTCAGGGATGGTGGGGTAAGACTGTTGTCCCCACAGACCTCTCAGGGACGGTGGGGTAAGACTGTTGTCCCCACAGACCTCTCAGGGATGGTGGGGAGTGAAGACTGTTGTCCTACAGACCTCTCAGGGATGGTGGGGGTAAGACCATTGTCCCCACAGACCCTCTCAGGGACGGTGGGGGTAAGACTGTTGTCCCTACAGGATGGTGGGGTAAGACTGTTGTCCCCACAGACCTCTCAGGGATGGTGGGGTAAGACTGTTGTCCCCACAGACCTCTCAGGGATGGTGGGGGTAAGACTGTTGTCCCCACAGACCTCCTCTGAGGGATGGTGGGGTAAGACTGTTGTCCCCACAGACCTCTCAGGGATGGTGGGGTAAGACTGTTGTCCCCACAGACCCTCTCAGGGGCGGTGGGGTAAGACTGTTGTCCCCACAGACCTCTCAGGGACGGGTGGGGTAAGACCGTGTCCCCACAGACCTCTCAGGGACGGTGGGGTAAGACTGTTGTCCCCACAGACCCTCAGGGATGGTGGGGTAAGACGACGGGGTGGGGGTAAGACCGTTGTCCCCACAGACCTCTCAGGGGACGGTGGGGTAAGACCGTTGTCCCCACAGACCTCTCAGGGGACGGTGGGGTAAGACTGTTGTCCCCACAGACCTCTCAGGGATGGGGGTAAGACTGTTGTCCCCACAGACCTCTCACGGTGGGGTAAGACCTCCCCACAGACCTCAGGGACGGTGGGGTAAGACTGTTGTCCCCACAGACCTCTCCCGGGGGGTAAGACTGTTGTCCCCACAGACCTCTCAGGATGGTGGGGTAAGACTGTTGTCCCTACAGACCCTCTCAGGGACGGTGGGGTAAGACTGTTGTCCCCACAGACCTCTCAGGGACGGACCGTTGTCCCCACAGGGGTGGGGTAAGACCGTTGTCCCCACAGACCTCTCAGGGACGGTGTGGTAAGGGTCCCCACAGACCTCTCAGGGATGGTGGGGTAAGACTGTTGTCCCCACAGACCCTCAGGGACGGTGGGGTAAGACTGTTGTCCCCACAGACCTCTCAGGGACGGTGGGGTAAGACTGTTGTCCCCACAGACCTCTCAGGGACGGTGGGGTAAGACTGACTGCAGCACAGTGTGTGGGATCTCTGCGCCAGTGACATGCCTGTCGCCGAAACTGGCGTCTGCCTGCTCTGTTCTTTCATAAAAGCAAAGCGGTCTGACAGATGGCCCAGTTCTTTTGACTGCATACGTATCATACAGATATATGTACTATATGCTTGTGTTTGTGTCGGCTTGTGCAGTTTTGTGTATGAGTGTGTGTCTGTGTGTTTCTGCATGTATTTACATGTGTGTGCTTTTCTGTCTCTTTTTAAAGGACTGGACAGTAGATAAAGGGCCCATTCTGCTCGGATGCCTTCAATCATTGTGACAGTAAGGCATCCACAGAGCTCGCCTGTCCTCTGCCTCTCTCAGTCCCTGCACATGTGTCACAGCTGTGCTGAAACACCCTCTCCGTTCTGCTGTAACGGTCACAACATGGCCGCCGAGCTGTCAATCAAACCCCTCCCCCCTCCTTTAACTGCATGCAAACCCTCACCCTCCATGTGTCAGTCAAACTCGCATCACCTGTCAATCACAGGGTGGGGTGTTTAAGGAGGAAGAGTTATAAATCACAGTACTGCCCAGAAGTATTAAAACGGTGATGCAGTATAAATGCGACTGCGATCGCTACACGGCTCGCACTATAAGTATGTGAACACCTTTAACTTAAACGACTGTCCATACTCAAGCCTGGCGTTCACTGTTTTCAAAGCGAGTGCCGGAGTGTGCTGCCAATTAGCAAATAATGTTGATTAATCACCAGTTGCATATGTTTAGCCCTCTTGAGTAATGGGGAGGGAGAGATGCAGTGATGCAAAAACAAATGTGTTTTCCCGACCTCGCAGTTGGTCCTGGCCTTTAAGTGAGGGGGGATCTGTGTTCTGGACTGGGCTTGATGTATTGCTAGAAACTATCTCATCCTCAAACATTAGATACACTGTGGCGATCAGAGAACGGACAGCTTTATTGGGTCGAGTGGCCTGTTCTGTTATGATTCTGCCATGTCTGTCTTGTTCTGCCATGTTTATTATGATTCTCCCATTCCCTGTTATGTTTATTATTATGTCTGTTAGATTTTGCCATGTTCTGTTTAGTTTTTGTACTTTGCCATGTTTTCATTTTTGCCATTCCCTATCCACTTTTCTGCTATAGTCCGGTCCATGTTTTGCCATGCCCTTCATTGCACTTTGTCTCCCCTGTCTGGTCTCTTGTTAAGTTACAGCTTCTCTCCAGTCCCGCGTGTCACATGTTTAGGTGATTTCATGGTTTCTAGGTTTCAAACATTCCTTCCAATCTCGTTTGCTTCCTTCGCCTCTCTTTTCTATTTTACTAACCAATACTAACAGTTTGTTGTTTTTGTTAAAGTTACTAACCCAGACTAACATTGTATATAATACTAACTTACTAACGAGCGCTAGGGATTGTATAGCTGCACTTACTAATTGATTAACAAGCTCTCCTTTTCGCCCCTATTCTAGTCTCCGCCTCTTGCCTTCACTTAGTCTTTGCTGCAATTCAGCGGATCCTCCGCACCTGCTCCACTCTGTCCTGCCTCTCATTATCTGTGCACGTTAGAACTCCCTAACCGGAGCTGTATGTTTTGTCATAGGCTGTCTCATGTTCCCTGTCCGCGTTTTGGCTTTTGCCAATTCTATGTGATTAGGTTCTTCCTCATGTTTTGCTCCCACGTAATTAGTTTTATCCAGTTCACCTTTTCCTAATCAGAGCATGTGACTTCCCTTCTGTGTATTTAAACAATCTTCTCACAGCAGTTCCCTGTCAGAACGTTTCTCCTTTTGCCACGCTTCTCTCGCCTTGTATTCATAGTGATTACCTTTCTGACTGGACGGTCCTTGACTTTCGATTTTTGCCTATTCCCTGTACTTTGCCACATTCATCGTTACCGAATCCTTTTTTTGTCCGACTCTGTATTTTGTGATTGGTGCCCTGGTTACGATTCTGGATTTTGCCCTTTGGGTTCTGATTATTGGATTGTGGACTTTGTACCATTGCCTGCTCTGTTGGGGGTTCGCTCCCCCCCTCCAGAAATAAAGCCTTTTTTTTTTTTGTATTCACTGGTTCTCGCTTGTGGTTCCTGGTGTAATCCTCACATGTTCAGGTAATTCTGTTATTTTATGACATGAGAGTCACTCTCAAAACTGTTTGAATAAAGGCCACTTTGCCCTGTGTTATTAGTCTTGCCCTGGGGTGTGTTTCCCAAAGTTCGTCCATTCACAGTCAATGGTTCCAACTATGTGAGTTAGCATCTGTGCCTTCGGGAAACGCGCCCGAGTGGAGAGGTCATCAGCGGTTTATAATTAAAGCTGCACGCGTGTTCGGGCAACGGGACTTTGATAATGGTGTAAAATTCTCAAACGGGGAAAAAAGGCATCCTCTTTGTTGAACCACATAAAGTTCCTCCCCACAGACGAGACTTTTCTTGTTTCATACAGAACTTCTTCCCATGTGCCTGCTGATTAAATTGCTATTTAGTCTGACTGCTTTCAAGTAGAGTTTTATGGAATTTGACAAGTTTTGCTCAGCTCGTCTCGAAAGAGAATAAGAGGCCGCTTCTTTTCACAAAGAGAGTATTAAGCATTTATTCGAATGGGGATGTATTCTGGCAGTGTGGCAGTTTTGTGGTTGCTGTCTATTGTAAGGGAAAGGCACACAGGTTTGCATATGTAGAGCTGGTCCATCTCAGTCCAGAAACTGGAAAAATCCAATAATGTGTTTTGTTTTAAGATCAGACTGGATCGGGGAGCCGTCCAGGATCCGTCCCCCCCCAAAAGCATCACGTCCTTCCCCTGTTATAATGATTTTATCACAGCACACACAGAAGGGAAGAGAATTACATTTTTTCTCTTTTCCTCTCTCTCGCGCGCAGTAGCTATTAAATTCAATAATGCTTCACTGGCGTGACTGCATAAACAATATTGACAAAGCTGTTAACAAGGAAACAATTAACACTGACGCATGATTAATACGTTGGAGTGGAGTATTTCTCGCGGCACGCGGTTGGAGTGGAGTATTTCTGGCAGCACGCGGTGCTGAAGTGACAGAGACGGATGGGAAGCTTGTGCAGTACTGTAGCGCTGTTTTACAGGCGTCTCGCTGGGGATTAGACCCAGAATCCCTGCCCTCTTGCTCCCCTCCCCCATTTCAATGTAAGACTGAATATTTCACGTTTTGCTCCATGCGGGAATACAGTGTACTGGCTAATGTCTCAACTGTAGATATCAAAACAGCACGCTTTTGAAAAGCAAGTTGCTGACAAGTTGTTATATTAGTCATGGAGCGCGTGCAGGCTAGTAGGCCGAGAGCCCTGAGATCGAGAGAGTTGCAGCAATTTAAGGATTGGAGCCATTGTATATCCATCGCACAAAACCCAGGCTGTGTTCGAATAGTCAAAAAATTGCGTCCTATCCTCTAATTCCTCACCACTTTTCTTCAACTTCGATAGAAAATGTCATGAGGTAAAGGAAAGGCGTAAAGGGGAATTCATAACGGATGAGGAAGACAACCGCACTAATGAGAGAATCCCAGCGCACTTACACTAGGTGACGTGATTATGCGTCTGTCGTCTGTCACGTTAGTTTGTTTTTGGGATTGCCCAGATTGATGGTTGTTGCTCTAAATATTGCTGCCACACGGAATTGTGGGGGCGGCGTTATCTCCTTCCTTTCCTAAAGGATGGCCCAGTGTACCCTGCGCTAAAGGAGATACGTTAGGAAGCATTGAAGCACCTTTCCTTTTCATTTAGAGAGTTCAAACACACTTATCATGGCTGCCACATAAATAATTCTGGGTCATTTTCTAAGAGTTAGGAACTTTCCTAAGCAAAGACTATTCGAACCCCACCCAAGTCATTTTGGGCAATGGAATTCATTGGATTTTTTTGTTCTTTTCTCGGAAGGGGAATGTATTAATTTCAAGACAAAAATAATAAACCAGCTAGCAATGGTTTTGACAAGCAGAAGAGGGCAAAATGTTCGGACACAAGAAAAGAGAAGACGGAAAAAACTCATTCATTGTAATTGAAGGAATTTAGTAGACCCCCAAAATGGGGGGGTGGTGGAGGGATTAAAAAAAAAAAAAAAAGAAAAAAAACTCATTCACTGCGAGACTGTGGCCGATAACATGATGGAAATAAAATGGCTCCATGTCCAGATTTTCTTGAACTCTCAAGTCGCAACTCTCTCCATCCAGGAACTCTAGTAGGCCTGTGGAACTTCAGGGGTGAGTGACAGAATTACTCTTGTTCCAGTGTGGCTATCTGGGAACTACTTGCTCTTTTTATGCAAACAGACTCCAAATTCACACATGAAATACTGTAATTAGCACTTGTCAAACAAAACGTGAGACGGTATTTAGCTTACGTTATTCACAAACTTTATTTTCGGCAAGTAAACAAAGACCCTATGAAAAAATGACATTGGATCTCTGGCGCTTGCACCCATGGCAAAGAAAACGGCTGAGTGCCAACCAGTCAGGTCCCTCCGCAGGGCGAGAGCGCGAGAGTTCTCACCATCTGCCGCGTCGTACCGATCCAACGCTTCCTCGATTTGTGAACCAGTGCCACTCATCCGACAGCCTACAAAAACCAAGAAGGAACAAAATCAGTCTCTGTGAGAATTTTGGTCTGTAGAAATATCATTTCTATTACTCTTTTACTGAAAAGAGACAATATTCCTGGTGACGTGAAACTGTTTGACTTCTTTAAAAGATTTGCCAATGGCAGCATTGTAAGAGTTCACTTGTTGAGCCATCATTAAATAAACGTAAGCTTAATATTTTGTGCTTGTGAGGGAAAATTTATGAGCTAAAAATCTTGGGAAGACAATGTTTTTATCAGGGTAGGTAGTGGGGGAAAATAGTGACATTTTTCCAACTGTCTTGTGAATTTATGCTAATGCTTTGAGGTCACATGATCAGACACAAATGTAGTTCATATCTAGTTAATGATGTTTAAATATTTGAATTAAGCAAGAAAATAGCTTATCATCGGTGAATATATTACAGACAAAAATTTATGTATATTTATTCATCATTATTGTACCTTATCAAAGCATAAGATAGACAGACTATCTGTCATCCATTAAGATTCCTGTTTTTTGCCTGTTTTTATTCCTATATTTACTGCCACTAACTCATGTAGCTGTTAGCATTATTTAATGATGTACAGACTAATGTTTCATTGACTCGTAGTTAACAGCCCCATAAGTTAATGTTAGTTTGCGGATGTAATTGTAAAGTGTCATCAAATTCATGTCTAATTTAATTCTATCAGCTCCTTTGCTTAATTGCTCCGTTAACATGGCAGTAATTAAAAAGTTTTGAATTTTGCCAAAACTGACGTTACCTGCTGGTGGATGAGTTTGCCAAGTTGATCTCGCCATCTTAATACCAATGAGTCATGCTGCTCAAAGTACTGATTCACCGATCTAGGTCTTTTGATTGATTGATTCTTTATTGTTTTGCAACATCTTCAGCAAATTTTCAGCTGTCTTATGTCAACATAAAATGTAGTGTTTATCCAATGTTAGTCTATGTGTGGCAGGCCGAAGGAGGGCCCAGGTAGGAATTGAACCCCAGACTCTCAGGTAAGAGTCACACACGCTGACCACATCGCCAAAGAGCCAGGCTCATCGGTAAGGTATCCAGGGTGCGTATTTATTAGGAGGCATTTCTAGTGACTGGACCCATCAACTGTCACATCTCTCCCCCTCTTTCGGGAGCGTGTCCTCATGCTCCATGCTTTACGGATGCTGCCATCCATTGGGATTCCCTGAATACTGCCGATTACGCCAGAATGTGGCAGTTGATGGGTGCTCACTGAACTAGTCTACTTCACTTGAGTCTTCAGAATAAATCCACTAGGCGCCTGGACAGAAATCTGTCCTGTAAAGCATCTTAACAGCCCCACGGTGATGATGTTTTTCACTGGAGACATGCTCCGGTCAGGAAACAGAGTCATTGCTTATTTCACAAAGTCACATCAGGACCCCCCCCCCATCCCCACACACACACACACACACACAATGGGAAGCCCAAGGAACATGTCTACTCACACACTACACTTCCCCAGAATCGCAAAAATCCAGAGATAAGCCCCTCTCATCAAGTATTTTCAGCTCATATTCAGATTTAATAAGAGTTTTCTCTAAAATATAACTTTCTCTAAAGTTTTTTTTTTCTCAAAATGGGATATAAATAATTCCCACATGGTGAGACAGTTTGAATCGTTTCAAGTTTCGCCAGAGCTCTGACAGAAGTTCTCTTGTCAGGGAAACAGTCGCTTAAGATGAGCTGGTGTGTTCAGATCGAGGGAGAGAAGTTCAGATTTTAAGACTCAGTACAGGAATGAAACTCTTCCTGTTGTTGTGCAGGAGATGGGGGGGTTTGGGGGGGGCTGGCTTCCTGATGCCACTGAAGTTCATAAATCCTGACAGTGCACTGATCACACAGTTACATAATGACCCGAGTGTCCCTACTATACACATTGTATGCAGTGCTGACACTGTTCCAGAGCCTGTTTGTTAACTGTATGATAGAATTATGAGGCTGTGTTGGTTTCCTATAGAAGCATAACCCTCAGCACCTACTGCTGTACTGCACACTCTGTACAGTAAGTCTGCCTTTCCTGGGATCACCATGCTGGCCTACTTTAAATAAATGAGCCTCCTGTGAATCTCTCAAATACCGTATACAGAACATGTGTGTGAGTGTGCTAAGGTGTGCTTGTATGTGCCTAATATCTTGTGGCTGGGAGAGATCATTTTTGTGGGTACCAGCCTTAAAAGGGCCTATGTCAGCATCCACGTGACGAAGCGAAAATTTGAAAACGTTAGGCTAACTATTTCAAGTTCATAGGAGATGTAAGGTGTAAGCTTTTCAATCTGCCTATATCGCGTTCATCCTTGAGAAGTTTATCAAAATTTTTACCAAAAAACTATCTTTACTGATCGTAGAGCCTATTTGTAGCATCAGTTTGTCATAGTTTGGGTTTTTGTAGGGTTATTATTGCTTTTAAATCAGCCTGCGTTAATTATGTCGTCCCATGGCGGCCGTCGAACTGGAAGCGGTCGCAAAAGGATCTATGACAGCTGCATGTCAGACAAAACATTGCGAAAATCAGGTTCTGCGAACATTAAAGACAGATGCTTGATAAAAATTTCCCCAAACCTCTCAAGGGTGCACGCGATGCAAACAGATCGAAACTCCACCGCGAATTCACCGGTTTACCTTACTTCACACTTTCAAAATGTTTTCGCCCAAACAAATATGGATGGATAGTATAATTTATTCTTTGTAGGTTTCGGCAAAAATAAACGCGGTTACTCTAGCAATTTCGCGTTTGCAGGCCATCTTCTGTATTTAAAACAGCGACGAAGGTACGCTTTACACACATACTAATAAGCTTGGGGTTTGTATTTCTGCTCCCTTGATATCGCACTGACAATGTTTATCGACTGGATTCTATTACGAATGTGCCCCAGCTGGGATAGTCCCTTTAAGGTCTTTAGAGAGAGGAGGTGTTCAGTGTGGGATTTGAGTATCATTTAGTTTCAGCAGTGTTAGAGGGATCCACGATATTCACGCTGAAAATGAGAATGCAGTGTGCAGTATCATGAGAATGCAGTGTGCAGTATAATGAGAATGCAGTGTGCAGTATCATGAGAATGCAGTGTGCAGTGTCATGAGATTGCAGTGTACAGTGTAATGAGAATACAGTGTGCAGTTTAATGAGAATGCAGTTTGCAGTGTAATGAGAATGCAGTATATCATGAGAATGCAGTGTGCAGTATCATGAGAATGCAGTGTGCAGTATAATGAGAATGCAGTGTGCAGTATCATGAGAATGCAGTGTGCAGTATAATGAGAATGCAGTGTGCAGTATAATAAGAATGCAGTGTGCAGTATAATGAGAATGCAGTGTGCAGTATAATGAGAATGCAGTGTGCAGTATCATGAGAAAGCAGTGTGCAGTATCATGAGAATGCAGTGTGCAGTATAATGAGAATGCAGTGTGCAGTATAATGAGAATGCAGTGTGCAGTATCATGAGAATGCAGTGTGCAGTCATGAGAATGCAGTGTACAGTGTAATGAGAATACAGTGTGAAGTATCATGAGAATGCAGTTTACAGTGTAATGAGAATGAAGTGTGAAGTTTCATGAGAATGCAGTGTGCAGTGTATTGAGAATGCAGTGTGCAGTATCATGAGAATGCAGTGTACAGTATAATAAGAATGCAGTGTACAGTATAATGAGAATGTAGTGTGCAGTGTAATGAGAATGCAGTGTGAAGTATCATGAAAATGCAGTGTGCAGTGTAATGAGAATGCAGTGTGAAGTATAATGAGAATGCAGTGTACAGAATCGTGAGAATGCAGTGTACAGTGTAATGAGAATGCAGTGTGAAGTATCATGAGAATGCAGTGTACAGTGTAATGAGAATGCAGTGTGAAGTTATGAGAATGCAGTGTACAGTTTAATGAGAATGCAGTGTGCAGTATCATGAGAATGCAGTGTACAGTTTAATGAGAATTCAGTGTGCAGTATAATGAGAATGCAGTGAGCAGTATAATGAGAATGCAGTTGAAGTATCATGAGAATGCAGTGTACAGTGTAATGAGAATGCAGTGTACAGTTTAATGAGAATGCAGTGTACAGTATCATGAGAATGCAGTGTACAGTGTAATGAGAATGCAGTGTACAGTTTAATGAGAATGCAGTGTGCAGTATCATGAGAATGCAGTGTACAGTTTAATGAGAATTCAGTGTGCAGTATAATGAGAATGCAGTTGAAGTAACATGAGAATGCAGTGTGCAGTGTAATGAGAATGCAGTGTGCAGTATAATGAGAATGCAGTGTGCAGTATAATGAGAATGCAGTGTGCAGTATAATGAGAATGCAGTGTACAGTATCATGAGAATGCAGTGTGCAGTAAGTATTCAGAGTCAGGTTTGTTCTGCGGTGCAATGGGTCACACTGTCTCCTCACAGCGAGAAGGTTTCAGGTTTGGATCCTAGACGACAGGCTGACAGTAAACGCATGGTAGAGTGTATGAGTGATTGGTGTGTGAAACGCATGTTTGAGTGTGTGAGTGATTGGAGTGTGAGCTATGTTTGTCCTGCAATGGACTGCCTGGAAATGCAGCCCCCTCATGCTGGCTCCATACTGGGACAGGCTCCAGCTGTCCTGTGTCCCTGACCAGGTATAAATGGGTCATGGATGGATGTCTTGTGAGCATACTGCTGTGAAAATGCACTGTACTTAAAGTGCGCTGTACCTAGTGTGCTGTACTCTGAGTGTGTGTGAACTCATTCACTTCGTACTGAAGCATGTGTGCTGCCTGATAGTGTATTACAGTTCGTATGCTGTACTCACAGCATACTGTAGTGCATATTCTGTAATCATAGTGTGCTGTACTTAGTATACAACGCTTACAGCATATTGTAGTATGTATGCTGTACTCACTGTCCTGCAATTGGTATGCTGCACTCATACTGTACTGCAGTAAGTGCTCTCTTCATGTGCTATACTCTGTGTTCTATACTTAATAGTGCGCCATATTCTGAATATGTTATACTCAGTGCACTGTACTTAATTTGGTGCTCTGTTAAAAGTAGGCAGAACTCACAATTTAGTGTACTCACAGTGCTGTACTCAGTGTGCTGAGAGCATACTGTAGTGAGAACATGGCTAGTGACTTTGATGATGTGCTCGTTTCCCCATCTTCTCCGGGGCTTGTGCTCAGAGTAATTAATACCCTTAATCCCCTGATACCCTGAGAAATGAGGGAGAGAGAGAGAGGGAGAGAGAGAGAGAGAGAGAGAGAGGAGGAGAGAGAAAGACGGAGCTGTTTGCGGTCCTGAGTGGGCATTACGGTACACTCCACACCTGTTCCTGTTTTCCATGGGACGCTGACCCATTAGATCCCGGATATTTTGATCAGGGGTCGGTTCAGTGGCAGATCTGACTGGGCTGTACAGCCCAGCTGAAGCGCATCAGATCCAGCGGCGGGCTTGACTGCTGCAATTCGACTGTTTGAGGATTTCAGTCGATTCATCGATTTTCTGTCAAAGGTTCAGCTGCCGTTCTAAAAGCTGAAAGCCACCGGGGAAGGCACTGTGCACCTAGCAGGCGAGCGCATGTCCAATCACACCCGCTGTCACCGCTGATAAATCCTCACCCAACGCATCCAACCAGAAACTTTCCCTGAGCTGGCATTCTCACGCACAAACACGGCGATCAGTCTTACCTACCGAGCTCTCTGAATGACCCCACCTTCCCCGTCAACTTCCAGGCCACTTGCTACTTGTAAACCGCCATGCTCCGTCCTCTTCATCTGATTCCGCAGGCAAACACAGTGCAAACCTCAGCCACTGAGAAATGTTTTTCAAATGCTTTTTTCACACCCCCCCAGAATTCTAAGCCAATATTCCACTACTCCATTTCCCCTTTTCCAGTGGTGGTTGTTGCATGAGCAGTGGAGTTTTCCATCGAGCACACTCCAGATCATAATACCAATAGTGATTTTTACACTGTTACATCAGCATTAGAATGTTCCATTAAGGATATTCTGGATTATAATACTATTAGTGATTGTTACATCGTTGTGTCAGAAGGAGACTGTACGGTTAAGAAGATTCTAGTCTCATTTTAGTCTTGCTCCCTTAAAAAGTTATGTCACAAAGGACTAACGACAGATATTGGCCAGCATATCCACTCCACCTCTTCCAATCAGCTGATTGCACCAGGCTTTGACGCAACATTCCAAGCGTCTGTTGCTGTGACATTTTTCAGTGTTTGACTGCGCCTCAGTGGCGCCCCGTGTTTTCCAACACATGCTTCAGTGTTGATGCCTGTAATTACAGCTGTGCATCCTCCCCTCCCCCAACTGACAGCTGATTGGTCTGACCCCGGCTCGACCCCCATCCTGTGGCATGCTCTGCGTAATCACTCCATGTGTTGGTCATGATGGAGTTGAGTGCTTAAGATTCTGAGCATCTACTCGTCAGCCTGGATTAGGTGGCCACGGCTGCCTCTGGTGCTGTTCTCGCATCTGATTATATTAGATGTGGAAAAATTGTTCTGATTTGGTATAATCAATTAGAGCGATTGTTGCAGGGTGACTGATCTGCTTTCCTTCTGTGAGGTGGAGAGTGATGACGTGATACTGTGTCTGTTCCTGTCCATTACATCACCTGTCTGTCTCTTTCCGTACCATCATCTCTGTTCCTATCCGTATCATCACCCGTCTGTTCCTGTCCATAACATCACATGTCTGTTCCTGTCCATAACATCACCTGTCTGTTCCTATCCATACCATCACCTGTCTGTTCCTGTCCGTACCACCACCTGTCTGTTCCTGTCCATACCATCACCTGTCTGTTCCTGTCTGTACCATGACCTGTCTGCTCCTGTCCGTACCATGACCTGTCTGTTCCTGTCCGTACCATCACCTGTCTGTTACTGTCCATACCGTCACCCATCTGTTCCTGTCCGTACCACCACCTTTTTGTTCCTGTTTGTACCATCACCCATCTGTTCCTATTCATACCACCACCTGTCTTTACCATTTCCTCACTGTTCCTGTCCGTACCATCAAGTGTTTGTTCCTGTTCACAGCATCACCTCTGTGTTCCCATCCGTACCATCACCTGTCTGTTCGTGTCCGTACCACCACCAGTTTGTTCCTGTCTATACCATCACCCGTCTGTTTCTGTCCGTACCATCTCCTGTCTGTTCCTGTCCGTACCATCTCCTGTCTGTTCCTATCCGTACACCTGTCACCTGTCTATTCCTGTCCGTACCATCACCTGTCTGTTCCTGTCCGTAACATCACCTGTCTGTTCCTGTCCGTGCCATCACCTGTCTGTTCCTGTTCGTTCCATCACCTGTCTGTTCCTGTCCATACCATCACCTGTCTGTTCCTGTCAGTACCATCGCCTCTCTGTTCTGGTCCACACTATCACCTGTCTGTTCCTGTCCGTACCATCACCCGTCTGTTCCTGTCCGTACCATCACCTGTCTGTTCCTGTCCATTCCACCATCTGTCTGTTCCTGTCCATACCATCACCTGTCTGTTCCTGTTTGTACAATCACCTGTCTGTACCTGTTCGTACCATCACCTCTCTGTTCCTGTCCATACTACCACCTGTTTGTACCATGTCCTCAATGTTCCTGTCTGTTCCTGTCCATCATCACCTGTCTGTTCCTGTCCGTACCATCACCTCTCTGTTCCTGTCCGTACTACCATCTGTCTGTACCATGTCCTCAATGTTCCTGTGCGTACCATCAACTGTCTGTTCCTGTCCGTACCATCACCTGTCTGTTCCTGTCTGTACTACCACCTGTCTGTACCATGTCCTAAATGTTCCTGTGCGTACCATCAACTGTCTGTTCCTGTCCACACCATCACCTGTCTGTTCCTGTTTGTACCACCACCTGTCTGTTCCTGTCCATCAATGTTCCTGTGTGTACCCAACTGTCTGTTTTGTTACCTGTCTGTTTGTCTGTACTACCACCACCTGTCTGTTCCTGTCTGTGTCCGTTCCTGTCTGTACCATTACCTGTCTGTTCCTGTCCATACTACCACCTGTCTTTTCCTGTCCCTACCACCACTTGTCTGTTCCTGTCCGTCCCAGCACCTGTCTGTTTCTGTCTGTTCCCTTACCTGACTGTTCCTGTCCATACTACCACCTGTCTGTTTCTGTCCGTCCCACCACCTGTCTGTTCCAGTCCGTACCACCACCTGTCTGTTCCTGCCTGTACCATCACCCATCTGTTCCTGTCCATATGTGACGCTATGTCCCACGTCTTAGAATCGTCACTGACCCTCCGTACATAGCCCTGGGATCATGCATCAGAAACAACCCATTTGCACATCCATTCACGCACAGATAAACACATCCAGTGCAGTATTCCAGTTTACATGTTTGCAAAACATTCTTATGAATCTCCAAGCTGTCACATGCTAGTTCTAGTAATAATAAACTGCACACAATCTATCTGTATGTTATGAGGGTGCACACTCAAACGGCGACGGAAATTTCAGCAGTTTCAAAATGAAGGAAACATATTCAAAGAATTTTAAACATTTATTAAACATAATTACAAAAGCAAATACATTAAGGCAGGAACACAGCATCTTCACCGGCACATCCGCAAATACATCCTGTTTTGGTTAGTAGGACCCAAACTGAGCAATGGCCCAGGTCTGACTTTGTAACGCCTGAGTTGGTCTGCGCATGTGTGGATAGCAGAGTTGGGCGATTCCACCGCTGTTGAAGTGTTGCATTTTTAAAGGATGACTGTGTTGATGTGTGTGGGGGAACAAATCATCAACTAATCATTTAATGTGTGATTTTAGAATTGCCAACAATATTTTGATCCTGTTAAGGGTGTTATGGGACTGGAAGGGGTGAAAAGGGGATTAAATATCCCTCCTCAGTGTTAATGGTTTGTGCTGGGGAGGGTCTTAGCTTATAAAGGAGGGTGTTAGCGTAACCCTGGAGGGAGATGGTGAGTGAGCATTATGACCAGTGGAGGCTGGTGCTCTGAGTCTTGTGTATATCTGTATATAGCTGCTTTTGTTTTGTTTGTCACATCACTGTATACTATATACCATCACTTTCACTGATCACCTGAACTGAGCACAATAAATCACCGTTGCACTACAGTGCTATCTGCTGCTTTGCCATCTTTTTTACCAACATTACCTCTCAGTCAACTGCAGTACGGCCAGCACTACTCACACACCATACCATTACCCGTCTGTTCCTGTCCGTACCATCACCTGTCTGTTCCTGTCCGTACCATCACCTGTCTGTACCATCACCTTTCTGTTCCTGTCTGTACCATCACCTGTCTGTTCCTGTCCATACCATGACCTGTCTGTTCCTGTCTGTACCATGACCTGTCTGTTCCTGTCTGTACCATGACCTGTCTGTTCCTGTCTGTACCAACACCTGTCTGTTCCTTTCTGTACCAACACCTGTTTCAGTACTCTGTGCAGAGTTAAACCTTAAAAGAACAGCTGATCTTTCTTCACAGTTCTAAGTCTGCCCCCTTGAACTCCATTGTCTTGAGTTACTCCTGTTACATCAGTGTGAGAATGTTTGCTGAAGAACCTTCTGATGACGTTTATGAGCTAACGCCTTTTACAGGTTAATACACCATCCACTGGAAAACTCTTGATGAGGTTTGCGAAGGCACACCTCAAACATAGAGTAAGAAACAGGAGGCAATATGGCTGCCTGGTCCCTGTTCCTTCACTGGACACCACTGTACATCAACTTTGTAAATTAAATATACTGTTATTCACCAGTATAAATCACCAGATTCTAATGCCAGAAGTATCCGTAGAAGCTTATTAAATGAAACAGCCGTCTCAAATATGTGATTACTTAAATTCCCACAAACCATCAACAAATTCTGGCTTATTTTGAGACTTCAGCTTGATTGTAGAGATGGATCAAATACATTTTTGGTAAAAAGTTTCAATCCCAGCATTACCTTAGTTATGTCTGTTTTGGGATAAATCCTAATTGCAGAACAAAATTGAAACAAAAAGTGCTTTATTCAGTCATCTCTTTCAGTATTGTTACAGCACCCATAATTATATTATGATTCAGGAAAAAACTTAACACACACCAGTTGAAGCAGTGTCATATAAATGCATGTTTAAAAACTTTATTTTAAAGGAGGTCATGCCACAACTTCATGGGTCAACTTTTGGACTCAAGATAGAATTGAAAATCAGTCTTGCTCATAAATTGTTTATAATATTTCATTTTCTTATAGTCTTACTGCCAATTTTTTCCACCCTGATGTATGTAATGTATGACACCCTTCCTGCTGACACATTCGGCATGCTTACTATTGTTAATTTACCTTCGTGTTTTGTTTAAATAGTTATTTTATGTTTTTTTAAGAAATGCTCACCCGAACTGTCGTCAACAGAAGCAATTGGGGTAATTTGTCTTGAACCAATCTCAAAATTTTTGTGCAAACAACAAAAAAGAAGGAAATTCATTTGGGTTTGATTTTGAAAGGAACAGACTGACGAACACCAGAGAAAAACAAATGCATAACATATAATATCTGTGTGTTAACACAGGCATACTACACACTGTTCTGTAGGGTAATATAAACTACACTACAGATGCCCAGCATAGTCCAGTGTGCTTAATAAATGGGGTCATGGGGGCAGCATCATTTGTACAGCACTTTGACCCAAAGGGAGTGACACTTGTGTTACTATAACTACCCTTATAGGGTCCAGTCACATGACTAATTATCCAATTAAGGAACTGTAATCCTAGTAATTGTAATTTACATCACTGGTATCGATTTGCTTGTTATTAAGATTTTGGGGAACATCAACATTCACACAGTTAAATGATTTATTAACACAATTTTGACCTAAATTAGCTCGGTGCAAATAAGGCTGTGTGGCGATGTGTAATTATGAAACAGCACCCTCCTTCGAAAAGTAACCCCACCAGTGTGGCCATGGCTAATGTTTCAGCTGTACTTGGTTTGCACTTTGAAATGGACACTGGTGGCTTGGGTTCAGTTCTGTGGAGATGAGTATCTTGTCCCCAGGGCTATTTCGCTAATCATAAAGCTCCTGTAGTCCTTGTTAAGGTGAAAGGTCCGTTTGTAGGGTCGCTAATGTAGCCTTATAAAGTCATATGACCTATTTCTCCTGCCATGAAAAGTCCTCTCCGGGTGATCTAGGCTGCGCTGGAAATGTCTCTGTTTCCACGGATACCAACCAAGCTGATATGGACAGACATCCAATGAACAAGAAATATTTCTATCAGCGGCATTATCTCAGTTTGAGGCATTGAAATGTAATATCTCCTTGTGTGCAGATCCAGTGTTCCTCTTTCTTCTGAAAGGTCCAGAGCAGCTTCATGAACCTGAGGTGTTTAGGTCTATGGCTCCCATGACAGGTTCAATACTAGTTCTCAAAAGTTTAATAATCTCATCAACAAGTTGATCCTGTGGGATTCACTCATTGGAACCGCCAACGGTCAACCCCTAAGGAAATGGAATAACGTTAATTGTCAGCGTGTGGATTTTTTGAAAATACTCGTACCATGATTCCATGATTGCTGTCAGCAGTTCATTTCTAGAAGTCCATATTGCCAGACATGAAACTGCAGTAATTTCTATCCATATACACACACACATACACACACGCACACACACACACACACAGTTAAAGTCTGTATAACGCCTTGATATTGGTTGTCTTGTAATTCTTTTTCAGAATCCGTTGTAAGATGAAAGACTTAGATATAAACAAGACCCAAATGGGAAATGATGCCTAAATCACTGGGCTCTCTGTAAACATGGCGAACTGTAATTACCGCATTAGAGACCAGCATCGCCACAGGAACCGATAACGGTCTCACTCTTAAAGGTGGGGTGACGGCATCAGCACGAGGTTATCAGAAAGGAAATTTATACCTGTAGGATCCGGATGCATAAAGGCCACCAAGGAGCTGGAAAAAAATTCATTTCAAAACAGATGTGTGCCAGAAAGCCCACGATTCCAGTTACCAAAATCCAATATTATTCTCCTGCTGTCCACAGGATCATTTGGGAATACAGCTCATGCTCTTTTATCAAATCTACTCTCTGATTCTGGCACACAACAGCTCTGATTGTACCTGCCAGGTCTGCTGTAATGAGTAATTTGATTGATTTGAGAATATAGTTTTTCTTCCACAATCCATTTCAGTGAGCTGCAATAAACATTGAGAGATAACCAGCGCGCTGACCTGTTGGGCCTGTCGGTAACTTACTTACATTTGAGCTTTCAGAGAGCATAGCAGGGGCTGTGAAGTGTAGATGCCTGTCCCATCTGCATACATACAACACCACTGACCAGCATACTGACCAGCCATGATACTGACCACTCAACGTACTGACCACTCATCATACAGACCCCTCCTCATAATGTCCACCCATCATACTGACCATCCATCATACTGACCACTTATCATACTTACCACTCAACATACTGACCACCCATCACACTGACCACCCTTCATACTGACCATCCATCATTCTGATCACTAACCAGTTTAGGAGGTAAGAGAGAGCAGTAGCATTTTGAGGTTATCTGAGTCAGGAAGCTGGTTTGTGCTAAATGTATATATATCATGCATTGAGGAAAAAACATAGACTGTATAAAAAGATGGATGAAGTAACCGTGACGTCGCCCACTGGTTTCAGCATACCATTTAGGAAGCCTTGATTTTGGCAATTTGAACAGCACCATTTTGTCATTTTGAAACCGGTATGATTCCTAGTGGATGAGAGCGTGAATTGGAGGAGGAGCAAGGGGCGGATCTTTGGGTGGATTTGATTGTATCTGACGAGGGCCAGAGGATAGCCACGCCCCTAAAGCATATTCTGGCTTTATCCTTTATTCTAGTCTATTTTGGACCATAATTTACAAAAATGAACATCATGATATATCGAAGGAAACTTGAAGCTTGCGATAGATACCATAAAATAATGTGGAAAATCATTATTGAAATAATAAATCAGGTGGGAAAGTAGGGTCATTTTCTCATAGACTTCTATAGCCTTAAACTTATTTCTGCAACCGCCGACGTCGCCATCTGCTGGCCATTAAATAGAATGCCATTTTTAGAGATTTCCGCATTGGCATCACTTTTCAGACTCGAGTGCTGCGTCCATCTTTTTATTCAGTCTATGGGAAAAAATACTTCTGCAAAGGATGGTTTTAACACTTTAGCTCAAGTGATGTTGAAAAAGCCTCTTATTCATTTTCTTTACTCATTTAAGGAATAAGAGTCTCCTTCTTGATGGCAACCAGCAAAAAAATTCTATATCAGACACACAGAGGAGTGGATTGAAAAAAGCCATTGAAGCAAGAAATGTGCCTCTGCATGGAGGAAAACTGCCCCCTACTGGTCTGGCATTTCCAGCAGCAGCCAGATCTCAGCCCAAACCAGGTGCTGTTGAAACCCTTTTTTCAATCCTGGTCAAATATGAACCCATTAAGCAGCTCTGTCAACCGGAAACATATCAAACTAATCAATAGAAACAATGTCAGAGTGAATCGTGCCGATGCGCACCGAACGGTACCCGGTCAAACACCGATACCTCAGCCGCCGAGCCCGCTGTTAGCCGCTACGCAGGACTGAAAATGGAACAGGAGGGCAGCTGCAGCTAATGCAATTCCCTGGTGCTGGAATGACAAAAACCCAACAGGCATGTCAACAGGCAGCTGTGAAAGGACCTGTCAGAGCAGAGCGGCGGCTGTGTTTGGGGTCCAGAGATGCTAACACTAACGGTGAGGCATATTGGGTGGGGGAGGCAAAGTCTGAGCCAGGAATATTCATGATAGACACTGCACCGCTACCGTTTGGGCTTCACTTATGCTACATGCACATGCTGCGTGTCGGCCTGCAGTGCAATGCAACCGTAGTGTGCAAGCCTGAATTACACCATCCCGCAATGGCATAGGGGTCTGGGGCTAGTTATACACCTGTGCCATTTTCCTGTAGCACACTATGAGTCATTAAAGAATCAGTGTAAAGCAAGTTAAACACTATCTGTACCATCAGTTTATTTGCTTGAAGCTAATGAGGCACCAATAACAGGTTGGTATGAAGCGCAATTAGCTCTAGTGTTGCATTAGCTTGAAGGAAGCCATGTGCCAATGACACGTTAGTGAGAAGCACGCTTTCCTGCGCCGCCTCAATGCAAACGCATCGTGCGCTCACAGTGCGCATGTCTGAATCGCCATCATGAAAACTTGATGGAGTAAATGTCGCATATTTTCTCCCTGACTTAAAACACTGGGCACCCTGTCTTCCTGTGGACCATGCTTGATAGATCAATGTCCAGCTTGTACCAAAAACCAAAAAATTTGCCAGGATACTCACTTCCTCTGTGGACAGTGATGGCCAGATCAATGTTGCTCCCGCTAAAGAATTCCTCACAGCACCTACATGCACAAGATCAATTTCCTGCCCCAACTGAAGAATCCACTCAACACCCACACCACCAGTGGACTCTGGTTGCCAGATCAATGCTTAGCTCATACCCAAATGTCCCCAGAAACACCCACGCCGTCTATGGGCAGCGATTGCCAAGTCATAAATCCCCTGCTGCAGCCACAGGCCTACTGACACTGTGGGAGCCCCAGTCCAGATGGCAGCAAGGCCGGCAATATGGTGTGGTGTGTGTGTGTGTGTGTGTGTGTGGGTGGGTAGATGGGTGTGTGTATATGTGTGTGTGGGTGGGTGGGTGGATGGATGTGTGTGTATGTGTGTGTGTGGGTGGGTGGATGGATGTGTGTGTGTGTGTGTGTGTGTGTGGGTGGGTAGATGGGTGTGTGTGTATATATGTGTGTGTGGGTGGGTGGGTGGATGGATGTGTGTATACGTGTGTGTGTGTGGGTGGGTAGATGGGTGTGTGTATATGTGTGTGTGTGTGGGTGGGTGGATGGATGTGTGTGTGTGTGTGTGTGTGTGTGTGTGTGTGGGTGGGTGCGTGGGTGGGTGGATGTGTGTGTGTGGGTGGGTAGATGGGTGTGTGTATATGTGTGTGGGTGGGTGGATGGATGTGTGTGTATGTGTGTGTGGGTGGGTGCGTGGGTGGGTGGATGTGTGTATGTGTGTGTGTGTGTGGGTGGTTTGCGTGGGTGGGTGGATGTGTGTATATGTGTGTGTGCATGTGGGTGTATATGTGTGTGTGTGTGGGTGGGTGCGTGGGTGGGTGGGTGGATGTGTATATGTGTGTGTGCATGTGGGTGTGTGTGTGTGTGTGTGTGTGTGTGTGTGGGTGGGTAGATGGGTGGGTGGAATAAGGTTTCAAGGGTTAAAGCAGCTTTGTGGGTGGGACCACACAGCTGTTCCTTCGAGTGACAGCCATGACTGAGACGCACTTGTGACAGTGTTAATGGAGCTACGAGGATGGAGTGTTGTTAGTGTCTTCAATGTCCAGTCAGACAGGAGGAAATGTCCAGTTGGGTGGAGGAAATGTCATATAGGGCAGCGGAAACGTTGTGTACAGCAGAAGGAAATTTCCTATAGTGCAGGAGGAAATGTCTGGGAGGTAGATAGGCTGGTCGGCAGGTTGGGAGGGTACTGCTGCTGTTTGTTGGCGCTGCACTATATCTGCATTTCCTAGTGGAAGTTAAATGCCCTCCATGTTGTAGCGTTACAGGGTAAACAGGTGCTTGTGGGCTTATTTTTCACTGTTCTCATTCCTTTCTTTCACGTAACCTTGACATTATTCAAAGGTCACCATCGTAAGGAGATTCCAGTCCATTACATGAATTAAGAAAAGGGAATAGAGGTTGCTCCAAGGTATTACGTTTACTCAGAGAATGCGGTGACAATCTTTTTTCCAGAAGGCTTGATGTTTGGATGGTTGAGTGGTGAATTCACCTCTCCTGTTTGCTGCACCTGTGGCTGTGACTTGTGTCTCCACAAAATGACGTTTGAAGGGGGAAGGAGGTCCGTTCAGCTTATTCACCTTTATTTGACCCCTCCATCTCCGTCTTCTTCTCTGTGTTCCCTTCCCCGTATCCCCGATGGGAGGCGCTAGGATTAAGGAATGGTAGGAATTCTGTGCAAAACTAGCGGTTGGAATGAGCCTGTTCTCTTGAAACTGGGCGGGAGGGAATATTCAAAGCAGGTCGATAACTGCTGCAGCGTACACTGTGCTGTCTCGTATTCAGCCTCAGCAGTACAGGGCTTTGAAACTGAATTCCTCCCCCAACCGCTGTCTGTTGCATTTATATAAGTAATGGAAACGAGTCGAAATGAGCCGCTTCAGAATGAAAAGTGAATGAGTCTCAGTCAGCCCGCGATACACATCAAAACCGCGAGTCGTACTGGGAGGCAATTACAATAAGAGCACGTCGCCGGCCATAAAATGGATGCTGATTTAAAGCGGTCGCCGCTTAAAAGCGAACAACTGCTACAATAGGAGCGATAGCGGGGAAAGAGGAGGGCTGGATGGTGAAAGAGGGAGGAGAGGGAGGGGTCGAGAGGAGGCAGAAAACTGCGGTTGACAGGCCGTCTGTGGCTGCCGCTGGGATCTGAATGCACTTCTTTTAGAAACGCAGGCGAAGCGGCGCGGTCGCCGTGTTCACAGGCCACACATCAGATACTGGATCCTCCATTCCTGACCAAATCTTTTTGCGTTCCTGCTCGGACTGTCCATGTCTCAAGTGACTGACTTATTCAAACATTCCTTATGTAAACGGAACACACTGGACGAGAGAGTTAGATGGTGGGCGTATTTAAAATACCTTCACAATGTCCAGTATGCACGGCATTATAATGAGCCACATTTTCGCGACATCACTGACGGGACGCTCCAGTCTTGCAGGTCCACAGTGTCTGCAGGTTTCTGGTGTGTGTTGGGGTGAGCAATAAGTTTACCTCACTGATTGGTTAATGAATGCCCCACCTTGTTTTCCAGCTGTTAATCTGCTGCTGATTGAAATTACACTAAAACATCCCCCAGATATTATGGGCGGAACTCTTGCATTACATCCCTGATACTGTTCTTCAGCACCGGTATGCATGGGTCCAAAGATGTCTGCTCTTCTAATAAAAAGCCCCTACCTCTTCCTCGAAGATCTATTCGTTGTTTGAAAATTAAGGTATACATCCCAGTCTTTTCCCAATTGAAAACACCAGTGCTAAGAGTACTTAAGTCACAAAATTTCTATTTGGATAAAATTGAGGCAGTGGACTTAAGTTACTATTAAAAAATGTTTTCCCATCCTTACCTCGCCGTGTTTAAAAATGTGACTTAAGTAGTTTTAGAACTAGGCTCTTCCATTATGCTAACGGTCACAGAAATGTGTATATAACCCGGTAAACTACTTCAAAAAATGTTCTTTACAACCTACTTAAAACCCTCTGGTGTACTCATCTTGGTGCTGGGAGAAACAGTCTATAATCCTGCTGGGAGAGTGTTTAGTAGGCAGTACATATTATAAGGAAGCAGCAGTCGGGAAGCTGTTTCAGACGCGGCCGTGGTGTCCTCCTATTGGCTAGATCCCTGCCTCTCGGACTCCTCAGATAAGGAGCAGCGTGCCTGATTTGCTGTAAAAGTGAACTGAATTCTGTACGTGGATGGCGCACTGGCCTTGGGGGAGCGGTCAGGGTGAGGTGGCTGATGATGGAGGATCAGAGCAGCGTTCAGAAGTGAGACACTGGCTCTCTGCAGGGGACACACTGTGGGTCCCTCACTATGGGGCCAGTGTGGACACATTCTTTATTTATTCTTAAAAGGAAAGCTACTCCAGTTCTGTTCTTACCTCATGCCTGAATGAATATTCGCTACGTGATGCTGGCTACGATATTCAGAGCCACACGACCGAGGAGGTGTACGGCTCTTTCAGTCGCCACACAGAGACAGCACTTTGACAGAGGGGTCTTCAGTGCCGTGCAGAACACGCTGGAGATTAAAGTGGCTCTGTAGTCTTGTGTTTGACGCTGTAGAAGCAGACAGGTCTCTCTGTACCTCAGAGGAGCTGGTCCTTCAGAAATGGCGCTGATATCAGCCCCCCCCCCCAATAACCAACACTGGGGGAGGAGCTCACTGCCGATACACAGGGGCCATTCACCTCAAGTAAAATTGATTTGAAAATTGACTTGTGTTCAACAAAGCAATTTATGTTCTTACGGTCAGTTCAGGGAAAATGACTCTCAAGAGTTGGCTGCAGTTCAGCCTCCTGGCTGCTTATAATAATAATAATAATAATAATAATAATACTAATAATAATAATAATTCTAATAATAATAATGTGACACTCAAGTGCAAAGAATATTTCCATTTACTATGCCCTTCAAGTTAAATTTAAACAGATTTGCTCTTCGATGTCTCTTTGTTCTGCATCATGCAGAGCGCATACATACACACACACACACACACACACACGCATGCGCGCACACACACACGCGTACACGCGCATGCGCACACACATGCATACGCAGACAAACACACACACACGCGCGCACCACATACACACACACATGCACACGCGCATGCACACACACACACGCACACACATGCACAGAAACACAAACGCACACACACGCATGTACACACACACACACACACACACACACACACACACACACACGCACACACACACATGCATGCACACACACACACACACACACATATGCATGTACACACACACACACACAAACACGCACACAAACACACACACACACACACACACATGCACACACACAAACACGCACACACACGTGTGCACACACACACACACACACACAGTAAGTGGCAGGAGCTACTGGTTATACCAAGCATCAAAGGTCATGCACCAGCTGAGCAAACTTTAGAGCCTGGTGCATTATGGGTAATCCTCCTCAAAGCTTGGTGCATGATTTATGTACCCTTAGTTAAAACACAGCGCATTATGGATGTACCATTAAATCGCTGTGCATTACAGGTGTACCCGTTAAACCCTGGTGCATGTTGGGTATTTTGGTCCTATGAGGATGTTGGCTGTTTGATTCTTCAGAAGAGAAAACAAGCTTATATTTAATCACATCAACATTACTTATATTTATCCCTACTTGTACAGTATATGTAGTAGTAACTGGTGTTGTGGTGCAGCGATTTTACTGATCCCAAGGCAGATGCTGATTCCATTGTGAAGGGTCTTCACAGGATCCACCGACAGTAAAGATTCCGCAGAAATATAACTGCAATGCAGAAGCCCATAAGGAGCGATGCATACAAATTCACAAACTCGCGCTGTGTAATCGATTCGTTATTCTAAAATATGCAACGTGCCTCAAGCAATCGCACACCAAATTGGAAGGCGCAGTCAACAAGTTTTCATCAGGTACTTATGCATTATTGATTCTTTTATTCTTTCTCTTGGCCACTGAAACACACTATGTGTGCATCACTTTGGCTACCACCCTTAATTGTGTGGTGCTTTTGAATTTATTTGATAGATTGCAGTACTTCTGGTTAGAAGGTGCTCTCTAAAGCTGGACAAGTGTGACTGCACATATATGATACATTTGCTGCATCCACGTCTCTTGCCTTTTGCTTGTTGCTGTTTTGGACACTGTCTTTATTCCTTAATTGTTGAACTGACCAAATCAGAGTTTAATAAAACTAAGTCAACATTCTTTCACAGTGCACTCAAGTATGAATCTATTACTAACACTTATATTATCACCCTTTATTGGAGAATTCACGAGATGCAATATGTTCATTGAGTATCTGTGAGCCATTACACACCGAAGGCAAAAAACAAAACAAAACAAACAAACAAAAAAAATCATTCGACAGTGAGACAATACTGTTCATCTGTTTATGGGATCTCATAACAATTTAATAAAAGCGGCACGTACCATTCGGTAGTTAAGACAACCTGCTTGTTACACCCTACTAATTCCCCAAAGTAATGCGCTCTGTGTCACGTGATAATTGTTTTTTAATATGCTAAATAGCCGCATAATTGTGTCATAATGAATTATCCAAAAGCGGAGGTGTAGTCAGCGAATAGAAGTAACGCCAGGGAGTCCGCGAACCACGAAATGAGCGCGTTCTTCAGATAGTCTTTGCTCTCGTAACAGTCTCGTTTTATTTCTTCATATCAGACTAAACCGAATAATCTCCGCGTCAGTTCAACAGTCAGTGGCCAATCTTTGACGCACGCATGTTCGTCCATACTGAAAATTTTTGCTCAGCAGGTAAAAGGATGTGTGCCGCAGGAAATAAGATTTTTTTTTTTTTTAATCTGAGCTTCGTAATGTACTGACAAAGGGGGGTACACACTACATATAAGTTACATGTGTTAAATATGAATTCATAAACGACCAAACTCACGCTGGAAGTTGGGAACTCGGTACAGTAGCTTTTGTTTGACAAATAAAACGAATCTTGGCACTCATGAATAGCATGCCATTACTTAACATGACCACTGAAGCGCAGTTTTAGATTTTACTTCTTTAAATATTTGTTACGCCTGGTAATTCCAATATTTATTTATTTTCCGGATAGGCGTGGAGCTTCGTGCTCAAAATCAGTGGTCGCTGTAAGATCCAGTTCACCCATCACCAACAGTAGCAAAGGCGCGACTGGGATTTTACTGATTCCTTCTCCCTTATGTTAGTGAAGAAAATACCGACTTCTTTTAAAACGTCTGTGGCGACTTGATTTATATTTCTAAGTACGGGGCGCGGAAAGGTTAATGCCACATGAAATGGTTGTGCGCCCCAACCAGTGGGTTACTGGTGCTGGAATCCCCCGGAGTCTTTGCGCTCTCCAACCCGGCGTCACGTGCCCGAGCTCTTGGCGGAACGCAAGTTTGGCATCTCAGAACAAGAAGGAACCGCACGGGATGCAGACGTGCGCTGAACGCTACCGCCAATTTGTCCATAATGGGCACGATTTTCAGAATTCATGAGGAATAAACAAACCTTGTGCGATTTATTTCTGCTTTAATTCGCTCGATTGAGAGTTACGCTGGATTTACATCAAATTTAAAGCAGGAAAAACTACTGGGAGTGTGCAGATGGATTGCGATAAAAAGCTGCTTTGCTTCGGGCGGGATTTGACTACAGTGCATTGACACTCAACGCAATGGTCACGAGAACTTGCCACTCCACGACTGAGAGGTAAATTTCACAGCATCAACTTTTAATTGATTATTTGCCATTACCTATAGCCTATCTATTCCCTGGAAGAGGTTACTGAACGCTTATCGCTGTCCCCATTGTTTCATTGTTCGTGTCCGCAAAGGCTAGAATTGAACAATGTAGTGATTAAAATGGTAAATTTTCATTGAAATTCTGCATGAAGAAGTTTTGATTGCATGATAATGTGATAATTGTACTACGGTATGATTTATTTTGCTGTATTTTGCCTGCTGATGCTCTCTGTGGATTGGTTTTTAAAGAAATTACACATGAATAGACTCTCTAAGCAAGTTCAGACGGGCGTGCGCCGGGCGTGCGCACAAATCAATCTTTGCATCGACAATTCAACATCAAACTTACCATATGTGGGCAGAATAGAAGTTGACTTAGTAAAATGCCGTTACCGAACATAAGACCCTGTATTTAACGGTGCTGTTTGACCCTCACCTGTGCTGTTACAGGGACCCATTTCCAGCCGCACTATCATGACTGATGGCGAAGGGAGAGAGCACTTTCAGTACTTGGAGAGCGGGGAGGTGAGAGTACCTATACCAGTATCGGATCAGGGCCCAGGTGAGGGCGAAGACCTCGGGGATGATGAAGGAACCGCTAGGAATCCTATTCCCACGCGGACTGTGTATCGAGAATCAGTCGCACGCGATCCAACCCCCGATCTGGTCTCGGAAGACGAGGAGCAGGTCCCTTACCCAACCCTCGCGCCAGTGGTCTTCTTCTGTGTGAAGCAGACCACTCGTCCTCGTAGCTGGTGTCTGAGGCTGGTTTGTCACCCATATCCTTTCCCCCCGCGATGATCATGCCCGTTCATGCGCGCGCCTCGTACCCGGCGCTGCTGCTGCTCCTGTGGTCCGCGCGCGCGCTGGTGCGCCTCGTGCCGCAGATTTGAGGGAGTGAGGGAGTTTGCCAATCGCTTCGCGCGCAGAGAACGCCCGAGGGCGGATGTTGAAAACGAGAGGTTTTGTTTGATTGTAGTGTTCAGACGCGCGTGCATCTGATCCGGCGAGCCTCTTTCAGGCAAGCTTAATTCGTTAATGCACCGTATTTCTCGCGGCCATTTTTCATGTGGATGGCACAGAGCGGCATCGCAGCTCAGTGAAACCATATATCACTGGATCTTTTAAAAGTTCCTCTATGGGCCAATTTACGTGCTCAACCACTAATATTATTTATAAGTACAGAGAACATTTCCTAAAAGAATAATAATAATAATAATAATAATAATAAACAGAATATTCCATGTGGACGTGTAAATGCAAAACAGAGTGTGGGTTTTGCTGGATGGCTTGATTAATATTATAATTTTCCCAGAGAAGATGACCCGCTGTGTCTCTTTTTCGGAAGATTGGCGGCTTTTAGCTGAGGACAGGCGTAAGAGCTGTAATTTTAATTGAATTCTGGAGATTAAATTACTCCATATTACTGTTTATTTCATGTGTCTCCTTTCTTTTGGAAAAAATACTTTCTTTCCTGACTTAACTGAATTGTCCCTGTGTGATATTTGTTTATTTGGCTTGCAAATACCGGAGTGTACGAGTAAGTCGATGAGAAATGAGAGAGATTGCATTGAATTGTTTGCACACTCCTTGGGTGTTTTTAAAAGGAGTGATGGTGGTTGCCGGGCAGACTTGATATGCAGCTACAAATCAATTTTGTACAAAAACATTTTCTAAACAGAATGTTTTTCTGAACACTAACAATTCTTTACAGACATGATGCCTTTAATCAGTTTTATTCTGTGGAAGGTACTTTAGCTGTGAAAATTGTGTATGGTCCCCAGGAGGAGCTGCGTCCAGTTGTGGGCTGCGCTCAGAAGTAGTGTTGATTAAAGGCCCCGTATCCTCTCTGAGTATTAATGTGCACTCGTGCTGAACTCTATTTTAGTAGCGGTGATCATGTGACCGCACGTGTGAAGCAGGTTGTGTTCTTCACCACACATTTACCACATGAAGTCGGCCTACTTTACCATACAGGTGTGCTCTAATTTGCTTAGCCCTGGAGCGTGTGTATACGCCGGGCTCATCATGGCATGACGTGGCTTACTTCCCTAATTGGGTGTGGGGGCGCGCATGCTGAGGGAGTGCTGTACTTCGCGTGAGCCGCGGAGGCCTGACACGCCCCAGTTTCGCGGCCGCGGTTTTGCGCATTTTTATCGTTCTCGCTGGCTGGCTGTAACTGTCCTGCCCGCAGTGGCTTCTCGCGCTCTGGTGGTCTGGCTGCGGTTTGAATAAATATTATGATTTTGACTAACGCTGGTCTCGCTTCTCACCGTCGCAACACTTTTAACTTATGAGCTGTTATCAAATAATGTTTATATTGCCCTCACACACATATGCCTACATATTACACTTGTAATACAGAAGTGTGTTCATATTACCCTTACAAACGCATACGGACATATGCACTATGAATATGCTTGTGTAATTATAATATGTTTATACAGCAGTAATATTTGTGTGTTTGTTATGTGTATACACTACTGCTCAAATATTTTGAATCTGTGATCATGTAGGTATGTCTTGCTGTTTTAATCAATGAAAGCACTTGCATCTTGCAAATTACTTGACAAAAAACTCCAAAATCTATTCCAAGATGTTATGTCCAGTATTTTTGTTCAAGTATGTGTTCAAGTATTTGGGGGTCAAATAAAAAAATCCTAGTATCATCTGCAAGTTTTACTTACTGCTTTGCAAAGTATAAGCGTTCAGGAATTTAGTTGTACTTGTGTCACTCTGTGTGAATTTCTGCGCGGGCTGCAGTGTGTCCCAGTGGTTTCTGATCTGGAGCTCTGACACTTTATGCCCCAAACTCTGCGCTCCAGGTGATGTTGCAACAGGTGTATGGGATTTAAATCCTGTGATTGTGCAGACCGCTCTAAATTTAGTCGTTTCTTTTCCAGAAAGTTCATGCTGAGTTTTGATTTACTGTATGTTTAGGGTCATTGTTTTCCCGTTAAATCGTTTTCTCCGGTTAATGAAAATGACTGGTGATTTCAGCCTTTTGAGCAGCTGTGTTATGTGCATGAGTTTAAGTGGTATGCACTATTGAATGTTTTGTTATAAATGTAATATGTATGCACATGTGTAATGTATGTGCTTAAGTGCAATATGTTCCCATGCGTAAATTCTGCTCAAATATGTACCTATTATTCTGATATTCACATACAGTATGTACATACCGTACTGCACAAAAGTCTTAGGCACATTCAAAGCAATTTCATAGGGCAAATATGCTTGCAAAAATAATGAAATTGAAACTTTCCAATAACTGAGAGATGTACTATACAGAGTTGTAAACTGTTAAAAACTAAATAAAACCAATATTTGGTGTGACTACATTTGCCTAAAAATTAGGGACACTGTCCTGATGTGCTACAGCTTTAAAAGATGATGGGCTTTTTGCTTGTTCCAAGCAGATGGGGAAACTTGCCACCGTTCCTCTGCAGACTGACTGTCTCACTTGTGTCTGTCTCTCTGAGTAACTGCAGACAGACATGATGATGCTGATATCAGGGCTCTGTTAAGACTATATTATCTGTATCAACTGTTTCTAATGAAATACCAACATTTATTTATGAAACTATTTTTTAAATTAGAATTTAGAATTCAAATATACTTTCAATCTTCAGCAACACTGATGAGGAAAACAAAAAATAAATATCTAAAGCCAGATGTAAATTTTTAAAAGTGTAGGGAGCCTAAGACTTTTGCACAGAACTGTATATTGCACTTATATAAAAGTGTAGGGCGCCTAAGACTTTTGCACAGAACTGTATATTGCACTTATACACAAATAGCATGTGTACATTGTGCACTTGTACTGAACTGGCATGTACATACATACTCCACTTTTGTTCACATATACTACTTCTCTGCCTGCCGTGTCCTAGTCTGTTTCTGTGTGCATTGTTTGTATAGTGATATGATTAACAACTTCCCGCCGCATGACAAATGGTGCTGTGAGTTCTGTTTTAATCTCAGGTCAGAGTTTCAGAGTCACAGACGATGCCGTTTGACCTAAAGGTCAGTCCTGGTTTATAAATGGAGCTATATGAGCATGAGATGTGTTCTGCTGTTAGTCTGTGCTGCTAGACTGTTGACCTGTGGGTCAGTTCTGTTTCACTGACAGCGCTGTTTCAGCCTGAAGTCGGTTTGGTCTCACAGACAGTATTTTTTGTTGCTTGAGGTGAACTGTGGTTTACAGACAGTACTCACCACTTTTATCAGCCCAGGAATGCAGCTTCTGTAAGCCAGGATTTTCGTTAGTGGGTTTGTGACAGTTTGTGTGCGAAAGGACGCTCATTAAGCGACAGGTATGTGCTAATGTCTGCACTCGGAGGCTCTCTGTTGTTTCACAATGAAAAAAATGGCCGCCTGGGCTGGACATAGTTTTGAGTCCAACTGTTGTGCTTTTGCTTTTGAGAGTAAAGCAGGATTGTTAGGCGCCCGGTTTTTCTACACATCTGGCTTTTGTTTCCACCCGGGCAGTATAATGCAAGTGAGTAAAAAGGAGGCGTTTGCATGTTAGAGAGTAATGTGTCAGACACACTTTTGTCCTGCGGTCGCCCTGATGCTGGCTTTGTGTGTCATCCAGTTTTTAGAGCATTTACAAGCCTGGCAACCATCGCAGGAAGCCTTTTTATTGGTTTAAAACAAGGTCAGAGATTGACGGCGCGTTTTACCGTAGCTCCACCCAATGTAGGGTATACAAAGCCACATCGCCGGAGGGTATCGATGTGCCGAAAGTGCTTTCCCACGAGTCTGCTGTGCACATCAAAGCACCCGTTAAATAGTTTGGCTGATGAATCCAAAATATGCAGCCATTTGAAGTGTAGTGTTTTTCTGAAATCTGATGTTTGATATAAATACTCGGAAGCATCAAAGGCTACGCTGTTCAGGATGTTTGGCCTCGCTGAAGTCCTGCGTTCACCATCCAATCAAATCTCCTCCATCCTCAACCCAGTTCTGTATTTCGGATTTCCATTTTTCGTGGCTACAGCTGCTGAATCAGCCTAATTGCAAGGATTTACTCAGGCTTTTTAAAGAGCTGGTCGGTTTGTCATTTCCCTTTACTTCACTTGTCGTCCTTCACTACTGTGATCACAGGGGGTAACTGGCCAGAAAAACCCCTCCACTGAGGTCTGATCCCACCCCTGCAGTTCTGTTGATGCACAACCTCACCCCATGAAACCCACAGACCCATATATGGGTCCATCAAACACAGCTGCTGTATTCAAACCTGTGGAACTTCAGGCCTGTTTTACATTCTAGCGGAGATCAAGGTTTCCAGGGATCCTAAATATGTCCTGCTGAATTACAGGGAAATGTGTATAAAATGATACACAAGATCCAGACATTTTCCGTTTGATGTAATGCTGTGGCCATAAAAACATGGCGTCCCGGGTTTGAATATTTCTCTCAGTATAAATATGATGTAGCTTCAGTGAAGCGCTGCAACCAGCAGATACAGAATATTTCAGAATGATAATAAATTTACTCATGTAGCTTTTCAAAAAACTAGTTACTAAGTGCTTAACAAATAAAAACAAAAGTAAAAAATAAAATCTGTGTGACATTGTCCTACAATATGAAAAAATCCTTTTCTGCCTTTGAGCCTAGTAAGGGGAAATCTCAAATGCAAAGTTTGAGTTTAAGGAGTCACCAGTTTTTAGCAATTAGCTGTTACATGAGTTAATGCTGTTCACCAGGACCTTACTGTAAAATGTTACAGATGGATTGGTGAGAACGTTCTTGTTGCGTATCTGCGAATTCCCAGTTTAGAGGTTTAAGCTTCTCCCAGCTTTATGTCACCTGGGCGTCCTGAGCCCACCAGCACGGCGATCCGCGCCCTCACTCGCCCCTCGTACGTCACCGGTTGCTCCACCGGCGCTATACAGCGGGCAAAGTCATCGATTTCCTCCGGTATGCAGGAAGTTGCCCATTTCCTGCCTCATGGGCCAGTCCTCTGAGCTCTCCCCGCCGCGGACTCTGTTAGGGGCCAAGATGGCGGTAATGATGCTTGATTTGTTCCCATGGGCGGCGAGGGGGGGGGGCGGGGGGGCTATAATTTGGGCGGCTGGCTGCTTAACCCCGAAGTTTGTCCTTTTCATTAAAAAGAAGGAAATGACTTCGGCAGCTTAACTGAGAGCTGAATTAAGGACTCGTCCGTGGAGGGTTTTGGGGAGTGAAGTGAGTAAATTAGGAGTGCGGCTGTCTTTTTTTGGTGGCTGTTGATCTTTCCCTCTCCAGAGAGAAAAAGGGAGAGAGAGAGAGAGAGAGACTGAGGGAGAGAGGGAGGGAGGGAGAGAGAGAGAGAGACTGAGTTTTGGAGAGGGAGAGAGAGAGACTGAATTTTGGAGAGAGAGAGAGAGAGACTGAGTTTTGGAGAGAGAGAGAGAGAGACTGAGTTTTGGAGAGGGAGACAGAGAGAGACTGAGTTTTGGAGAGGGAGACAGAGAGAGAGAGAGAGAGACTGAGTTTTGGAGAGAGAGAGAGACTGAGTTTTGAGAGAGAGAGAGAGACTGAGTTTTGGAGAGGGAGAGAGAGAGAGTGAACGAGAAGAGTTGAAATATAAGGGATTTTGCACCCATTTCAGCTTCACAAAGCACTCAGGATTTTAGCCACAGTTACTTCCTGCTGAGACCTCAGTAACAGCTCTTGTTCACTGTAAAGTCTCAGTGTTTCCTGTTTGTGTGATTTTATGTGCGAATCATTCAGGACTGCAGTGGGTGAAATACTGAGTCTGTCAGGGTGTGGCTTTAGGATGTAACACCCCTGTGTGTGTGTGTGTGTGTGTGTGTGTGTGTGTGTTTGCCTAACTGTATGCAGTGTGTCTGTGTGTGTGTGTGTGTAATACTGTATGGAGTGTGTGTGTGTGTGTGTGTGTGTGTGTGTGTGTAATACTGTATGGAGTGTGTGTGTGTGTAATACTGTATGGAGTGTGTGTGTGTGTTTGTATAACTGTAGGCATTGTGTGCGTGTCTGTATAACTGTAGGCAGTGTGCTTATGTGTAATACTGTATGCAGTGTATGTGTGTGTGTGTTTGTATGCAGTGTGTGTGTAATACTGCAGGCTGGCTGCTGTGTGGTTGCAGTAGGGAGGCAGTATGATATGAGATACCTCCTCTGTACGAGAGCGTGGTGTCATCTCTCTCTCTCTCCGTCTCTCTCTCTCCACCTCTCTGTCCTCTCCTCTCCTCCTTTCCTCTCTCCTCCGCTCCTCTTCAGCCTGTGTATCAGAGCACAGCGGCGCGTGAAGCCTGCAGTCGCTCATAATCTCTCATCACATCTCCATGGAATAGAAGTTGCTTGTTTTCTAATGATCCGCGACCCCTGACACTTGTGGTTTCATGTGTGAGAGTCATGCTTTTTAGCGTTTGCATTTCTCCTGACCTGGTATATTTCACAGTAGTGTGCAGTGATGATTATACACTCAGCAAAATGAAGATGAATCAGAAACCAAGTACTATTCAAGTATTTATTTCATGTAATATTGGATCATATAGATGAAAATAAGTAAACAGATAACAATATATAGTGAAAACAAAAATAATAATTTTTTTTTTTCAGAGAAAAAAGTCAATGTCTAGTGTGACGACCCTTTGCTTTGATTACCGCATTTCATCTTTCAGGCATAGTTCTCACATTTTTTTATTTCCTCACTCGCTAAATTATTCCATATGGTTCAAAGTTCATTCCAAAGAGATTCTTTCGATGTTGAAACAGATTTGCTCAATCAGATTAAGGTCTGGATTTTGAGCAGGCCGAATCATAACTTTTATGTCATCAGATGTTTCTTTCTGACTGAGATCATGATCGCACAACTTAAAAGTGTGTTTAGGGTCATTATCTTGCTGAAAGTAAAATCCCTGACCAATCCGTCTCTTTCCAGATGGAAATGTGTGCCTCACAAGGATGCTGTGATACTTCTTTTGATCCACGATTCCCTCCGTTGATTTTTAAAAGATCAACGGCTCCTTTCGAGCAGACTGAACCCTAAACCCTAATATTACCACCTCCATGTTTACTGAAGGGATTAAACAGTCATTTTTTAAACGTTCTCCAACTCTACTGCGCACATAAGTTCTGCTTTTGGGTGAGAAAATCTCATTTTTGATTCTTCGGTCCAAAGGACTTGGTCCCAGTCCATTGGTGTCCAATTCTTGAATTTCTTGGCAAACTCAAGTCTTTTTTTTGATGTTACCAAATCTTGGCAGCAACACGACCAACCAGATCATTTTCACACAGGCGTCTCGAAATTGTAGATCTTGATACTTTCATCTCTTCCCTTCTGGCGCTATTAATTTCTTCATGGAGTTGTTGTGCTGTCAACTGCCAATGTTTTTCTTTATTTTTCATACACAGATAACGAACATCAGAGGCACTTAACTTCCGTTCTGCACCTCTATTACCACTAGTTTTCAGCTAACCAGTCTCATTGAAATGCTTGATGGTGTTTCTTACAGTGCCATGGCAGCATTTAACGTCTTCAGCATCATGTAAGGCCACAATGCGGCTACAAACAATCTCAGAGAGCTCCTTCCGTGGTGCCATTGTGTTTAACACTGTGACACTGCTCAAAGTTCATGTCACCTTATATACTGAAAAAAAGTCGGACCATCAGAGGTAATTTTCCAGAATAATGTTGCCTCAAACCAGTTTAAACATATTTTTTAGCATCAATAATCATGGAATGAGCCTTCAAACATGCATTTATACTATGCAAGAGTCAAAAAAATAAAGTTTGTGACACCTTTCAATTGTTATTAAAAATGTATGTTTTCAGTGTTTTTGTTTATTTCCCATATTTTTACCCCAATATACTTGTGGGAATGATCATTTTTGTTCCTATTGCCTGCAATAGTATTTTTCAAGACATTATTACCAGAAAATTCTAGAGAAGTAATATATTGGGAGCCCTTTTAGATGAAGGTGGTGGTGTAAAATCATCACTTCATACTACAGTATATCATTAAAAGACAATAAATCTATATTTATATTTATCCATCTGTCCAGCCGTCCATTCATGCATCCATCCATTTGTCCATCCTCTAAGCATAATGGCTGTTTAGTGATAGCTTCAGCTGGGGCTCGTCGACGCAGTTAAACAGACCGATGTGACTGAGCATCATGGGAGTTTTTTCGCCAATGTGGTCGTAGCGGGAGTGATGATCTGAAGCTCCACCCCTCACCTCAGCGTGCAGGGGCGTCATGTCAACCGCTGAGGAAGCTGTCGTGGCAACTGCCATGTGCCAGGGATATCCCTGCATCGCCCATTAGCGACGGCAACAGTGAAAACCTTCCTTTTGTTTCCGAGGCCATCGCCATGGCGACTGCTGCTAATAAATCTCTGGGGCTACTGTGCCGACGGGCTCCCAGGAAACTAGCTGTAGTTACCTTGGCAACAAGTCGCTAATAGTAAGGCCAGCTTCACCCACGTAACCCCTGCTATACAATTCCCTCGCTCTCTTTCAATCTCTTCTGAAATCTCTCTCTTTCAATCTCTTCCGCAGTGTCTCTTTCAAAATCCCTCTCTCTCCATCTCTCTCTGTCTCGCTGCATCTTTCCTCTCCTTTCTCTTCAGCTTTGTCTCTCCATCTCTCTCTCTCTCCCTCCCTCTATCTCTCTCTCTCTTTCTATCATTATCGCTGTCCCTCTCCCTCTCTCTCTCTCTCGCTCTCATTGATTTGATCGCTTCAGCCTCTCACTTGCTCTGTCTTGTTAATTCTTCTGTGATCTCGAAGCAGAGCGGACTGCATGATGTGGAATATTTCCACTCAGAGTCATGAGCTTCAGTTCGTCTGAAGCTGAAACTGTAAACATTTTAAATCTCAAGATCTGGAGCCCTGTGATTCCACTGCTATTATTTACAGATAGGTGAAAAGCTGAGACATGTTAGCTTGGACGTGGGTGTGTGTGTGTGTGTGTTCGTGTGCGCGCATGCGAGTGTGTCTGTTAGTTTCAGTGTGGTCTTATTTGCATGTGTTTGTGTGTACAAGCACGGGTGTGATTGTGTCTTAATTTGCCTGCATGCATGGGTGATTGTGTGTGTCTGTTTGTGTATGCGTGGGTGTGTATGTGTGTGTGCTTGTGTGTGTTTGTGCATACATGGGTGTGTGTGTGTGTGTGTGTTTGTGTGTTTGCATCCTTGCATTTGTCTCAGTCTCTGTGTGTACTTGCTTGGATGCTTTTGTGTATGTGTGTGTGTTGCATCACTGTGTGTACAGTATTTTAGGGGAGGGGAGTGGTATGACGTGGGGTCAAAGGTCAGACCTTGTGCTGCTATGGGTTATCGGCAGCGCTGGGATGCGTGTGGTGCTCAGAGCAGCTGTAAACATCTGCTTGAGATCTGTAATCAGACTTCACCATTAGTGCCTGTGCTAATTCCTCTCTCTCTTTACCTCTCTCTGTCCCTCTCTCTCTTTCATTCTCTCTCTCTGTCCCTCTCTCTCTCTCGGTGGTGTCGCAGCTTGCCTTTGAAGTGCGCTTGATCGCTAAGGCTTAAGCGCCCCCCTGTAAGCAGCTGTTTCTCGGCTCCCATAATCCTGCGGTCCTCACGCCCTTTTAAGCTGTGGTGGTGGGGGGGTGTTGGTGGCGGGACGGGGAGGGTATAGTGGTGGGGGGGTGTTGGTGGCGGGACGGGGAGGGTATAGTGGTGGGGGTGTTGGTGGCGGGGGACGGGGAGGGTATAGTGGTATAGTGGTGGCGGGGGGGTATAGTGGTGGGGGGTGTTGGTGGCGGGGCGGGAGGGTATAGTGGTGGGGGGTGTTGGTGGCGGGGCCGGGGGAGGGTATAGTGGTGGGGGGGTGTTGGTGGTAGTGGGGGGTAACTGGGTTATTCAGGTTTTGAGGGGCTCTGTTTCTTTGGTGGCTGAATTCTGCCTCATTCTTAACAGATGCTAAGAACCAACCAGATGTTTATGTTCTCAGAACGAAAGGATTCCAAAAGAAACCCACATGACTCCCTTGAGGAACCCGAGCAAAATGTTTCTTTTGTTTGAGCTTCAACACCTCTGCACACCTTTACACTCCGGTCACGCAGTGTTCCACAAACAACTAAGGAGAACCAATCAATGGAGAGGAGGGAAACGTAACATTCCTCCTGAGAGCGTTAGTCATTAGTTCCTTCTAGTGCACCAATTTTAAACAAAGCCATGATGAACATGTGATCACAGTCTGGTGCTCTCAGGTTATCTGCATTATATATCCGTCTGTCTGTCCTGTGTGATACTCCTGCTCTGCATTATATATCCGTCTGTCTGTCCTGTGTGATACTCCTGCTCTGCATTATATATCCGTCTGTCTGTCCTGTGTGATACTCCTGCTCTGCATTATATATCCGTCTGTCTGTCCTGTGTGATACTCCTGCTCTGCATTATATATCCGTCTGTCTGTCCTGTGTGATACTCCTGCTCTGCATTATATATCTGTCTGTCTGTCCTGTGTGATACTCCTGCTCTGCATTATATATCCGTCTGTCTGTCCTGTATGATACTCCTGCTCTGCATTATATATCCATCTGTCTGTCCTGTGTGATACTCCTGCTCTGCATTATATATCCGTCTGTCTGTCCTGTGATACTCCCTGCTCTGCATTATATATCCGTCTGTCTGTCCTGTGTGATACTCCTGCTCTGCATTATATATCCGTCTGTCTGTCTGTCCTGCTCTGCATTATATATCTGTCTGTCTGTCCTGTGTGATACTCCTGCTCTGCATTATATATCCGTCTGTCTGTCCTGTGTGATACTCCTGCTCTGCATTATATATCCGTCTGTCTGTCCTGTGTGATACTCCTGCTCTGCATTATATATCCGTCTGTCTGTCCTGTATGATACTCCTGCTCTGCATTATATATCCGTCTGTCTGTCCTGTGTGATACTCCTGCTCTGCATTATATATCCGTCTGTCTGTCCTGTGTGATACTCCTGCTCTGCATTATATATCCGTCTGTCTGTCCTGTATGATACTCCTGCTCTGCATTATATATCCATCTGTCTGTCCTGTATGATACTCCTGCTCTGCATTATATATCCATCTGTCTGTCCTGTGTGATACTCCTGCTCTGCATTATATATCCGTCTGTCTGTCCTGTGTGATACTCCTGCTCTGCATTATATATCCGTCTGTCTGTCCTGTATGACACTCTGCTGTGTCTTTGCTGCTCACTTTAATCTGATGAATATGATGTTGTTTTATTTATGTCATCAAGTTTTGATGGCTTTCAGGTGCAAAAAATACTCTGGAAAGGATCATAGCACCACACTGTTCATTTTTCTTTGGAAATTCAGTGTTTAAGACCCGAGGGTGTGATTTATGAGTCGTTGGCATATTTACTTTGCTGATGCCTTTGTCCAGAGTGTGTACAGCTGATGAGAGAAAGCAGGGGCCAGTGACTTAGCACTGGGGGGTTAAGGGTCATGTATAAGGGCCCCGCAGCTGCACTGGGGGGTTAAGGGCCGTGCATAAGGGCCCCACAGCTGCGCTGGTGTCACTGGGGCTACGCTGGGGCTTGAAATGACAGGCGTCCCAGTTAAACACTGCCATCCATCCCCTCGGCCACGAGCTGTCTTTTTACTTCTGAACCTGGATATTTCAGTTTGTTGCACATTGTGGATGGGTTTTGCTTGAGGACTAGTGAAACTGGTCTGAGGTCAGTTCTGGAGAGGCTTGTCGGACCGTCGCTCGGAACACAGGCTCTGGTTTAGTGCCCCTCTGTAATGCAAGATGAGGAGGTGCACGCTTGTGCTATCAGTTCGCGCGATGCGTTCAGCTCCAGCGTGTCCGCCGCCGGGGTTCAGTAAATATCGCCCTGGTGCGGCCAGCCTGATTTACTCTCCGCCGTTAGCCGTAAACAGAGCGAGCATAATTGGAAAAAGGCAGAAGCCATTGACTGCTCGCGTTCCTCGTTACCGAGTGCACGATTTCATCGGGACTTCCTGAGCGGAGATGTTTCAGAGGCCTCAGAGCAGAGTTCGGCCTGATTTTTGAGTGTCAGTTTTGGTTTTACGAGCTCAGAGTTTATGTCCCGAACTCTTGAGGTGCTGCTGCACTTTTCACTCGCATAAAAATCATGAGAGGCAGTAAACGCACAAAGCATTGAGTCAGATGGCTTATTATATCAGCCAGTCAGGTCATTTAATCAGTCTCCTGTCGCAGTTTACCCAAGGAGAATATGCCAGAAGTATTTTACACAGCTGTAATTGTTGCAACAGGGCTCTCTGGCTTATAGTATCAGCGCAATCCGCATTTTCGCTATTTTTGCGAATTTATTCGATTGCATCTGTCATCAGTTAAAAATCCCCCCTCCTTGCTACTCTGAAGGCAAACACCCAGAAGCCATTGTGTCGCTGTGAAAGGAGCTTGTGTTTGAAAATATCAAGATGGGGTAGCTCGATAAATGGTAATGGCTCACTCATTGGTCTGTTTGCTTTCTGTAACATTTGGTTGTTATTTGAAGTCGGCGTTGCTAGGTAACCGGATGTGATGTGTACCCAGCGATGAAGCGCTGGAGCCCTGTTGCCTCCTGCTGGCTGTTTGCTCTGCCGGTCGGGGGTGTGAGCCGGCTGTGCTAACGCTTCCTGTGACTGAGGTTATAATAAAGACCATACAGGCAGAATGCCGCTGATTTACTCCTAGAAAGCATTCTCATTTCACTGTGTTCTGTCCTAGTGATTATGCACCTGCACAGTCTGTAAATGAGTGAAATAACTGCCCTTTAAAATGGACTCTGTCCAAACACTGTGGACCTCAGTGTTGACTCTGTATAGGCTAGTGGCAAACTGACAAAGGAGATGCAGAATTTTTCAGTTAGTATCTGGATCATCCCCATCTGAGCTCAGATTAGAGGGTGTGAAGCGACCGTGGAACACAGTTACATACATACATGCATACTTCAGGGGATTTTCACCTTTAGAATATTATAAAATGACAATGCTCAGTCGTTAGCCAACTCTGATGTGCTGGCAACCTGTGACTCAGTTGTTTTTGGCCCAATACATCCCTCATCTGGCTGTATTTGTTATTCTGAAAAGGTTTGTGGTGTCTCTGGGTATAGTGCTTGTGTGTGTGTGTATTCTGTGTGAATTGTGTGTGTTGAGTAGAAGGTGAGCTGCAGGAGACGTATGTTATATGTATGGATTGCTCTGTTGGCTGGGTTTGGGAGATGTCAGCTTGCATTAGCAGGGAAAAGCAATGCTGCACAGCTTTAAATACAAACCAGCGTCACAGAGCAGCATCACAGTGCACAGGTCACAGTGCAGCTCACAGTGCACAGCTCACAGAGCAGCATCACAGTGCACAGGTCACAGTGCTGGTCACAGAGCAGCATCACAGTGCACAGCTCACAGTGCAGCTCACAGTGCACAGCTCACAGAGCAGCATCACAGTGCACAGGTCACAGTGCAGCTCACAGTGCACAGCTCACAGAGCAGCATCACAGTGCACAGCTCACAGTGCAGGTCACAGTGCACACGTCACAGTGACACAGGTCACAGTGCAGCTCACACTGCTCTAATGTTGTGTTGTAATGGGCGGAGACGCCAGGACTGTGGCAATATAGTGACACTGTAACCAGCACTCAGATAGAAATGCATAAGCCGAAAAATAAATGAATCGTGGCTGTATTACAGTGCCAGTTAAAATGGAAAAATTGCCAAAAATGAGAGTAAAGCAGATGCTTCAGTTCAGAAAGTGATGCCATTATGCACTTTGCTTGTGTGCAGAGAGGATATTTTTTATTTTGTGTAATTTGTGTTTTTGAATATCGTCTCTGTACCTGCTCTTTCATCTGACTGGTACAGATGACGGTTCTCAAGTGTTTGTCACGATGTTCTGGACTGGAGTGAGTGTACAGCGCTGTGGGTTTTGATGGCAGGTGTTAGTCGAAGGGCGAAGGTTTATTTCTAAGTAAACAGGCTCTGCCTCTGAGGTGCATGTGTGTAGCATCACCGATGGGAGTGTGAGAATCATCTGCTTTCCGAGCAATGGGACAGTGTTTCCTTTAATACCGCACATTAGTGTTGATATGAGCATGTTAAGCGTGCATATTAATTGGGAGCATATTAATAATCCGCTGTGTGTTTCGGGATGTGATATGTGAGACATGAGCTCCTGGTGCAGCAGGCTCTCCCAGATGAGCAGGTCTCTACGGCACATTAATAATGTACTGCAATAATGAATAAATAAAATAAAACTGCATCTGTTGGGAATAAAAACTTCTACTACTGTGGACGTGTTGGCTGGAAGAGGAGGTTGCCATAGCAACACGGGCAGCAGGCCAGTGTGGGATGTCTGTGACGTTTCTGGAGATGTGTAGTAGAGCTGCAGCCTACGCAGAACCCCTCCGGAACTCACCAGAACTCAGCGGAACGGTGGGCATTGTTCGCTGCAGGCCTAACGACAGCCAACGGCCGGGGTCATGTGACACAGCACACAGAGCCGCATTAAAGAAGCTGAAGTGTTGTATGGAATCAAATTAGGGCAAAAGTTTTGTGAGTGTGTAAAAAAGTTTTGAACTTTTAGAAATATTTTATGAGCGTGTAAAAAAGTTTTGAACTTGCAGAAATATTTTCTGAGTGTGTAAAAAAGTTTTGAACTTTTAGAAATATTTTATGAGTGTGTAAAAAAGTTTTGAACTTGCAGAAATATTTTGAGAGTGTGTAAAAAGGTTTTGAACTTGCGGAAGTATTTTGTGGGTGTGTAAAAAAGTTTTGAACTTGTAGAAATATTTTGTGAGTGTGTAAAAAAGTTTTGAACTTGTAGAAATATTTTGTGCGTGTATAAAAAAGTTTTGAACTTGCGGAAATATTTTGTGAGTGTGTAAAAAAGTTTTGAACTTTTAGAAATATTTTATGAGTGTGTAAAAAAGTTTTGAACTTGCAGAAATATTTTGAGAGTGTGTAAAAAGGTTTTGAACTTGCGGAAGAATTTTTGGGTGTGTAAAAAGTTTTGAACTTGTAGAAATATTTTGAGTGTGTAAAAAGTTTTGAACTTGTGAAATAAGTGTGTAAAAAGTTTTTTGAGAAACTTGAGAGTGTGTAAAATTTTTTGCGGAAGTATTTTGTGGGTGTAAAAAAGTTTTGAACTTGTAGAAATATTTTCGTGAGTGTGTAAAAAAGTTTTGGGCTTGTGAAATAGTTTTGTGCGTGTGTAAAAAAGTTTTGAGCTTATGAAATAGTTTTGTGCGTGTGTAAAAAAGTTTTGAGCTTGTGAAATAGTTTTGTGCGTGTGTAAAAAAGTTTTGAGCTTGTGGAATAGTTTTGTGCATGTGTAAAAAAGTTTTGAGCTTGTGGAATAGTTTTGTGCGCGTGTAAAGAAGTTTTGAGCTTGTGGAATATTTTATGCGTGTGTAAAAAGATTTTGACCTTGTAAAATAGTTTTGTGCCCGTGCAAAAAAGTTTTGAGTTTGTAAAATATTTTTTGTGTGTGCAACAAAGTTTTGAGCTTGTGGAATAGTTTTGTGCGTGTGTAAAAAAGTTTTGAGCTTGTGAAATAGTTTTGTATGTGTGTAAAAATTTCCTACCTTCCTCTGTGACAGTGAAGTTGCGGATATGCTCAAATTTCCTATCTTCGCGTGCAACACTTTTTTTATAAGCACAAACCAGATTTACGAACCCTGAGTTACGAAATTATGGCCCTATTTTTACTCCTGTAGGGTAGACTAGCCATAGCCAATAAGCATGTTGCCCACTGAATAGCTGTTCAGAATGTTACTCACCGTCACAGTAAGTCAAACTGCCCAATCAGTGGCCAAACGGTTCTTACGCCATTTCTCCCCTGTGTCTATGGAGAAATCCATAGCTCATTGATTTCTGTTTTTATTCTACTGTAATGTCATTGTAATCATATATTCTCGCCAGCAATAGCCAGATGTGGAAACAGTGATATGTCTCAGGCAATTGATGTGTGCGCTTTCCACCAACACGGTTCGATTGATTCACGTTACATTAATTAACTCAAAGTTCGTAAATCTGGTTTGTGCTTGTAAAAAAAAGTGTTGCACGCGAAGGAAGGAAATTTGAGCGTATCCGCAACTTCACTGTTACACAGGAAGGTAGGAAATTTTCACACACGCACAAAACTATTTCACAAGCTCAAAACTTTTTTACACACGCACAAAATTTTTCTGCAAGTTCAAAACTTTTTTACACACGCACAAAACTTTTGGCCCTAATTTGATTCCATAGAGTTGAATTTATTTTTATTTGTCATGTTTTTGGGTTCCAGTCAACTGTATTCAGTCATCTAAAGTCAATTAATACAGTGTCTACAGGTAAAGAAGTTGAATGAAACTTGGTTGCATCATCTAGCATTCCATCATTTAGCATTCCAGGGTGTTGAGTTTGCGGTTATTATGTACAGAATTAAGCAGAAAATTCGGAGTTACACAGCACAGTTTGGTCTGGCCAGGGGATGGCAGGAGGTGCTTGACCTTCGCTTTGGAACACGGTTCTACCTGAATGTTCCTACTGCTGGTGAAGAACACAGACCAGAGAACATCTTCATGGAAAAGCAGTCAGGAAAAACTACCTGGTTGCCAGGCAACAGCTCAGCAAAAAGTTTGCTATATGCAAATAGGAGTGTGGCTCATTTGAAGTGCTTGGGCGCGTGCATGTGTGTGTATGTGTGTGTGTGTGTGTGTGTGTGTGTGTGTGTGTGTGTGTGTGAGTGTGTGTGTGTGTTTGTATGTGGATTTGAATATGTATGTGTGTGATTTGTGTGTGTGAGTGGGCATATAATTTGCCGATTAAATACAAATTTGTATACATTTTAGGTGCAATATCAGGAGTAAATCACTTTGTGTCACTGCGTGTGTGTCTGTGTGTGTATGCACATGCGTGTGTGTGTGTATATGAGCGTGTGCATGTGTTAATGTGTGTGTGTGTGTGTGTGTGTGTGTATGCATGATTGTGCGCGTGTGTGTATGTGCGCGGATGTGTGTGTGTGTATGCGCACGGATGCATGTGTTTATGTGTGCGTGTGTGTGTACGTGGGTGTGGAGTTATCCTGGATAATTAACAGTGAGCACCATCATTCATTGGACAGTGACAGATGTTTTATTGTGGTTCTGAGTGTGAAGGGATATAGTGACAGTGAGGTTTAGTTTAAACTGTCAGCTCTAATATGAGGCTGTTTTCATCCGTATCAGAGGAGCCGCTCTGGGTATCTGTCCTGGTCACGCTCTGTCAGTCCTGCACTGCAGCCATCTCCAGTCTCAGCGAGACTCATCCGGCCGAACCAAAATAACAAAACCTTTCTGTGTCCAAATTATGATGCTCGCTGTATACTCTCTGTCTGATACAGGGGGTGGGACTGCTGTGTGTGTGTGTGTGTGTGTGCATGTGCGAGGGTGTGTGTATGCGTGTGTGTGTGTGTGTGTGTGTGTGTGTGTGTGTATGTGTGTGTGCCCATGTGTATATGTGCTTGTGTGTGTGTCCATGTGTATATGTGCGTGTGCGTGTGTGTGTGTGTGTGTGTATGTGCGCGGGTGTGTGTGTGTCTCTGCGTTCAGCTGTGTTTGTGGATGTTAGGGGCCCAGGTTTGGAGGCCTGTGTTTCTCATTAGCTGAAGCTGCTGTAGCTCTGTTGATCAGACTCAGTGCAGATCCAGGTCTCACTTCAGGTGGAAGAGCTCTCAGACCTCCCTGACTCAGGCCGAGGTGCTGATATACTGTACCATCGTCATCTCTGACTGTGGAGCAGAGCCACACGATCAAAAAATGATTTTTCTACATCGATAGGGGCTAAGAAATGTAATCGCAGGTTTGATCCCTGAGTGGCGGTTCTGGAATATTAGGTTGCGGAGTTTTTGAACAGAAAGCTTCTGTTTGTATTGTTTGATAGTAACTATTAAACTGAAGCTCCTGGCTCTGAAATCTTAGTGTTTCCTCAAAATTTACTGTTTCCTGAACTCTTAGAAAGCATTCGAATTGTCAAAAACATACATCCTATCATCTAATTCCTGCTCACTCTTCCTTCACTTCTTTGGAAAAGGTTGCGGGGTCAAGGAAAGATTGTAAGGTCTTCGGGAAAAACCGTTGCATTTTAAAGAGAATCCTAACGCACTGACACCAGGCAACATGATCGTGCGTCTCTCGCCCGTTGTGTTTCTTTGTTTCCGTGATTGGCCAGATGGATGGACACTTTAGATATTGCCGCCGCAAGGAATTATGGGCCGGCGTTATCTCCTACCTTTTCATTAAGGTTTGTCCAGTGTACCCTGTGCTAAAGATGATTGGTTAGGAGGCATTGAAGCAACCTTTCTTTAGCATTTAGAGAATTCAAGCAGCACTTATCATGGCTGCCACTTAAATGATTCTGGGTCATTTCTGAGGAGTTAGGAACTATCATAAGGAGTGGAGTCTACCTGAATGCAACTTTAGCATTTCCTGAGCTCGTAGCGCGATGTTTGCTGATCAGCAGCAGTAGTTTGCAGTGCAGTCTGTGAGCATTTCGACAGTTACATGATGTTTTTGCTCCGTGGTTCTGTACTTTGGATTTGAAACCCTCTCATTAGTTTTGGGTTGTAGAGACTAGAAACTTCAGTTCTGCAGTTATGAACTGCCATATCACGTTAGCCATTAAGGAATGTCAGCCCTTTTCGTATGTGAACTCACACACACACACACACACACACACAAGCACACGCACACACACACACACACACACACACACACACACGCACACACTCACACACACATGTACAACACACACACGGACACACACACTCATATGCAGCGATGCCATCCTTAGTATCATGCAGTACCTCCGCGCTTACAGACTGGCCTATATGTTCTGCGTTGGGTTTGTTGTTTAATTGTTTACAGACAGATGGTTTGATCAGCAGTGACTGCGGCCGCCATCGTCTGCCCCCATGACCTGTCGTATCTCACCAGCTGTAAACCATCGCTGTAGATTTGCTGTAATTTCAGCCCAATGCTCACTGCTCCTGTGAAACACAGAGCTGTAATGGTGATGTGCAGCGGGGTTTACAGGTGTACAGGTGTGGCCAAACCGCTAATCACCTTGTCTCTTCGAGGTCCCGTACGCGGCTCATTTCATGATTGCGTTCCCCTGATTATCTCCAGCTCTCAGGACGGGAGGCGATTAGAGGCAGTTGCCAGGTCTGCAGCTTTTTTCCGGGCGGGTTAGCTTTATTGCCCGAGCCCTGCTTCGTTTGACATTTAGAGACGCATTAGCCAACGCTAGCCTTGTCAGCATTAGCCTTCCCCCCTTCTGCATTTAATCATTCGCTATCAGAACTGTTTTCCTGGCTGCTCGTCCGTCTGTGGGCCTCTTGTGTCAGTTAGAAGGGGAGTGAAATCGCTGAATCGGAGACTCTAACGTGGTCGCATGTGGCGAACGGCATTTTGACAGTCTAGTGTTGTGTAGATGAAAGTGCTCTTTCTGTGGCAGGTATCTCATCTGTAAAAAGGGCTGGACGGCAAAAGAATATTCGCAAAAAACATCCACTTTCAAACTTCTTCCTTTATCTTACCTTCCCTATTCGGTGCTATGCTGACCCAAATTGATTGACAGATGCCCACTTTAAAGACGTTTCAAAAAAAAAAAGACGGGTCAGTTTGTCAGTCACTCTTGATAGAACAGGGTGTTTCAGCGAGGATGTAGTAGTGCATCTTGTATGTATGTTTTCAGAGCTTGTGTCTTTTAAATGGCTGACCTGTGGATTCCGCCTCTTCAAATCCGTCTCGTCTGCTATTTGTGTGGCCTTAAACCAACCAGTGAGTGAGTGAGAACAATCCATTGGCTAATAAATACACGCTGTCTCCATTCCTCTGTCCTTCTGTGCTCCGTTATGTGTAATCTCTGTGTTACCAGCAGCTGTGTGTGATCTCTGTGTTACCAGCAGCTGTGTGTGATCTCTGTGTTACCAGCAGCTGTGTGTGATCTCTGTGCTTTAAAGCACGTTTGTGACAAAATGATGTCCTACTGAACAAATAAAGGGATTAATTTCACACTCACATACACACATGCTCGCTCACGGGAGCACACACACGCACACACACACACACACACACACACACGCACGCACTTTCCGTCATATCTCCTTCCCTGATCAGGATCAGACAGACGGAGTTTGTCGGGGAGATGTGGGTTTCGAGTGAAAATGGCCTTGATGAGTCAGAAATAGCAGCATTCAGGAATAGAAACTCTTATTTCCTGTGAGGGAGGCGGCTTAATTTAACTCTCATTCTTCAACATTTTAAAGACCTTTGGATCACATTTCACAGGAAGATATTTAAAGGTTAAAGGAAAATTTCGCTTTAAGGTCACACTGAGATGGGTGCAGCTGATTAAAGTTCTCTGGGGTGCATCATGGCACAGGCACGATTATGGTCTCTGTCACATTACACGTACTGTTCCTGTGAAACACAGAGCCGTGTTGGTGATGTGCGGCGGGGTTTACAGGTGTCATGTTACACGTGTGATCATGTCTCTCTGTCACGTTACATGGGTGATCATGCTCTCTATCACGTTTCACGAGTGATCATGTTCTTTGTCATGTTACACATGTGATCATGCCTTTCTGTCACGTTACATTTATGATCATTCTCTCTGTCATGTTACATGTGTGATCACATCTCTCTGTCATGTTACATGTGATCATGTCTCTCTGTCACGTTACATATGTGATCATCCTCCCTGTCACGTTACATGTGTGATTCAGTTCTCCATCATGTTACATGTGATCATGTCTCTCTGTCATGTTACATGTGTGATCATGTCTGTCACATTACATGGATGATCATGCATGTCTGTCATGTTACATGTGTGATCATGTCTGTCACGTTACATGGATGATCATGCCTCTCTGTCATGTTACATGTGTGATCATATCTGTCATGTTACATGGATGATCATGTCTGTCATGTTATATGTGTGATCATGCTCCCTGTCATGTTACATGTGTGATTGAGTTCTCTGTCATGTTACATGTGATCATGTCTCTCTGTCATGTGACATGTGCGATCATGTCTGTCACGTTACATGGATGATCATGCCTATCTGTCATGTTACATGTGTGATCATGTTTCTCCGTCACGTTACAGTGCATGCCAGGAAAAAACTGCATGGGCACCATCAGTCACTCCCGCCAATTCTCCGGCGGGCACTATTTTTCTCACTCCTGCCATACGTTTGGCAGGCATGTTTTTCACTTACCGGCTCCCATTGTACTTCAGCTTTAACAGCACATGTATATGCACCCCATTTTATTTCTTCTTTACTTCATAAGTATACTCATATTGTGCATGTAATGGTACCTGCTAGCACTAAGCCACCTACTCTATTCTTCACCAGTCCTGGTGTCCTGTCCCGTCCTTGGCCTGTACACTGCCTTTAGTATGTTTTATAGATTATAGCCTATCGTCCATACATGTATTTTATTTTGATAACCTCACAACTGTATCAGTTACCATGGTTACCAGTGCAAGTGCAAGGATTAAAAAGGCAGATTAGCTTTAACTACTGCTTCCAAGCCGACATCCATCCATCCTCACACAGACCCAAAATGTAGTAAGTTTAAAATAACCAGAATGTTCTTTTAAGAGAGAGGAGGGAGAGAGATTTTTTTCCATCGTCAGGACTCTACAAAACCATTTTCGTTCAGATATATTGAGATTAGAGGTAAAGAGACCCCTGATTTTTTTTAATGGTAATAAAACTTTGTACATACTGAAAAACACATTAATAACATAGTAAATTTGAAAAGTAATGTCTTTCTTTATGAGGGATACATGATTTGATATCCTTATACAGCCGGTCTTATAGTTTAGCGTTGTGTTGCGTGTAATGAATAGGGGAAGAGGAGGTAATATGGACCCCCTAAGGTTGCTATGAGCTGTAGCCTAGATAAAGGGCTCGCCACAGCTCATAAGGGGTTGATCTATTAGACCCCTAGGCTTGCTACATATCTGCATAATATGAGAACGTATCTCTGCAGATGGCTCCACCACCGAGGGAATCATTAAATCCCTCACTGTGTCCATATTCCCCACCATGTGTCTAGTATGGACCCTGATATTGGGGCAGTATGGACATGGGGTCCATATCGCTCCAAAAGGTTTCTGACACCAAACAATATTAATACCAAAGCCAGTACACTGAGGAATAGGGTAAAACTTTACAACCCCAATTCCGAAATAGTTGGGACAAAGTGTAAATTGTGAATAAAATCAAAACGCAATGACTTTCAAATCACACCAGCCAGTATTTTATTTACAATCAAACAGAGATAACATAGCAAATGTTGAAACTGAGAAATTTTACAATGTTATCCACAAAATGAGCTCATTTCAAATTTGATGGCTGCTACAGGTCTCAAAAAAGTTGGGACTGGGGCCTGTTTACCATGGTGTAGCATCCCCTCTTCTTTTTAACACGGAGTGGAGGCGTCTGGGCATTGAGGAGACAAGTTTCTTGAGTTTAGCCATTGGAATTTGATCCCACTCTTGTTTAATACAGGCTTCCAGCTGCTGGAGAGTTTTGGGTCTCCTTTGACGGACTTTTCGTTTAATTATGCGCCAAATGTTCTCAATCGGTGAAAGATCAGGACTGCAGGCAGGCCAGTTCAGCACACGGGCTCTTCTTCTACGAAGCCATGCTGTTGTAATAGCTGCAGTATGTGGTTTTGCGTTGTTCTGCTGAAATACACAAGGCCTTCCCTGGAATAGATGTCGTCTGGAGGGGAGCATTTGTTGCTCTAAAACTTTTATATACCTTTCAGCATTTATGGTGCTTTTTAAAACATGCAAGTGTCCCACACCATATGCACTAATGCATCCCCATACCATCAGAGATGCTGGCTTTTGAACTGAACGCTGATAGCAGGAGGGGTGGTCTTTCTCCTCTTTAGCACGGAGGACACGACGCCCTTGATTTCCAACAAGAATGTCAAATTTGGACTCGTCTGACCACAGGACAATTTGCCACTTTGCTACAGTCCATTTTAAATGAGCCTTGGCCCACAGAACACGGCGGCGCTTCTGGATCATGCTCAACAATGGCTTCCTTTTTGCATGATAGAGTTTTAGGTGGCATCTGTGGATGGCATGGCGGACTGTGTTTACTGACAGTGGTTTCTTGAAGTATTCCTGGGCCCATTTAGTAATGTCAATGACAGAAGCATGCCGGTGAGTGATCCAGTGGCGTCTGAGGGCCCGTAGATCACGGGCATCCAGTAAAGGTCTTCGGCCTTGTCCCTTAAGCACAGAGATTTTTCTAGTTTCTCTGAATCTTTTGATGATGTTATGCACTGTCGATGATGAGACCTTCAAAGCCTTTGCAATTTGACGTTGAGGAACATTGTTTTTAAAGTATTCCACAATTTTTTTATGCAAGCCTTCACAGGTTGGAGAGCCTCTGGCCATCTTTACTTCTGAGAGACTCAGCATCTCTAAGACATCCCTTTTATAGCCAATCATGTTACACACCCGATGCCAGTTAACTTAATTACTTGCTAAATGTTCTTTCAGCTGATTCTCTTATATATTAATTGCTTTTTCAGCCCTTTTTTTGCCTGTGTCCCAACTTTTTCGAGACAAGTTGCAGCCAGAAAATTTGAAATAAGCTCATTTTGTGGATAAAAATGTAATGTCTCAGTTTCAACGTTTGAAATGTTATCTATGTTCTATTGTAAATCACATATTGGCTCATGTGATCTGAAAGTCATTGCATTTTGATTTTATTCACAAATTGCACTTCGTTCCAACTATTTCGGAACTGGGGTTGTATTTTGACTCCTTCATAATCTGTTTCGTTCTCATAAGCCCACTGCTTACATTGATTCCATTGAATCCAAGGAAACTCTGGAGGGTCAGCATACAGCTCCTGGCAGTATATGCAGTAAAAATTGGCAAATGGTTTCGCTGGTCCTTGGAGAAGTTTTTGAGCAGGTCTCTTTGATTTGCTTTGAGCAGTTGAGCTCTTTGCTGTTTGTTGTTGGGTTTTATTACTCAATTTTTTTCATGCAGCCTTTTTCCTTCTGCTGTTTTTGCTCCGTCATCAGACATCTTTTTGTATGTGTTCTAACCATCTGCAAGAACAAAATAAGATCATTTCAAATGTTTTCTTTACTGCATTTATGTTCTGGAAAATCGTCATGAGCACATTACAGACCTAGATCCTCAGATCCGAAAACAAGGCAAGCTTATTGATCTAGATGTTTATGAATTCAATTTCCATATGGGCAAAGTTACAAATGTCTGGGGTATGCATTGATGGGTCCAGCTTACATAGTTTGTTGATTTTCCAGTCGACAGATTGTGTAGGGATTATGGACAGTCATTGTGGGAAATATGGACCTGGGTCCATATTAAATGAAAGTGATGGGGCCATATTGTATTGTAAGCAGGGCACCATTGCAAATGAGACCTAGGTCTCAATGTGTCTTCCTGTGTAAATAAAGGATACAATTCAATTCAGTGTTCCTCGAACCGTACTGTTCCATCATAACGGATCAATGCTCGAACACGGTGTACTTCGGTGGGGCAATCTCACATGTGGTCTGTAGAGGACAAATATTTGTGCAGAATCTTACCAGCAGCTGATTCAGAGAACGACTTAATAGAAACGTCTGCATCATATAACACTTCACTACATTGTAAATTTCTACACTAGAAACACTGGTGTGTTCATTTTCCCTTGAATCGCACGTTTTCGCCTTCATCTGTTGTCCATCACAATGGCGGCTGTGTGTGTGTTTCTGACCTCGGATCCAGAGTCCTGAAAGCGCATTGCATCGTGGTTAATGGGAGAGTGTCTATATTCCCCAAGGGTCCATATTACCTCAACTTACCCTAATAAGGTGAAGACGACTCTTCTCTTGCCAGCCAAAAGATTTTTATTCTGCGTGCAACGCATTAATATCAGTACAGCAACTTCGCATGTCAAGTTTCTACATCCACAGCTCTCCATAGCAGAGCTTAATACTAACTGAGTATATAGCATATCATAACATTTTTCAGTTAACGGGACTGAAAACATAACCTCCTTTTACCTTAGATGGCGGAGGTAATTAGAAATGGGGAGCTCACGTACCTGCGTGCAATGCATTAATGTCAGTACAGCAACTTCGCATGTCACGTCTCTACAAGCGCACCTTTAAATTAGAGATGGGAGAAACGGCGAACCGTACGAGAACACACCTAATGCTCCATTAGCCTGGACTTGCGGAAGGTAAATTAGCACGCTTCACAAAAGTGCCGAGCACAATAAAATAAAAATGTATAAACTCCAAAGTAACCATCGGAGCAATAATGAACAATATCTTTGACCTCTACAAAGAAGTATCTTCGCCTCTGTTTAGCATTTTACTGCGTTTTACAAAACCACTGAAGAGCACTTATTTCATCTTACCTCTCCAATGCAGAGCTGAATACTGAGGAGAATACCGCGTATTTGGAGGAAGTTACGTCGCCAAAATGTCAAAGATCACACAGCATTAATTTAAAAATTCTACTGAATTAAAGAAAACTCCCCAAAACAGTACATGCATAGATAAGAGGAAAAGAATAATAATGTGCAAACAGAAATTGATTTATGGTGAAATGTAACATTGCATGTTCACACGGGTTACACTTACGATACCTGGAACAAAACCTGAATGATAAAGACGTAGAATTTTTTTTTTCTCTGTGAAATTTTTACCGAGGTCGGAGATTGCTAATTAGGGCTATGATGATGGGTCTGATATGCCGAACTGAATATGAGACGCTTCCTCACAGCTGGCGCTGGTTGCCTTGATCTGAGGGAATGTTGCGATTGCTAGTTTTGATTGTGACATTGTTGTCATCATCATGGTCGTTACCGGAGTGGGTGAAATGGGCCGACGCTTGGATTAAATAGTGGCGCGCCCGTGAAGTGACAGACGTTTATGGGCGCCGGCGCTCTCAATCTGTCATGTTTCATGTGTATCATGCTCTATATCATGTTACACGAGTGATCATGTCTCTCAGTCATGTTACATGTGTGATCATTCTTTCTGTTACATTACACATATGTGATCATGTCTCTGTCACATTACATGTGTGATCATGCTCTCTGTCACGTCAAACATGTGATCACGCTTTCTGTCACATTACATGCGTGATCATGCTTTGTCATGTTACACTGTGATCATGCTCTCTGTCATGATACATGCGTGATCATGCTCTCTGTCATGTTACACGTATGATAATGGTAATGCCAAACTGAGCCACACTGGGTTGAGGGGAAACGTCCATGCTAAACTGGGTAGTTTTATGGCACAGTACCCATGCTAAACTGGGTAGTTTTATGGCACAGTACCCATGCTAAACTGGGTAGTTTTATGGCACAGTACCCATGCTAAACTGTGTAGTTTTATGGCACAGTACCCATGCTAAACTGTGTAGTTTTATGGCACAGTACCCATGCTAAACTGTGCTGCAGTGCTTTTACATATTGTGATAATGTTAGGTTGTGTAGTTTTATGGCACAGTACCCATGCTAAACTGTGTAGTTTTATGGCACAGTACCCATGCTAAACTGTGCTGCAGTGCTTTTAGGTATTGTGATAATGTTAGGCTGTGCAGTTTTGTGGCATAGTTCCCATGCTAGACTAAGCTGCAGGGCAGTGGGGCTCTTGAGGAGTTGAAGGTGTTTTTTACAGCATGTTTGTGTTCTGCAGCTCAGCTTCACACTCCTGGATAAACGCCTGCCCGCTGGGATTTTCTTGAAGAAGTGAGCTTCTAAATAAAGCTGTAATGAGCTCTCCCCGAGGTGCTTTTCCCCAGCTGTATAAATAGATTTTATGTACACCTGCCCCCAATAAGCACATCATCCAATTGACCTACATAAAATCTGCAGCTAAACTGTCTGTAGCTTCCTGTTGGAAAAGGGATGTATTTGGTAGGGAATGGCTGTATGTTGGTGCAGGAGGTTGTACCGTCAACTCACAGCAAGGTTGTGGGGTTGGTCTCGGGGCCTTTTCTATGTGAAGTTTACATGTTCTTCCCATGTTCATATAAGCTTCCTCTGGGTTCAAGGGTTTTTACCCCTCGGCCGACTTCGGCCAGAGGGGTATTGTCGTCACCTGCGTGTCTGCCTGTCGTCTGTCGTCCGTCCATGACTTTGTCCAGGCCAGTACTCAGCAACTAACGATCGCAGCTTCACCAAATTTGGTATGGTAACTCACGATGACCCATAGATGCGCAATGTCAGGTTTTTTTACTGGATTTGACCTTTGACCTTAGCACTGTGACCTTGACCCTGGAAATCTTGTCGGGGTCAGTACTCGGCAATTAATGATCACAGCTTCACCAAATTTGGTATGGTAACTCATTATGATCCATAGATGTGCAACGTCAGGTTTTTGGCTGGATTTGACCTTTGACCTTGGCGCTGTGACCCTGACCCTGGAAATGTTGTCGGGGTCAGTACTCGGCAATTAATTATCGCAGCTTCACCAAATTTGGTATGGTAACTCACTATGACCCATAGATGTGCAATGTCAGGTTTTTGGCTGGATTTGACCTTTGACCTTAGTGCTGTGACCTTGATGTAGGAAATCTTGTCCAGACCAGCACTCAGTAACTATTGATCATAGCTTCACCAAATTTGGTATGGTAACTCACTGTGACCCATTGATGTGCAATGCCAGGATTTTGGCTGGATTTCACCTTTGACCTTAGCGCTGTGACCTTCACCGTGGAAATCTTGTCCGGCCCAGTACTCAGTAACTATTGATGGCAGCTTCGTCAATTTTGATATGGTAACTCTCTGTGATCCATTGATGTGCACAGGCCGAGGGGTATTCAGCAACGCGTTATGGTTTTCCCTTGACGTTGCTGTCTGGTTGACACCTTGTGGTTCAGTTTTGGGGTCTCACCATTGGAGTCTCAGTCGAGTGCCTCACTGTTTGGCGGGTGGCCTGTGTACAGCATGTTCAGTTAGATTGAGCTTCCTTAACAAAAAATAATGTGCAATATGCAGACCTCGTCACTGAGCCCTACTCTTTCATCGTGTTGTATGGGCTCACAATTACAGGTCTGGGCAGAAGTTAGCAGTGGGGCTCATGAGTGACAGTGTTTGGGTTTGAACGAGGAACAGGAGGTTCGTAATGAGGGGGGACAATCAGTCCGTTGAGTTTCGACAGGTACAGTCCACGAGACGTGAGACAGAGACTGTCCCTTTAGCTTCTGTGTGACGGGGAACCTACTGCAGTTATGGTCCGGACCAGGAGTCACCTGCGGAGACAGACTTGCAACACAACTGGCGATTTATCTGCAGCAGTTCAGGAATGCCGGGGACAGAACCCCGGAGAGGAGGAGAGACACGTCAGCACAGGTATAATAGGCAGTGCTTGGGCTGCTGTCGCCGGACAGTGGCTTCGGTTTGCCGCCAGATGTTAAAGTGCTTGCCGGCAGTAAACTGCCAGCGAAAAGGAGGGTCGATGCTTCAGAGGAATTCTTTTACAGTTCCGGCTCCAGCTCAGAGATGGAAGCTTGTTCCTGACAAACTTGATAAAGAGAACAGACTTGCAGGGGTTAACAAGAATGCAGTTCAGTCCTGGGCCCTGATTAGGATTGGAAGCTTGTTCAATAATGAAGGACAGTAAAGGTTTCAAAAGGGACTTTGGCTGCTACTGAAGTGCTGGTTGCACTAAGACAAAGCAGTTTATATACGTATAACGAGGATATTACTGCGAATGCGACGTAAATATCCAGCAACAAGCATGTGCACCAGAAGGCTTAAATACACATCACTCACTCATTAGGAAACGAGCGAGTGACGAGATTCAGCCGAGAGGCGAGACACGCACAAGACATACACCAATCACAACACACACACCTAATAGCCGCGCAAGCTGCTGAATTGCAAAGAGACACACTAGGGATTCACATGAGATTTGTGACACCTGTGCCCTTATAATGGTGTTCTGTGTTTCCTAATTTGAAACTTGCCATGCTACAGCCTATCCTATGGTAATTCAAATACTCTATTACAGCTTGCCGGCTCTGCATTAGCTTAGCAGTCCAAAGTCTAGCGGTTTTGCATTAGCTTAGCTGACTTGAGGTAGCAAAATAGCCCTGCATTGCCTTGGTGGCTTTGCATTAGCTTGACATCCCGTCCGTGGTTGAGCAGCGCTACATTAGTTTTCACATTAGCTTAGTGGCCCTACAGGAGCGTTGTGGCTGCGTGGTTGCTTGGTGGCCCTGCATTCTTTGGCAGATTTACATTAGCTTAGTAGTCCTACCGTGGCATTGTGGCTCGGCAGTAATGTAGCAGCCCTGCATTAGCTTAGTGGCTTTGCATTAGCTTAGTGGCACAGTAGCTGCTTGGTGGGCCTGCTGTAGTTTGGCTGCCCTGCTTTAGCATAGTGGCTTTTAAGTGCATTAGAGCAGCTTTTGCCAACCCTTTTTATTCTGCGCCACGCTTTTTAAATGAGCTCAGTCTCGTGCACACCACTCCCAACAGCCAAAAACCTACTGGCTCTGACATAGCATGTCAACAGTAGCTCTAAGGTCCTGTTCTATAGGCACAAATTAAGCCAATTCATGGGCTAAATTTAATTTTGAAAGTACTGTAAAACTCAGTTTAGTCCAGTTATAAGCTTCACCTTTGTCTCTGAAACTGGCTGTAAATATTCTTTTCAGGTTCAAATTAAACAGTATGTGCTTTAGTTGAATTAATTTTTGCTGTGTGCCTGGGATTAGCTCATTAAAGTTTTTTTATGTGCTTTGTTAACTTTAGCGTTGAAGTTCAGCATTCCTGCAGTACCTTACTGACCCTGGGGGCGCACTGGCTCAGTGCTTCAGCTGTGTTGCTAAGATCGCTTTGTTTTATTTCTTACCCTTTCAGAGATAGCCTGAGAGATCGCAGTGGGAATTCAGAGATGCAATTTCAGGCAAAATGCTCTCCCAAACAATGGTCTGAAAACATTGTTCGTTAATGGAGAAAAACTGCCAAGGTGCTGCAAGTGCCGTGGTCATTTTTCACAAATACAGCGATACAGCAATTTTGATGCAGTGCGGCATTGTGGGAGATTTTTTTTTTAAATCATTAAGCTCCTCTCCTCCTTTACTGCTGAGCTGAGAGGACTGCTGTTGTTGACAGTTGTGTCTTTTTCAACTAAATAATTTCAATACAGCGAGACAGTTGCTCTCAACCAAGAGTCACGGCTCTCAGCTCATCACTTCTGGACTTTTGATTGAAATGGACAGTGTTTGTTCAGCTGGATATTAAACAGAATTTTTCTTGTATGTCCTTCTAGCTTTCATGCGTTTCATGCATATGAGGCTCTGGTCCTTCAAGCTGCAATGTCTTTGAGTCCTGTGGTCTCCTCTCTGTCTGTAGCCAATCAATGCCTTAGGAATGAGTTGTGTGTGTCAATCACAGGCAAATTAGAATATTCACTGTGTAAGGATAGTCTCACCAAACACCAGCGGACAGTGTCGTCCTCAAGGACTAGTGCTTGACACCCCTTTTCACGGCCCTGGGTTGTCAAAGGGTGTTTAGTGAAGATAACAGGTGTCGGCAGTTAAACTCACACGCTCAAGCCCCCCACCTGTCCATGATCTTTTTTTGAACAGGCGTTAGGAATGGCTGCCCCTCATGCCTTTGGACCTGGGTGGGGTCCTTGGATCAAAGGAAGTTTAAAACGGCTTTTATGGATGTATGTGGCTGGAGTGCCGGGTCCCGAACTTTGGATATGGACCCCGTGTGGGGTTACTTGGGGTTACCTCCAAACATTTGTGGGAAGTGAAGATGAAAATGTTTGATTCGTTAATTAGTGAAAATGTGGCTACTGCTAGTTGACTGAATGCCCTGAGATTAAAGTTGACTGAGGACAGCACACCTTTAGACCTCTCCTGGGTAATATTTAGGAAACATTATCAGGGAAATGAACGTGTGGTGTCGCCCACACCAGTAACGCATGAAGGCCCAGTGACAGACCCTATTCACGCTTGCTGTCTCCCTGTATCTCTTCCCAGCCTTGTGTGCACTCACCCTCCCAGAATGCCCTCTTTCAGGGAGTGGGTGTTACTATGGTAACTTGAGATACATTTTCTGAGTCAACATTTCAGTGAAGAAAAAAGACAGCTATGTGAATATGGTGAGATTCTGTCGGTATTTTATATTGACAAATATGCAGCTAATATTCAGGGAACCTGCCAGTCAGACCACAGTAATTTAGATGAAAAAGGCAGGTAAATTACTGAAGTCCACTGTTGTAATGGGCGGTGTTTGAGAGCAGATAATGGAAACTGGAAGGGAGGCAACAGGAAGAGTGAATCACAGCTCGCCGGTGGGAGCGGTAAAGTTTAGGGGTGATTGGATTATTCACAGGACACACACCTGACTGCTCTCTTTATTTACCGTTCAAGAAACATACATTTCTCCGATAATTTTGGAATCACAAGCCTTTTTCCGTTTCTTGAATGTAATGCATGTATAGTGTTGGAAGTTTCGGTGTCGCGCTGCAGTTTTGCAGGAGCACCGAGTTTCACGGCGTTCCTCTTTTGCCACTGAGGAGCAGCTGCAAATATACAACAATGTGAAGAGATCAGACTCCGTCCTCAGGAATGATCTGTGATCAGAAAACGGACTCATAATGAGTGTGTACCGCTTCGGTCATTAATCTTGTTTATCATCGATATGTGTGCCCTCGGTAGGAAGGTCATACAGAAAGGTTTTAGTCATCCAGTGAAGGGCAAGACCCCGTGTGCATTTTCATGAGGTGAAGTGTTTGTATGCATGCAGAAAATCAGTGCACACATTGATTACACGTAATACGCATGTATAGATCTGTGACATACTGACCCTGTTGACCCCAGCTTGCCTGAATTGGAATGTTGAGACTGGCATTAGTTGATTGGATCTTTTTGAAGGATGAAGCTTAAAAGGTTGGTTGAAGCGCTGGACAGGTATATTGATGCTTCCTGTGAGATGTCATTTTTGTGATGCTAGCCTAGGTATTTAAAGCGGAGAAGATGACTGTTTGTCAGCTGAAGTAGTTATCTTACAGGAGAGGATTAGACGCAGGAGTGAGTCAGATGCGGGAGTGAATCAGCGGTGGGAGTTAGTCAGACATGAGAGGGAGCTGAAGGCGGGATTGAGAAGTGAGAGTGAGTCAGATTCAAGAGTGAATCTATGATGGGACTGAATCGGAGTTGGGAGTGAGTCTGAGGTGGGAATGAATCAGGGGTGAGAGTGAAGCAGGTGAGCGTGAGTCACAGTTGGCTGTTGGCAGCAAATTTGATCTTAGAGTGAGTCAGTGGTGCAGATTAGTCGGGGTTGGAGTGAATCAGATTCAGGAGCGAATCTAGGATGATACTGAATCAGCGGTGAGAGTGAGTCTGAAGTGGGAGTGATTTAGTGCTGGGAGTGAATCAGAAGTGAAAGTGAATTACAGGTGGGTGTGAATATCGCTGGAAGTTAATGGGAGGTGAGTGAGTCAGAATCAGGAGTGAGTCATCGGTAGAGGAGCCCTGTCTGTTGCTCCAGGCCCCTGCGCTATTTGGGGACTCCGGGCTCCTCGCAAGCAGCAGGGAGGCTGTTTTAATTGGGCTCTGGCTGAGCTATGAGAGTCACCACTGGAGCAAAACTGAAATCCTGTAGCTGTATGTGTGTGAGTGTGTGTGTATGTGCATGTGTGTGTGAGTGTGTGTGTGTGTGTGTCAGTGAGTGTGCGTGTGTGTGTGCATATTTGTGCATGTACGTGCGTGTGTGGGTGTGTGTGCGTGCATGTGTGGGAGCATGTGTGTGTGGATGTGTGAGTGTGCATGTGTGCGTGTCTGTGTGTGCATGCTAATGCATGTGAGCAAGTACGTAGCGTGTGTGTGCATATGTGTTGACGTGTTTGTGCAGATGTGTTAACCCCTTTGCGCAGAGGCCAAATCTGGCTATTAATGTGTTAGCTTATTTAAGGCTTTATAAGGCTTTATAATTCAAATTTTGCAAGAGACTTGTAGTATTTATAATTCCATTGTATTTCAGTTTATTTTCATGATTTTGGTAGGGAAAAAGGGCTGCAAACAAAACATTTTCATGAAAATTCAGCGCTGAAACTGTAAAAAAATAATGAGAATTGAAAGATGGCTGGGGGTTAAAACTATAGAATTCTTGGATCATGAACTCCTTGACCACAAGTATTCTTCATCTCAGCATGAAATTCGAAATTATCTACTCTTTTGGAGCCAAATAGGACAGCTCTCCAGGTGGCTCCCCAAACTCTCAGCTCCCTCAAAATGGCACTCTGTCAAATCATATAATAATCATATATTTAACACAAATCAACTTTTGGTGCATGAAATTCAGTATGAATTAATGATTTTCTGTTTGAATTAAGCATGAGTTTATCAATATAGGAGCAGTTGGACATCAATGGTCACCTGTAACCTCTCCAAAAACAGTGCATGCCTTGTCGCCAAGATAAAGTTTAGAATTTTGTCTGTTTTTCTTCAGAGTCCCACAAGCCAGCACACATACTCATTAAAGGAACTGATTATATAACGGTCAGAACATTCACCCTGCAATGGAAAGCCAGCAGTCCCCACATTCGAGCTCGCAACCTTATATCAACACTTTCTACACCTTATAAAGAACAAATATAACTCAATAACTCTATCTGAAATATACCTTATTATAACAGAACAGACATTACACTATCGGGAAAAAGCAAGCAATTTTCTACCCTAGATTGAAACGAATGGTGCAACGAACGTTAGCAGGGGGGTCTACCGAAGTACTTGAGCTGTTTGCATTTTAAACAAGCCATAACCTCGGCATTTGATTTCATTGAATACAGTATAAATTCTAAAACAAAGAGCCTGGGCTTGCTCACGCTCCTGCTCACGATTTTATTCGGCTTCATTGTTGGTCTCTGAGAACTGTAGCGAGTAGTCACGTGACCATACCTGCTGCACAGACCACGGCTGCGTCTCAATAGTTTTTTTTCGCTGGGGAAAGTTCTTAACTCCTGAAAACTGATCCGGAAATGATTAAGTGCCGTGGCAACTATGATAAGAGCCTTTGAATTCTTTAAATGGTAAGGAACGGTGTCTCAGTGCTTCCTAATTTACCTCCTTTAGCATAGGGTACACAGACGCATCCTTTTCGAAAAGAAAGGAGATACGCCATTCCGCAATTCTGCGCAGCTGCAGTATTTAAAGGGGCAACTATTCATCTGACCAATCGCGTAAAGAAACGTGTGGGACCCCATCATGTTCACGTTGCCTGCTTTTAAGTGCATTCAGATTTTCTTATTAGCACGGTTGTATTCCTAAGCGGTAGGAATTCCATGTTACACCCTTCCTTTATCTTCGGATGTTTTCCACATAGATTAAAGAAAAGTGGTGTGGAATTATTCTATAGGACCTAATTTTTGACTACTCGGACACAGCCCAGGATAGCGCTTGTGGGCATAACGTCAACAGACCCCATACAATTAAAGGAGACGTAGTTATGTTCACTGGCAGCACACGCTTATTTAGATTGAATCGCAAATCGCCGCCTTTTTTGCGGTTATGCAATCGCACTGCTTGACATCGCGATTGCAATTGCGATTAGATTAATCGTGCAGCACTGGAATAATTCCTATTGACCATGTCTGTAACTCATTTAAATCCTGTAAATGTAACTGAGCACTTAAGGCTGGTTTTGGAAGTATTTTTTTCTTTTAAATCGTGTCATATTCAGCTGCGCAACTGTGCGCAACGTTAGGGGAATCCAACCTTACTTGCTGTTTGCAAAGGTTTAAATACTTTTCTGATGGTCCAATCAATCTCTTTCAGTTACTGTGGAAAGGTTATACTCTCTGGAATTGGATAAGAAACATTTCAATCAATAGATGATTACCGGGAAAGTTTCACGTGGGCATGAACTATAACTGTATGTTACATCGATGAGCCTAAGTAAACAATTGAGTGAGTGGCTAATCAATGAGAGTACATGGTCGGATATAAGAGAGCGCTGAATTCGTCGAGGGAGGAATCGATGCATAAATCCATGGCAGGGAATTGCACGTTTTTGATATGTGATGACAATAATTGATAGTAGAATAACATATTATCAATACCATGTCAAATTTTTGCCTCAGAGAATTGATTTTTCTTAACTACTTAATCGGGATACCACTGGCTCACTATAGCTGAAGTGGTTGCTACAAAGGACAACGCTTTTACTGTCACAAGAGATCTTTATTTTTTTTTGAAATACTGGATAGATACTATGGGCAAGTATATTGAGCAGTTTGCACATCAGGCTTAGCTGAGGAGTTTAATTCATGCAACTCCTGGGAAACAGGGATGGGACTGAACTCGTTCATTTCTTAACCATGTTCGAGTTCGAGGTCATGCTGTTGTGATGGATGCGGTATGTAGTTTAGCATTGTCTTTCTGAAATATGCAAGGCCTTCCCTGAAAGAGACGTTATCTAGATGGGAGCATGTGTTGTTGTAAAGCCTCTGTATACTTTTTAGCATTGATAGTGCCTTTCCAGGGGGTCATGCGTCATGAGGTGGGGGGAATTTGCGTCACAGGGTCAAAAATGACCATTTTTCAATTTTTGAATAAGTTATTGTACAGGTTAAACTGCATAGAAAAATGGCATGGGTGGTTTATTTTTTTCAATATTAACCCTTGTACAGCCATTTATAAGATGAACTTTTAATAGAAAATGCATTACAGCCAGAACACTTTTTTGCCGTTTTCTCCAAAGTGACCATTTTTTTTCAAAACCTCATAAAATCCTTAATATTGGTCAAAACAAGACCTGGTTTGGATCAAAATGATCCTCAGATAAAATGCTATTCAATAAACTAAAAAGAAATTCTGTTTGATTTATACAATGTATTCAAAAATTTGATGGAAATACAGGATTTTTATTACGATGAAGTTGGTGGTTTTTGACAAAGTGAGACATCTTTCTCATATTTGGATGATGGGTGCATCAAAACTACACACAAATTCTTATTGACTTATAAGAACTGCTCACATGATAGATTACTGGTTCTAGAATACTAATAATTAGGTTCTCATACAAACAGTACACAGTATGTCTTCATGATCAGAATTCGAGAGACAGTATGTATCCCGTAGCTTCTCATGGCTTTTCAGTTCAACTCCTACATACAAGATGCAATCTTTGTGCACAATTGCCAGTTTCTTCTCTCTTTTGTACAAGTGACTGCCCTTAGTAGCCTTTTGGAATTTGTAAAAGTTACCCAAAATTACTTCAGACCCCTTAGGATATGATTGGCCATAGCGAGACTTCATACTTTCGTCAAGCATTATAACTCCATCTGAAGTATCGACGAGCAAGTAGTAGTCATCCAAAGCCTGGGCCGATGGCATAATAGCCACAACTGTACCCTTACAAATCAATGACAAGAGATCTTCACCACCCTCTGAAACATTCATGCCATCTGCTTCATTAACAACATCCTCTACTTCAAGTGCACCCCTCGAACCATCTGAGACGGCAACCTTCTTAAAAGCATTGACATATTTTCGATTTTCACAGGCACTGTAATCCTCAGTAATACAGGGAGGGCAGTAACATGACAATTCCCTTGATTTTACCGCCCCATCTACACCTACTGACATCAAGGAATGAAGTTTCCTAGTATTTGGAACTGTGTTGTACATACTGTCATTGCGTTTGCGATTCACTGAATAGAAATAAGAAAGTTTACATACCTTCCATGAGTGAAATGTACCGAAAAATTGTGGTGAAATCTTTCCACTCCACAAAACAAAAGATGGCTTCTCCAGAGCACATGGAACTTAATTGGCACTAATTGACAGCCAACTGACACTGATTGCCAATTAAGGGATTCAGTAGAGACACCTGCCATGATTTTTAGGAACTACAAAGAGCAGTGGGAATGGTTTTATGCATCAGCTTTCAGTTCAGTGTATTTGTCCTCCACCTCCTCCACCTCCGCCACAAAAAATCCGCCCCTCACTTTTTTGCTTCATCAGCCTTTAACAGTAATATAACAAACTGAAGGCAAATGTGTCTAATACCATCTGAAAGCAGAGATCCAAAGCTACAAAATGACACCTTATTTACTATTATGGCCCTGGTTTTTGGTTATGAATTTTTAATTTTTTGGCCGAAAAAAATTTCAGGCGTGACAAATCCACCTTTTTTGGGTACCCACCTCATGACGCATGACCAGATGTGTAAGCTGCCCATGCCATAGGCACTAATGCAACTCCAAACCATCAGAAATGTAGGCTTTTTAACTGTGCACTGATAACAAGCTGGATGGTCCCTCTCCTCTTTAGTCCGCAGGACAAAGCGTCATAAGTTTCCAAAAACAATTTCAATTTTTGATTAATCTGCCCACAGAACAGTTTTCCATTCTGCCTCAGTCCATTTTAAATGAGCTCTGGCCCAGAGAAGACGGCGGTGTTTCCGGATCATGTTCACATATGGCTTCTTCTTTGCATGATACAGCTTTAGCTTGCGTTTGTGGATTGCACAGCAAACTGTGTTCACAGACAACGATTTCTGGAAGTGCTCCTGAGCCCATGCAGTGAATTCCAGTGCAGAATCATGCCTGTTTTTAATGCAGTGCCGCCTGAGGGCCCGAAGATCACAAGCATCCAGTATTGACCTTTGGCCTTGTCCCTTGCGCACAGAGATTTCTCCAGATTCTCTGAATGTTTTGATGATATTGTGTACTGTTGATGGTTGGACATTCAAAGTCTTTACTTTACATTGAGAAACATTTTTCTGAAATTGTTCCTCAATATTTAGATGCAGTTTTTTGCAGATTAGTGAATCTCTGTCCATCTTTACTTCTGAGAGACTCTGCCTCTCTAAAATGCTCTTTTTATACCCAGTTAGGTACTGACCTGTTGCCAATTAACCAAATTATTAGCAAAATGCTCCTCCAGCTTTTTTTTTTATTCGTACCGCTTACTTTCCCAGCCTTTTGTTGCCCCTGTCCCAACTGTTTTGAGATGTGTTGCTGCCATCAAATTGAAAATGAGCTGACGTCATGGAGTGGTAAAGTGTCTCAGTTTCAACATCTGATATGTTGTCTATGTTCTATTTTGAATAAAATGAGATTTGAGGTTTATGAGACTTGCAAATCATTGCATTCCATTTTTATTTACATTTTACAAAGCATTACCACTTTTTTGGAATTGGGGTTATAATATGTTATTGAGCACATTTTAATTTAGTATTGCCTACGTGTTCATTTGCCTGTGCCTATGGATTAATTTGTTAGTGCGTATGGGTTAATTTATTAGTGTGGACGTGTTAATACGTCAATGTGTGTGGGTTAATTTGTTAGTGCGTATGGGTTAATTTGTTAGTGTGTACATGTTAATTCGTCAATGTGTGTGGGTTAATTTGTTAGTGCGTATGGGTTAATTTGTTAGTGTGTACATGTTAATTCGTCAATGTGTGTGGGTTAATTTTTTAGTGCGTGTGGGTTAATTTGTTAGTGTGTACATGTTAATTAGTCAGTGTGCATGAGTTAATTTGTTAGTGCGCTTGGGTTAATTTGTTAGTGTGTATTGGTTAATTTGTTATTGCGTATGGGTTAATCTGCCAGTGCGTATGAGTTAATTTGTTAATGTGTATTGGTTAATTTGTTAGTGCGCTTGGGTTAATTTGTGAGTGTGTATTGGTTAATTTGTTTGTGCGTACATTTTAATTTGCCAGTGTGTATGGGTTAATTTGATAGTGTGTATTTGTTAATTTGTTAGTGCGCTTGGGTTAATTTGTTAGTGCGCATGGGTTAATTTGTTAGTGCGCATGGGTTAATTTGTTAGTGTGCATGGGTTAATTTGTTAGTGCGTATGGGTTAATTTGTGAGTGTGTATTGGTTAATTTGTTTGTGCGCTTGGGTTAATTTGTTAGTGCGCATGGGTTAATTTGTTAGTGCGCATGGGTTAATTTGTTAGTGCGCATGGTTAATTTGTTAGTGTGCATGGGTTAATTTGTTAGTGCGTATGGGTTAATTTGTTCGTGCGCTTGGGTTAATTTGTTCGTGCGTATGGGCTAATTTGTTCGTGTTTATGGGTTAATTTGAAAGTGCGCATGGGTTAATTTGTTTGGGCATATGGGTTAATTTGTTCGTGCGTATGGGTTAATTTGATAGTGCGCATGGGTTAATTTGTTCGTGCGTATGGGTTAATTTGTTAGTGCGCTTGGGTTAATTTGTTCGTGCGCTTGGGTTAATTTGTTCATGCGTATGGGCTAATTTGTTCGTGTTTATGGGTTAATTTGAAAGTGCGCATGGGTTAATTTGTTCGGGCATATGGGTTAATTTGTTCGTGCGTATGGGTTAATTTGATAGTGCGCATGGGTTAATTTGTTCCTGCATGTGGGTTAATTTGTTCGTGCGTATGGGTTAATTTGTTAGTGCGCTTGGGTTAATTTGTTAATGCGCTTGGGTTAATTTGTTCGTGCGTTTGGGCTAATTTGTTCGTGTTTATGGGTTAATTTGAAAGTGCGCATGGGTTAATTTGTTCGTGCGTATGGGTTAATTTGTTCGTGCGTATGGGTTAATTTGATAGTGCGCATGGGTTAATTTGTTCCTGCGTGTGGGTTAATTTGTTCTTGCGTATGGGTTAATTTGTTAGTGCGCACATAGTAATGTTTGTAAACAAGCTCTTCTCTGAGCTCCCTGCATCTCGCTCTGTAATCCTGCGATATTTGTCACGCATACAGAGGGACTTGCATTCCATCTCAGCACTCTAGGGAATTCTGCGCTGTAAACCCATCACTGCATCGTGGATCTGATAAGCCCCACCTATCTCGTAGTCCCCCTCTCTCCAGCGCCTTGCTTCCCTGGAATAATCACAAAGTCCTGGGAAATGCTCACTTCTGGCTGTGCACAGTGTCCATGGCCATCGCCGTTATCCCCGGGGCTTCTGGGAGCTGCATTAGCCTGGTTCTGATTTCAGACTACGTCTGCTGGATTAAATTCAAGATTGACCCTGCATCGCGGCGTCGTCTTTGGAGTTCAGAGTGCGTAGTGGCTTTTGCTCCTGCAGGTCGCCTCCCAGGAAGCATCTCCAGTGGCAGTGATAAGGCAGAGCTTCATCTGGGGTTCAAAAAGTATTTGTTTTGAGTTTAAATCTGTCTCTGCATTTGACTAGTCTTGCCTGGTGTATGGGAGCAAATGAAACTCCGCCCATTCTCCCCTCCCAGCAGGTTCCTCTGTTTTCAGAAAATGGCGACCTCCACTCTCACGACGTTCCCCTAAGATTCTGACTTTTGCGTCACTGAGCTAAACCTCAGGGGTCTCTGAAATTCAGTTAATTTTGTTTCCCGTATCTTTGCATTTCAAGTGGTAGAGCAGGGGCCATGAATAAAATTTTGCTCAATATAATCTAGTTTTTGGTGAAGTAAGCACTAGGTGGACTTTTGTGGTAGGAAAATGGTGTGCTATGTCACACCTGAAGAACCTGTTTTAGTCACTGTTGTGTCGTTGAACTTATTTAATTTTTTTTGTTCTTGAAAGCCAGAAGCATCATGCGACCAGGCTGCATTGACTTGGCGCGTTCATGGGCGGTTTTTTCACCGAATGCGCGGCTCTGTCTGTAATAAGGCGGATCTGAAGGCTGTCGCGGGCGGTTTGTTTCAGCTCAGCTCAGGGATGACGATGATTCTCTGTGGTCTGATGGAGCCGTGGGCGGCTGTGCAGAAGAAATAAAGATGGGATGGGAGGCGTTTTCGTCTCCGGTGACTTCGCCGTGCGAGCCGCGAGATCGAGGGAACGCTCGGCGCGGCGGAATCCCGCCTCTTCTTCAGTGCTGCGGAGAAGAACGGGGGAGGGGCTTCTACTGGGACGGGAGGGACGGGAGGTTCTGGCACATCGCCGTGGTTACGGTGCGGGGTCCGTGGGGCCAGATGGGTCCTGGCTCGGCGGCAGCCTGCTACGGCAAGGCGTCCCGCTGTACAGACAGAAGGCGTCCGCTGATGGCCCAGTGCGGCTCTGCCTATTCCACAGTGACTCATCGTCATGGGAACTGTTGCCTTGCCAACTCTGTCAGTCCCTCAGTAGGCAGCGATGGATGAGTGGGGGGGGTGTTCTCATGTGAGAGGGAGCTGTTTACGAGGTGCCTGGGTCAGGTGGCGCCGTCCTTCTGGCAGAACAGGCTTTGTTTTGTTCTTATAGTGGAGGTGCGTGGCCTCCTGCTCCTGTTAGCATGTCCTGTTAGCGTGCCCTGTTAGCATGTCCTGTTAGCGAGTCTTGTTAGCTTCCATTGCTAAGATGTCCTGTCAGTGTGCCCTGTTAGCGTGTCCTGTCAGTGTGCCCTGTTAGCGTGTCCTGTCAGCGTGTCCTGTTAGCATGTCCTGTTAGCTCTCTGAATCAGTTGGAGCGACTCCATCATGAATTCCCCGCTGGACTCCCTGCTGTTGGTTCCGTGTTTTCGCAGCCGCATTCTTACTCACACACTGCAGCCTCGCTCTTATCGCTTTCATCATTGGCAGTCAACATAGTGTGAACCTGCATTCACTTTAGGGCCATAATCGTGAAATTGTGATACTCAAGGGCTTAGAACCAATACACTGGCAGTCTTGGTGTCCATTTTCTCACTGTTTTCACTTTTAAAGGGACAATAACCTGTTTTTGGTCACTTATAAGGGACCTAACTGCCATAATACTCAATTCATTGGTCACAATTTAGGCAGTAGCTTATATGCACTGTTTCCCCACCAAAATAATTTCGGAAGGGGACTATGAAATGAGCCGTGTGTGTATCCGTCCGTCCATCCATACATATGTCCGTCCGTCCACCAAAAATGTTAATCCTGTACATAATTGATCACTCTATCGACATACTTCACTGCATTTTCATGAAACTTGGACGCAATGAACCTTGGGTCAAGTCACACATGTTGCCCCGACAGGTGGGGGGTCAAAGGTCATCTAGGGGTCATTTTGGGCCATTGATCCAAAATGGTCAGAAGGTCACTGTATCCAAATACCTCAGTGGATTTTCATCGTACTGGGATACAATGAGTGTAGTGTGAAATCACACGTGACCCCAACAGTTGTGGGGTCAAAGGTTATGTGGGGGTCACTTGGGGTCATTGATCCAAAATCTACACCATTGGTCACTGTATCCACATACTTCCGTGGATATTCATGAGACTTGGTTGAAATGATCCCTGTGTCAAGTCACACCTATGCCCCTGACAGGTGATGGGTCAAAGATCATCCGCCATGTTTGGCGGGGACATATCTTACGCATCGCGTAAATCCAAGTTCGCCTTGTTTGCTTTTGTTTTTTCCTAGTTTCTCTGCTTGGATTGTTACTTGGGTTTTAGGGAGCCCTGGCATTACTCTACGTCATCAGAAACATAATTTGTATCCAGCCAATCACAAAGGAATGCAATTTCCTTTCTTCACCCACCGATAGTTAAAGTCAAAATGCGCCTGCAACAGCCATGCGAGGGAAAAAGCTCACGGTCTGTGTGTGCAAGAAACAATCAAAGTCAAATTTTACAGTGATAGCTGTTATGTTAAGTATAAATGAGGTTAAGAATGCTAACGCTACATCTTTCAATGCTTGCATATTTGCGTGACCTAAGTTAGCTCTGTTGTGGACATTGCAGTTGTAGATAGCTAGATTGCAGTCTCGATGCTGTCTTAAAATTTTGTTATAAAGCCATTAAGGTTGACTTGTTCCAAGTGTAAGCAGCAGATCTGTTATTAAAAGTGTCAGTATTGTCAGTGTGAAGACCCTCTTTAATACTTTCTGTATTGAACGTTTGTATGCTTTGTTGAGCTGAAGCTGTGAGCAGGGGGCGGAGTCAGGCAGTGACGCCCGTAGAGTCCAGAACTGGGAGAGTGAAATCTCAAACTGATAAATTATGATGGAGGAGATGTTTTCTCTCCAGATTGCCTTCTTGTCAGTGTTTATTGGATGCATTATGTTCAATACTCCAAGGGTAATTACAGCATTTTCACAGACCTGTAGTGTCGTTGGCGGTAATTCAAATCACTTTGCGGTGATGCTGTGCAGTTCATGGGCAGTAAGGTTAAATAGGTGATCATTACACTATACAGCGCGTCCCTTTAATCAAGCTCCTTAAGTCCGAGAAAGTGCTGGTTTTCCACCCTCCCTTTAACAGGTTTGAATTGAGTTTGGCCAATCGGCAGCATTGAATGCTTAGTTCATTTGATGGTAGGTAAAAAAAACCTGGTCCGGATTTTGATACGAGGGATAGTGTTTAGGTGTCCCTACTTTAAAGCGGTGGATTTTAAACCTGCATCCTGTTACAGGATCTTAGGTGCTTAATTCTTTTTTCATTTCAGCTTGTTGGATAGATACCCTGTCCCAGGGGTCTGGTAAATTTCACAGAAAGGGGCTGGCTTCTTCCGTCATATGATCAATAAAACCAGATATTTCATACTCGAGTCTCCTGTGGACACGTCTGTGTCTGTATTTTACATGTTATATAGGTGCAGTAGATCTGAGGAGGCGTGACACCCTAATCCCTATGGCCAGAGGGTGAAAATGGAAATCGCTGTAAATCCTGCACCATATAATGCTCCATACGGCTCTGCCTGTGTGTGATGTTAAAGCCATTCTAGTGCGAGCGGTATATCTGTGGCTCAGAGGGGCGGAGTCTGTGGAGTGATAGCTCACCTGAGACTCAGGTTGTGATGCTGACCAGAAGCAATGAGGATGCATGTACAGCATCAAAAATTATTACCATTTATTCTGTGTTGCTGGGAGACATATATTTCTGTGTAAAGTTATACCACACCAGGAAGAGTCTGGACACCTGCGTCAGATTTAACCATTTATTGCAGGGCGACCTGCATTTGAGTTTGGTGGTGACTCTGCTCGAGTGATGCGAACAATCTGAGCATGACACAGACAGTCCCTGAGATCACAACCCCCCAAGCAGAGCCTACGAATCTTTTAAATCTCATGAAAATTTAAGTTATTGAACATGATATGAACAAGTGCTGCTTAAGGTGAGCAATGAAATTATAAAGGAGGAGGCTGGGGAGGTGGAGGGAGATGAGAAACAGATTTCTTAGTAACCCAAGTCTGAGCGGTGTAGAGGGCATGGCGCCAGAGAAATGAAGGAACACTGCCGTGGTTGTAAAAGCTCACCAATTAGGTGGGAGGAGCTAAAGTTAAGATTGATTGGACAGAAACAGGCTTGTGACCAGCCTGACTACCGTGCCTGACTGAACTAACGCCGAAAACTCCATTTTGAGAGTGTCGCAATGGACGTGTTTTTATGAATCACTAAATTCCCAAATAATGTGGGCAATAATGTTCAGACTATGCAAATTGGCATGAGCTAATGTAGTTATTTAACAACTACCGAAATCCTGCCCGTAAACCAACCATGCGTGTCCTCAGCTATATTTGTTAATGCCGACTAATATAGGAAAGAAAGAAACAACTGATGTATTTGTTTATAGATAGCTAATTGTAATTTGCCTTTATGCACTGCTAATGTTTAAGTACTCACTAATACAGTAATTATTCATCAAATATATGAACTTTTGATTAGTTATTTTCATGTTTAATTAAAGTAGGGTATTTGTTCATAATTTATCCATTGTATTGTTTTATTTTGAATTGTCACTGAGACGTGAGATTGAGGGTTGAGCTGGGTTAATGTTGCATCTTCGCAAGACCTTACGGCAATTTTATCTGGGACTGTGGAGACGACAGCAGCACTGAGCATCGCCACTCTCTCATGCTGTTATTTACTGACAAGTACTGACCATCACCACTCTCTCATGCTGTTATTTTATACTGACCATCACCACTCTCTCATGCTGTTATTTTATACTGACCATCACCACTCTCTCATGCTGTTATTTTATACTGACCATCACCACTCTCTCATGCTGTTATTTTAAACTAACCATCACCGCTCTATCATGCTGTTATTTTACACTGACCATCGCCACTCTCTCATGCTGTTATTTTATACTGACCATATACTGACCATCGCCACTCTCTCATGCTGTTATTTTATACTGACCATCGCCACTCTCTCATGCTGTTATTTTATACTGACCATCACCACTCTCTCATGCTGTTATTTTATACTGACCATCGCCACTCTCTCATGCTGTTATTTTATACTGACCATCACCACTCTCTCATGCTGTTATTTTATACTGACCATCACCACTCTCTCATGCTGTTATTTTATACTGACCATCACCACTCTCTCATGCTGTTATTTTATACTGACCATCACCACTCTCTCATGCTGTTATTTTATACTGACCATCACCACTCTCTCATGCTGTTATTTTTATACTGACCATCACCACTCTCTCATGCTGTTATTTTATACTGACCATCACCACTCTCTCATGCTGTTATTTTTTGACCATTGACTCTCTCATGCTCACCATACTGACCATCTCTCATGCTGTTATTTTATACTGACCATCACCACTCTCTCATGCTGTTATTTTATACTGACCATCACCACTCTCTCATGCTGTTATTTTATACTGACCATCACCACTCTCTCATGCTGTTATTTTATACTGACCATCACCACTCTCTCTCATGCTGTTATTTTATACTGACCATCACCACTCTCTCATGCTGTTATTTTATACTGACCATCACCACTCTCTCATGCTGTTATTTTATACTGACCATCACCACTCTCTCTCTGTTATTTTATACTGACCATGCTGTTATGCTGTTATTTTTATACTGACCATCACCACTCTCTCATGCTGTTATTTTATACTGACCATCACCACTCTCTCATGCTGTTATTTTATACTGACCATCCCTCATGCTGTTATTTTATACTGACCATCACCACTCTCTCATGCTGTTATTTTATACTGACCATCACCTGACCATCTCTCATGCTGTTATTTTATACTGACCATCACCACTCTCTCATGCTGTTATTTTTTTATACTGACCATCACCACTCTCTCATGCTGTTATTTTTATACTGACCATCTGTTATTTTATACTGACCACTCTCTCATGCTGTTATTTTATACTGACCATCACCACTCTCTCATGCTGTTATTTTATACTGACCATCACCACTCTCTCATGCTGTTATTTTATACTGACCATCACCACTCTCTCATGCTGTTATTTTATACTGCTCTCTCATGCTGTTATTTTATACTGACCATCACCACTCTCTCATGCTGTTATTTTATACTGACCATCACCACTCTCTCATGCTGTTATTTTATACTGGACTTCACCCGTGTCTTATGCTGTTATTTTATACTGACCATCACCACTCTCTCATGCTGTTATTTTATACTGACCATCACCACTCTCTCATGCTGTTATTTTATACTGACCATCACCACTCTCTCATGCTGTTATTTTATACTGACCATCACCACTCTCTCATGCTGTTATTTTATACTGACCATCACCACTCTCTCATGCTGTTATTTTATACTGACCATCACCACTCTCTCATGCTGTTATTTTATACTGACCATCACCACTCTCTCATGCTGTTATTTTATACTGACCATCACCACTCTCTCATGCTGTTATTTTATACTGACCATCACCACTCATGCTGTTATTTTATACTGACCATCACCACTCTCTCATGCTGTTATTTTATACTGACCATCACCACTCTCTCATGCTGTTATTTTTTATACTGACCTCTCTCATGCTGTTATTTTATACTGACCATCACCACTCTCTCATGCTGTTATTTTTATGACCATGACCATGCTGTTATTTTATACTGACCATCTCTCATGCTGTTATTTTATACTGACCATCACCACTCTCTCATGCTGTTATTTTATACTGACCATCACCACTCTCTCATGCTGTTATTTTTGACCATACTCTCACTGTTATTTTATACTGACCATCACCTCTCATGCTGTTATTTTATACTGACCATCACCACTCTCTCATGCTGTTATTTTGTACTGACCATCACCACTCTCTCATGCTGTTATTTTCAACTAACCATCACCACTCTCTCATGCTGTTATTTTATACTGACCATCGCCACTCTCTCATGCTGTTATTTTATACTGACCATCACACTCTCTCATGCTGTTATTTTATACTGACCATCACCACTCTCTCATGCTGTTATTTTATACTGACCATCACCACTCTCTCATGCTGTTATTTTATACTGACCATCACCACTCTCTCATGCTGTTATTTTATACTGACCATCACCACTCTCTCATGCTGTTATTTTATACTGACTCATGCATCACCACTCTCTCATGCTGTTATTTTATACTGACCATCACCACTCTCTCATGCTGTTATTTTATACTGACCATCACCACTCTCTCATGCTCTGACCATCATGCATGCTGTTATTTTATACTGACCATCACCACTCTCTCATGCTGTTATTTTATACTGACCATCACCACTCTCTCATGCTGTTATTTTATACTGACCATCACCACTCTCTCATGCTGTTATTTTATACTGACCATCACCACTCTCTCATGCTGTTATTTTATACTGACCATCACCACTCTCTCATGCTGTTATTTTATACTGACCATCACCACTCTCTCATGCTGTTATTTTATACTGACCATCACCACTCTCTCATGCTGTTATTTTATACTGACCATCACCACTCTCTCATGCTGTTATTTTATACTGACCATCACCACTCTCTCATGCTGTTATTTTATACTGACCATCACCACTCTCTCATGCTGTTATTTTATGCTGTTATTTTATACTGACCATCACCACTCTCTCATGCTGTTATTTTATACTGACCACCACCACTCTCTCATGCTGTTATTTTATACTGACCATCGCCACTCTCTCATGCTGTTATTTTATACTGACCATCGCCACTCTCTCATGCAGGTGCAGTTGGGAATAAAAATCTAAATCATACTGAAATGACCCGCTGGTGAGGGTTAACTCTGTGTTACCTCAGCTCTGACCTCTGACCTCACGATTTGTGACACTTGAATGGCAATACATTAGAACACCCTAAACTACAACCCCAATTCCGAAATAGTTGGGATGCAGTGTAAATTTGTGAATTAAATCAAAATGCAATGACTTTCAGATCACATGAGCCAATATGTTATTTACAATAGAACACAGATAACATTTCAAATGTTGAAACTGAGACATTTTACATTTTTATCCACAAAATGACCTTATTTCAAATTATCTGGCTGCAACAGGTCTCAAAAAAGTTGGGACACAGGCAAAAGAGGGCTGAAAAAGCAATTAATATATAATAGAATCAGCTGAAAGAACATTTAGCAAGTAATTAAGTTAACTGGCATCACGTGTGTAACATGATTGGCTATAAAAGGGATGTCTTTTAGAGGCTGAGTCTCTCAGAAGTAAAGATGGCCAGAGGCTCTCCACCCGTGAAGGCTTGTGTAAAAAAATTGCAGAATACTTTAAAAACAATGTTCCTCAACATCAAATTGCAAAGGCTTTGAAGGTCTCATCATCGACAGTGCATAACATCATCAAAATATTTGGAGAAACTGGAAAAATCTCTGTGCGTAAGGGACAAGGCCAAAGACCTTTACTGGATGCCCGTGATCTTCAGGCCCTCAGACGCCACTGCATCACTCACCGGCATGATTCTGTCATTGACATTACTAAATGGGCCCTGGAATACTTCATGAAACCACTGTCTGTAAACACAGTCCGCTGTGCCATCCACAGATGCCACCTAAAGCTCTATCATGCAAAAAGGAAGCCATTGTTTAGCATGGTCCAGAAGCGCCGTCGTGTTCTGTGGGCCAAGGCTCATTTAAAATGGACTGTAGCAAAGTGGCAAAGTGTCCTCTGGTCAGACGAGTCCAAATTTGACATTCTTGTCGGAAATCATGGGCGTCGTGTCCTCCAGGCTAAAGAGGAGAAAGACCACCCCTCCTGTTATCAGCATTCAGTTCAAAAGCCAGCATCTCTGATGGTATGGGGATGCATTAGTGCATATGGTGTGGGACACTTGAATGTTTTAAAAAGCACCATGAATGCTGAAAGGTATATGAAGGTTTTAGAGCAACATATGCTCCCTTCCAGATGATATCTATTCCAGGGAAGGCCTTGTGTATTTCAGCAGAACAATGCAAAACCACATACTGCAGCTATTACAACAGCATGGCTTCGTAGTAGAAGAGTCCGTGTGCTGAACTGGCCTGCCTGCAGTCCGGATCTTTCACCGATTGAGAACATTTGGCCCATAATTAAACGATAAGCCGTCAAAGGAGACCCAAAACTCTCCAGCAGCTGGAAGCCTGTTTTAAACAAGAGTGGGATCAAATTCCAATGGCTAAACTCAAGAAACTTGTCTCCTCAATGCCCAGACGCCTCCACTCTGTGTTAAAAAGAAGAGGGGATTCTACACCATGGTTAACAGGCCCCTGTCCCAACTTCTTTAAGACCTGTAGCAGCCATCAAATTTGAAATGAGCTCATTTTGTGGATAAAATTGTAAAATTTTTCAATTTCAATATTTGCTTTGTTATCTCTGTTCTATTGTGAATAAAAAACTGGCTGGTGTGATTTGAAAGTGATTGCATCTGGATTTTATTCACAATTTACGCTTCGTCCCAACTATTTCGGAATTGAGGTTGTACTATTCTCAGACCGATGTAGTTTGTTCTGCCCAGTCTATTTTCTAAATTAGCAAAAGTACTCAAAAATAAGCTTGTGTTAGGGTGACAAGCAGGTGCTCTTGGTCTGCTGGGTACAGTTTTTATGAAAAATATGAGTGTTGTATCCCTTGCAAGTCTTCAAAAATAGAAGAAAAACAAGCCTGTATGTGTGTATTTACCCTGGCCTTGTGTCTAGAAGCGTCTTTGCCATTCCTGGTGGGATATGTAGTGCATGGATATCGCTATTGTTGGCCTGATGGGCAGGAATATCACCCTTCAGTGACTTTATCGTTTAGCCTCTCCTCTGTTGGTTCAGTTTCGATATATTGCACCCCCTACCCGCAGAAGAGTGCATTGCATTCTGAACTCCGCCGGCTCTCATGAGGGGGTGTGTGTAATCTTGCAGTCTGATTTGATGATGACCCTCTGTCAGGCTGTTTCCTTGGTTCCTTTCTATGGCATCGAGTAATGGGTGTGTAATCTCACGCTTCCCGCTGTAAGTGAAGTGGGCATGGAGTCGACTCCATATGGCCAAGGCTTCCACTGTGTCAATCTGCGATGTCGAAGGCACCGTTGTCTAGGGCATATATAACCGAGTGGAATCAATAGATAGTGCTGGATGTTGGGAGTAATTTACTTTTATTTCTTTCTCCAGACTGTTGCGAAAATAATAGCCTGTTTGAGCTTTTGAACTTGCTATATTCTGTCAAGACCTCTGGTCAAATGAGCAGTCTTGTATTGTACCAGTTTCAGCACCATGGACAGTGTCCTGACAGATGATTTGCCGGCGCAGGTGCAATCAACACAGGCTCTGCTGTGATTGTTTGTGTGAGAAACCTTCTACTGGAAAATTGTATCTGGATGTGTATGCATCTTGGGAAAGTATTGCATGCTTCTGGGCTGTCAGACTGTTTTCCTGTACAGTGTGTCTCTAAGCACTGTCTGGCATTTATTCTGTGCAGTGCGTCTCAAAGTATTGTCTGGCTGTTGTTCCGTACAGTGTGACTCTAAGCACTGTCTGACTGTTGTTCTGTACAATGTGTCTCAAAGCACTGTCTGGCATTTGTTCCGTACAGTGTGTCTTTAAGCACTGTCTGGCTGTTGTTCTGTACAGTGTGTCTCTGCACTGTCTGGCTGTTATTCTCAAAGCACTGTCTGGTTGTTGTTCTGTACAGTGTGTGTCTCAGCACTGTCTGGCTGTTGTTCTGTACAGTGTGTCTCTAAGCACTGTCTGGCTGTTTGTTCTGTGCAGAATGTCTCAAAGCACTGTCTGACTGTTGTTCTGTACAGTGTGTGTCTCTAAGCACTGTCTGACTGTTGTCCTGTACATTGTGTCTCTAAGCACTGTCTGGCATTTGTTCTGTACAGTGTGTCTCTAAGCACTGTCTGGCTGTTATTCTGTACAATGTGTCTCTAAGCACTGTCTGGCTGTTGTTCTGTACAGTGTGTCTCGAAGCACAGTCTGACTGTTGTCCTGTACATTGTGTCTCTAAGCACTGTCTGGCATTTGTTCTGTACAGTGTGTCTCTAAGCACTGTCTGGCTGTTGTTCTGTACAGTGTGTCTCTAAGCACTGTCTGGCTGTTATTCTGTACAGTGTGTCTCAAAGCACTGTCTGGTTGTTGTTCTGTACAGTGTGTGTCTCAGCACTGTCTGGCGGTTGTTCTGTACAGTGTGTCTCAAAGCACTGTCTGGCTGTTGTTCTGTACAGTGTGTGTCTCAGCACTGTCTGACTGTTGTTCTGTACATTGTGTGTCTCAGCACTTTCTGACTGTTGTTCTGTACAGTGTGTCTCTAAGCACTGTCTGACTGTTGTTCTGTACAGTGTGTCTCAAAGCACTGTCTGGCATTTGATCTGTACAGTGTGTGTCTCAGCACTGTCTGGCTGTTTTTCTGTACAGTGTGTCTCAAAGCGCTGTCTGACTGTTGTTCTGTACAGTGTGTGTCTCAAAGCGCTGTCTGACTGTTGTTCTGTACAGTGTGTGTCTCTAAGCACTGTCTGACTGTTGTTCTGTACAGTGTGTCTCAAAGCACTGTCAGGCTGTTGTTCTGTACAGTGTGTCTCAAAGCACTGTCTGGCTGTTGTTCTGTACAGTGTGTGTCTAAGCACTGTCTGACTGTTGTTCTGTACAGCGTGTCTCTAAGCACTGTCTGGTTGTTGTTCTGTATAGTGTATCTCTAAGCACTGTCTGGTTGTTGTTCTGTACAGTACGTCTCAAAGCACTGTCTGGCTGTTGTTCTGTACAGTGTGTCTCTAAGCACTGTCTGGTTGTTGTTCTGTACAGTATGTCTCAAAGCACTGTCTGGCTGTTTTTCTGTACAGTGTGTGTCTCAGCACTGTCTGACTGTTGTTCTGTACTGTGTGTCTCAAAGCACTGTCTGGCTGTTGTTCTGTACAGTGTGTCTCTAAGCACTGTCTGGTTGTTGTTCTGTACAGTATGTCTCAAAGCACTGTCTGGCTGTTGTTCTGTACAGTATGTGTCTCAGCACTGTCTGACTGTTGTTCTGTACAGCGTGTCTCTAAGCACTGTCTGGCATTCATTCTGTACAGTGTGTCTCTAAGCACTGTCTGGTTGTTGTTCTGTACAGTGTGTCTCTAAGCACTGTCTGGCATTTATTCTGTACAGTGTGTGTCAAAGCACTGTCTGGTTGTTGTTCTGTACAGCGTGTCTCTAAGCACTGTCTGGCATTTATTCTGTACAGTGTGTCTCTAAGCACTGTCTGGTTGTTGTTCTGTACAGTGTGTGTCTCAGCACTGTCTGACTGTTGTTCTGTACATTGTGTGTCTCAGCACTTTCTGACTGTTGTTCTGTACAGTGTGTCTCTAAGCACTGTCTGACTGTTGTTCTGTACAGTGTGTGTCTCAGCACTTTCTGGCTGTTGTTCTGTACAGTGTGTCTCTAAGCACTGTCTGGCTGTCGTTCTGTACAGTGTGTCTCAAAGCACTGTCTGGCATTTGTTCTGTACAGTGTGTCTCTAAGCACTGTCTGGCATTTATTCTGTACAGTGTGTGTCAAAGCACTGTCTGGTTTTTGTTCTGTACAGCGTGTCTCTAAGCACTGTCTGGCATTTATTCTGTACAGTGTGTCTCTAAGCACTGTCTGGTTGTTGTTCTGTACAGTGTGTCTCTAAGCGCTGTTGGGCTGTTCTGTACAGTGTGTCTCTAAGCACTGTCTGGCTGTTGTTCTGTACAGTGTGTGTCTCAGCACTGTCTGACTGTTGTTCTGTACATTGTGTGTCTCAGCACTTTCTGACTGTTGTTCTGTACAGTGTGTCTCTAAGCACTGTCTGGCTGTCGTTCTGTACAGTGTGTCTCAAAGCACTGTCTGGCATTTGTTCTGTACAGTGTGTCTCTAAGCACTGTCTGGCATTTGTTCTGTACAGTGTGTCTCTAAGCACTGTCTGGCTGTTGTTCTGTACAGTGCGTCTCAAAGCACTGTCTGATTGTTGTTCTGTACAGTGTGTCTCTAAGCACTGTCAGGCTGTTGTTCTGTACAGTATGTCTCTAGGCATTGGCAGGCTGTTGTTTTGTAAAGTGTGTCTCAAAGCACCGTCAGGCTGTTGTTCTCTACAATATGTCTTTTAGGGCTGTTAGCCTTTTGTTGTGTATAGTATGTCTCTAAGTGCTTTCAGGCTGTATTTCTGTACAGTATGTCTCCAAGCATTGTCTGGCTGTTGCTTTGTACAGTTTGTGGCTATGCATTGTTGGTAGTGCCTGTTGGTTTTGTGTGTGTATGTGTGTGTGTGTTTATGTGGGAGTTTGTGTGTGTGTATGTGTGTGCACTTGTGCCTGTGTGTTTGTTTGTACATTCCTGTATGTTCGTGTGTGCATATGTTAGACAACCATGGGACACAGAATTAAAATGGGCCGTGTTTTAGCACCACGGTACATTGGACCCATTTCTGCTGGTCAGATGGACCACCCAGTAACTGAGCCAGCGCCTGATTACTCAACACACCCCCTCCTTTCACCCGCAATCATCTCAGAAGTCGCTGCACGGCACTTTACGCTCAGTCTCACTTGGCAGATTTAGCGCTCCCACTGCGCGTGACAAAGGCGAAGTTGATTGGTTTATTAGTGGGTGGGGCTGCGAGCGCCGTACCAGGGGTTGTATATTTTGCTCGACTCAGTTGCAAATGGCAGGTGCTCTAATTGGCTCCGGAGAGTTTCCGCTGAGCGAATAAATGATGATGCAATGGCGCCAGTGGTGCTGGTCCTTGCGGGAGATGAGGTCTTGTTCTGGGGATTGTTTTTGCACCGCGTGTCTTAGCCCTCAACTAGTGCTAACACTGATTCAGATGTCATCAGCCACAAACCAACTGGACTGTAAACTTGCACTTACCTGGTTTATACAGTGATGTATGAATAAAATATTCAGATGTACCATGTTTTTAAGTAATGATTTCAGCTGTGGTATTTTGTCAGGTACTTCGATCTGGTCGAGAGGGTAACAGGGTAACTTGTGGGGTAACTGTGCAGTACCCTGACAGTGAGAACACTGGAGGAGGAGGTACAGTGCCTCGGTGTTTGTGTGTGTGCATATATGTGTGTGTGAGTGTGCATGTGTGTGTGTGTGTGTGTGTTAATGTGTATGCCTATATAAATGTATGAGCTGGAATACACAGTGCGTGAATATGAGGGAGAGAGAGAGAGGGAGAGAGGAAGAGAGGGAGGGAGAGAGAGGATAGAGGGAGAGAGAGATTCGGAGAGGAGGGCAAGACGGTGATTCCTGCTGACAGCTCAGGCTGTGGATTCGTGACTCTCTCTCCCTCCTGCCGGTTTCCTCTCGCAGTCAGAGCCTGTACAGACAGACGGACGGACAGACAGACAGCTCAGCAGCGTATTATTCATGTGTGGAGATTCGTGTGTGATGGCGTGAGGGCTGGATTCACAGGCTCCGGACAGACAGCTCACACAACCATCGCTGGAGTCACACACAAGTGATGTGACGTCATTCGGCTGCATCCTGTCACCTTCAGCAGGTCTGTACTGTGTGTCCGGCCATCATGTAACCTGCTTCATCCTGGCTGAAATGCACCGTTTGCCAGTCGGGATACACACCAATCACCAATCGCACACAACACACCAATCACCCACTGGATTCAAACCCACTACCTCCCTGTTGTGAGGTGATGATACCACACACTGTGCCACAGTCATGCTGTTACAGCATAATACTTCTCCGCTATTCTGTCCTCTAAACTTCAGCCGGTGTGATGTAACGTATTACCAAATCACAGGTACTGAAACTTTAAGTCAAAATCTACCTTTAGAAGTGTTTTTTTTCCTGGAAGGCTTTCAGATTGAGGGATATTTGGTTGTTTGCCTCCACATCTGTGTGATTAAAGAAATATGAAGATAAAAGATCAGCTGCACCCTGCGTGTGAGGCTCTTATTCCTGTTTCTCTCATATGAAACCATGACTCAGTCTATTCACTCTTCTCTCTACCTCCCTCTCTCTCTCTCTCTCTCTCTCTCTCTCTCTCATATTCTCATATCACCCATGTGTGGTTCTGCATTTGAGTCAGAATTAAGGCCTGACTGCACCGAGCCCAGAGCTCTGCCCTAATGAAATACAGTCTGAGTCGACGGAACGTTCCAGTGCGTCGCTACCCAGCTGCTGGCAATGTTAGCGCATCAGCAGACCGTCTGACCCTTCCGCCCTGTTCCCTCAATCCCTGCCCCACTCGCGGCTTTAAAGACTCACTCTGCGATTGTTGTTTAAAGAGTCACACAGTGATCCTGGTTTAAAGACTCACTCAGTGATTCCAGTTTTAAGACTCACTCAGTGATCCTGGTTTAAAGACTCACTCAGTGATTCCAGTTTAAAGACTCACTCAGTGATTCTGGTTTAAAGACACACAGTGATTCCAGTTTTAAGGCTCACTCAGTGATTCCGGTTTTAAGACTCACTCAGTGATCCTGGTTTGATTCAGTGATTTTAAAGACTCACTCAGTGATTCTGGTTTAAAGACACACAGTGATTCCAGTTTTAAGGCTCACTCAGTGATTCCGGTTTTAAGACTCACTCAGTGATCCTGGTTTAAAGACTCACTCAGTGATTCCAGTTTAAAGACTCATTCAGCGATTCTGGTTTAAAGACACACTTTGTGATTCTGGTTTGTAGACTCACTCTGTGGTTCTGGTTTAAAGACACACAGTGATTCTGGTTTCAAGACTCACTCAGTGATTCCTGTTTAAAGACTCATTCTGTGATTCTGGTTTAAAGACACACAGTGATTCCGGTTTAAAGACTCATTCAGTGATTCCGGTTTAAAGACCCACTCTGTAATTCTGGTTTAAAGACTCAGTGATTCTTGTTTAAGAACTCAGTGATTCTAGTTTAAAGACTAACTCAGTGATTCTGGTTTAAAGACTCACTCAGTGATTCGGGTTTAAAGACCCACTCAGTGTTTACGGTTTAAAGACTCATTCAGTGGTTCTGGTATAAAGACCCACTCTGTGATTCTGGTTTAAAGACTCTCTCAGTGATTTTGCTTTAAGGACTCAGTGATTTTGGTTCAAAGACACAGTGATTTCGGTGTAAAGATTCACACAGTGATTTTGGTTTAAATATTCCCCCAGTGATTTTGGTGTAAAGGCTTGCTCAGTGATTTTGGTTGAAATATTTACCCAGTGATTTTGGTGTAAAGGCTTACTCAGTGATTTTGGTTTAAAGATTCTCACAGTGATTTTGGTTAAAGATTCACACAGTGATTTTGGTGCAAAGGCTCGCTCGCTGATCTCGGTTTAAAGATTCAGTCAGTGATTTCAGGTTGAAGACTCATTCAATGATTGCAGTTGCCAAAGTTTTGCTGATTACAGCTGAGCACCTTCTTAGTGTCTCGCGTTATGTGCGTGCAGCCTGCGGCCTCCTGGTTGTGATGTTTGACTGGGAGCTGGAAAGTTGGTGATTCGAGCGCCTGCTTCCTTAGTAAGATCACTGCGTGGATAGGCCCATGCTTTTTCTTATCAACTGTAAGTTAAAAGCATCCGCTCAGCAATGGTCTTTGATGTTTTTAAACATCTTTGAACCAGTGTCTTGATACCCTGGACAAAAACATTCCCTTAACCTCCTGAGCGTTTGTTTCTGGTTGTGTTCGCACACTGCTGGTCTTGCAGTGTCAAATACATCAGAGGCAGCTAGACCCAGTACACGAGCCAAAACAATGGCTGACTATTCCTTTCAGTGCCTTACCTGGCATGCCAGTGATTAGTTTGTTTCCATGGCGATGAGCTGAGAAAAGAAGACAAAAACAGTGACAAGAATGAGAAGCAGAAAATGGAAAATGAGCAGAGGAGTATGTGGAACTTGTAAACAAATTTTTTTCCAAAAAGTGCATTAGATCAGGGTTTTATCATAATTGTTTGTGAGAGAGTAATTTTACACTGCCGCACTGTTTTTCTTGTTGTGAGCCAATAGCATTTCACTAAGAACAGACATGACTCAGATGTGCTTTAAGAAAGAGGTGAAATCAAAATCTGCTTTCACCTCAATTACGTCAATTGTGAATAAAATAAAAATGAAAATGTTTTAATGTCACGCTTTTTTCCGCTTAATTTTTATCAAGGGTGCCAATAATTCTGGACCTGACTGTATATGTTTATACGCATAGCTATTTGCAGCTTTAAATATAATTTTAACCCTCAGAGAGCTGAAATATTTTAAAAAATATATAAATTAAATTATCTTCTGCTGTTGAAAACCTATCATGTGGCAACTTGTTTAAAAGAGCTCCCCTGCGGGAGCAGCCCCCCTAACCCTAACCCTCCCCTGCGGGAGCTCTTTTAAACAAGTCGCCACCTGATAGGTCCTCAACAGCTTTGATTTTGATATCTTACATCATTGAGCAACAATAGCTGCATTTAGTGCTCTAAGGGTTAATTTGCTAATGGTAAGTTCTCAGGATAAAAGGAGGATGTGCAGTCAGATGTATTCACGCACTGCAATGCCTTTGCGTAAAAGCATTTCTTAATATGGTTCGTAACCAGACACCGTTCCTAATCTTTTTTTCAAAAACCGCTAGCCCTGTCTTCAGTTGTTCGGCGGTTGAGTAATGATCTCTAATGGATATGCAGAAAGGAGTCGCCAATTCCTGCGGCGTGGAATTCTGTTTAATTTCCAGCATTACAATATGGCTGCCCTCGGGTTTCTTTCACAGCCTGTGCTGGCAGCCATTCGGCGAGTGGGAATGCGTAACATCTCAAAATGACTCTCACCAGCACACTCATGCCAGATATTTATTTCAGTGGCGTAAGCAGAAAGCAGGAGATAAGAAAAACTTTGCTGCCGAAGTCTTTCAGGAATTCCAGTGGCGCAGTGTTCCAGGATCACACATCCTTAACCCACACTGTAATGGGTGCTAAAATTAATTTATTTTAGTTTATTGTCAAATTTTCTGATAATTTTAATGTATTAAATATATTGAATAATATGTTGTACATTTGTCTGTGCACTTGTGTGCATGGAAGCTGTTCAAATATACAGTACAAGTCAAAAGTTTGGACACACTTTGCTAATGTTACAGTACTCTGTTTTTTGAGAAATTTACATGGCCTAACTTCTCTATATAATCTCAAATGGAATCTCGTGGGAGGTAAACGGTCAGAAATATACTCAGTCAAAAAAGAAACTTCACACTCATAAATTTCTAAATATTTTTTGAAACTTAATACAAGAGATATTATTTTATTATTAGGGGTAAATGCGTTGTCAAAGACATCATGACACACAGCAACTCTGACGTGCACAAGCATGCAGCACGTGCGAGCGTACATCAAGGTAAAAGCATGTTTCCTCGTGTTCCTAGTCACGTGACCTTATGAGACACATGCAGTTGAGCCCACGTTAGCACGGTAGAGTGACATCTCGGAAAAACAAGTTCTTACAGTCAATTATCCGTTGATTTGCAATGCCACGACTGTCAAACATTCAACGTGAACGTGCCATTGGCATGCTGAATACGGGAACGTCGGTCACTGACGTTGCCAGGGTTATGGGATGCAGTCGACAGACTATCCATGATCTTCGGACACGTCTCCAACAAACTGGCACCACTGCGGACCGACCTCGTTCGGGTAGACCACGTGTGACGACGCAAGCAGAAGACCGACAAATCGTCTTACGTCATTGGCGTAATCGATTTCTCACTGCAACGTCCACTAAGAATGAATTGTTTAGAGGTCGTGTGACTGCCCAAACCATACGTAATCGCCTGCGCACTGCTCGTCTCCATGCACGTCGGCCATATCGTGGACCAATTTTAACCCAGTTACACAGACGTCAACGGCTTCTCTGGGCACAACGACATCTGAGATGGACTCAGCGTGATTGGAATAAGGTCATTTTTAGTGACGAATCCAGATTCACTTTGCACTTCGCTGATGGGAGAGTTAGAGTTTGGAGGAGACGTGGTGAACGCAACGCCCAGTGTTGTGTGCAGGAAGTGGACCGTTTTGGGGGCGGTAGTGTTATGGTTTGGGGTGCCTTTAATGGTCCTGCCCGTTCCCGACTGATGGTTGTTCAAGGAAACCAGGATACAGAGATCAAGTGCTCATTCCAGAGCTTTTGCCATTCATGGCAGCTCATGGCCCAGGTCTGACATTCCAACACGATAATGCCAGACCTCATACGGCCAATGTAACGCGGAATTTTCTTAGGAATGCTGGCATCAATGTCATGGAGTGGCCCTCAAGGTCTCCCGACCTTAATCCCATAGAACATGTATGGGATGTGTTGGGCAGAAGACTCCGTCAAGTAAGGAACCCTCCACAGAATTTGCAGGAACTTGGTGCCATGTTGGTTCAATTATGGCGACGCATCCCCCCAAGCTGTGTTCAGACGCATCATTCAATCCATGAGGAGACGTTGCGTCGCAGTTGTGAACGCTCATGGAGGGCATACGCGCTATTGACATGCTTTCATCAAGTTGTAACTTACCATTTTTACTCTCTTACATTTCCGTAGCATTTCCGGTGGAACTGGTTACATTATGAACATGATTTTTATGGTACTCCGTCCTTAATGGGTACAGAATGGAATGAAATCATTATTTAAAACCACTTTTCTTGTATGTTCAACTTATCGACCTCCAAACGAGTGTGAAGTTTCTTTTTTGACTGAGTATATAAAGAGAATAATTTACTTGTTTGAATGGAGTTCAAAGTTTTGGAATTCATATTTTGCTAAGTAAAAGGACAGCTCTTTCCATTTTCCAGTGGGCGAAATAAAGTCAAGCTGTTTTGGGACTTATTGGGCAAAAAGGTCGATGAAAATCAAACCGCAAGTGCAGCACATTTATAGGAACTTAGACAGGGCTGCGCAGCAGCAAACTCATTATAGCCATAAGACTGTCCCTATAAAAAAAAAAATTGTGAGTACGCTCAGCAGATATGACAACAGGTGCTGGTTAGTTTGATGAATTTAAGAATTAGATATTTTTTCCCTAAATAATGGGTGCTTATTTCTTTATTTGACATGTATTGTGAGAAAAAATGTGGGTATGTCTCAACTTTTGACTGGTACTGTATGTTTTTGTTTTGGAATATATTTGTCATTTTCACACAAAAATGTGTTATTTTGGTAATATTCAGTTTAGAGCACTGATGGTCTTTGTTTTGTTTTGTATACCGTATGTTCCATTAAAACCTTGCTGTTAAATTAAGAGTGCGCTGAAATTAGAGTATTATTTAAGTGTATTTGATATTTAGGTGTATGTGAATTTTGGTGCATTTAAAAAATGTTTAATGCATTATTACAGTAGTCTCCCATAGTTACAGAAACAGATAAATCAAGGATGCCAGAACATTCTCTCTCTCTCTCTCTCTGTGTCTCTCGCTCTCTCTATCTCCCTCTCTCTCCCTCTTTCTGTCAGTGTGAATGTTTTTAGGGAACATGTTTGTACCGCCTAAAGTGCAGCTCGGCTTAGAGGAGAGTCCTGTACTGCATGGGCCCAGTGAGCTTGTCAGGTAACTGTGCAGATTACCTGTAGGGTTAACTGTGCAGATTACCTGTGGGGTTACCTATGCGGATTACCTGTGGGGTTACCTGTGCAGATTACCTGTGGGCTTACCTGTGCAGATTATCTGTGGGGTTACCTGTGCGGATTACCTGTGGGGTTACCTGTGCAGATTACCTGTGGGGTTACCTGTGCAGATTACCTGTAGGGTTAACTGTGCAGATTACCTGTGGGGTTACCTGTGCGGATTACCTGTGGGGTTAACTGTGCAGATTACCTGTAGGGTTAACTGTGTAGATTACCTTTGGGGTTACCTCTGCGGATTACCTGTGGGGTTACCTGTGCAGATTACCTGTGGGGTTACCTGTGCAGATTACCTGTAGGGTTAACTGTGCGGATTACCTGTGGGGTTACCTGTGCAGATTACCTGTGGGGTTACCTGTGCAGATTACCTGTAGGGTAAACTGTGCAGATTACCTGTGGGGTTACCTGTGCAGATTACCTGTGGGGTTAACTGTACAGATTACCTTTGGGGTTACCTATGCAGATTACCTGTGGGGTAACCTGTGCTGATTACCTGTGCGGATTACCTTTGGGGTTACCTGTGCCGAATACCTATGGGGTTACCTGTGCAGATTAACCGTGAGGATCACCTGTAGGGTAAACTGTGCAGATTACCTGTGGGGTTACCTGTGCGGATTACCTGTGGGGTTACCTGTGCTGAATACCTGTGGGGTTACCTGTGAAGATTACCTGTGGCGTTACCTGTGCCGATTACCTGTTGGGTTACCTGTGCGGATTACCTGTGCAGATTACCTGTGGGGTTACCTGTGCCTCGCGTGACAGTGCACGTTCACAAGTGCTGTGACTGCATGCGCTTTTCGTTACCCCTTGTAGGCTGCTTGCATATCTGTTCAGGATTAAGCAGTGAAACCGTGTTACACAGCAAACGCTAGCCAGTGGGTGTGTCCAAGTACTCCGGGGGTGTGTCCTAATACTCCAGGAGGTGTGTCCTCCTCTTCACCACTCCCTTCCTTCTTATCATGATATGTGCGGAGGGAAGAGAAGAGTTCTTTTTGCGCATTGGGACGAAGCCTAGATCAGCGGCAGGTTTTCTAGGGCTGAATCAATTTCAGGTCTTCCACGTGCTTGCAGTCTGGAGGACTCGGCCATAGTTTGTGCGAGTGTGTGTGTGTGTGTGTGTGTGTGCGCGCGCGTGTGTGCATGTGTGTGTGTTCATGTTACACTGATGGAGTGTGTGCACCTGGAGTCCGGAGTGGTTGGGGCCACTCAATTCTGTGATTAATCCAGGCCGTGAGGGTCACCCTTCTTCAGAGTGTGCTGCCACTTTTGCAGCTTTGCTTTTACGAGCAGCTTCTTCTTTCACACGAGTCGTGAACGAGCTGCTGGTCCGCTCATGGAGGACAGTGTGAGATTACTGACCTGAGAACTGTGCCCTTAATCACTCTGGCCAAATTACACCCCCCTAGGCCCCCGTCAAATGAGTGATTTCCCCCAAATGAGACTGGGCGTATTTGCTGATTCACTTACAGTGTTCTATGCAATGTATTCTCGTTTGTATAAGACACTTTGTTGTATTTGATTGATTCATAATGAAAGATTCCTTCATGTCGTTGTGCTTGCTAAATGTTTCATAATTAATTTACTGCTCCCACAGTTAAATGTCATTCCAAGTAGGTAAAACTTAAAAGTGCAGCCCTTATTAAAATTATTTATTACTTAATTGTAGTTATTTTAATTAATGAGAGGGAAGGGAAGTGGAATTTGTTTGGGAAATGGGAAACAAGCAGCTTTGGGATATTTGGGTGAGTTGTTTACATTTAAATGTAATAGGGCATAGCCCTCATTAGCATAGACACTCCCATGCATATCAGACACTGCTCCGCCCCTCTGGTAGGAGGGGCCATTTAAGCTGCTCCTCTGCCCATCCCCTGCTGCAAAAACACGCCTCTGCCTGCTGCTGCACTGCATCACTCTGCCCTGCTGATTGTTAACTCTCCTCCTCCACTCCAGCAGCCGGCTGTGGGCTCAGAGAGAGGTCTGCAGTATCCTGAAGCTCCCCGTCGTCTTCTCCCTCTGCTCAGGCTGCAGGGTTTATCTGCGTCACAGATTAGAGGCCAAACTTTCTTTGTATATGTTTGTTAAAACTACAGTTACCTATTTACATGTGAGGTGACTGAGTAAACTGTGTTTATCTAATTATTCATGCGCTTGTGTGGCTGCATTGTGGTAGGATTGTGCAGCTGCAGTTTAATATGGAGGCGAGGCAATCAGGGCTGATTCTTGTATTAAAAAGCTTCACTATTAGTCGAGTATTTGGGTAACGTGTGATAATTTTCATCATTAGCGTAATCTCTTCAAGATTAAATCCTGTGCACTGTTCCTCCCTTTCAGCACAGCTGCTGGTATATTTATGTTTCCCGCATCTTGTTTAAAATTGTGCAGTTTGGTGTTTTATAAGGAACTGAAAGTGCTAAAAGTATCATCTTTGAGGCAGTAGCTTTGAAAGTGAAGGAGGTACAGGGTTTAAAAGGGGTAGAAAGAATTCCTCGACTCCGAGCAAGAAATGTGTTTACCAAACATCTCGGCTCGGAAGTATTTGGCCTCCTCCTAGATTTCTCTTGCAGGGTGATTTTTTTTGAAACTATGTTATTCAGACTGACAGTTTAATAAGATTTTACTTTTATGGGCACTGATGAATTTGTACTGGTTGAATAATGCCAGTAATATGTCCGATAATTGATTTATTTAAAAAAAAAACATCACATAATAAATGCCCCTTGTCTGGAGGCGATCTCTCCATGCAGCTAATTAGTTGCTTGGTTCATTTCCATAATGGCTTTTGGCCTGGATGGAACAGAATATTGATATATAGCCCAGACAATGGAAATGCATCTCTTTACCTCTTCGCTCAGAGAGGAAGAATATCCTTCTGATTGTATTAATTCTGAATTCACTGTACAGTATATTACATTATTTTGCTGTTACCCTACATTAAGTCTAGGAAAGGTGGCAGGAGGTCTGTTGTGATTAATATTTCTGCGTTTGCAGTATTATGAAATATGTGGTGTCCTTTGATCTGAATATTTAATGGCTGCAGGATGCCCGTAGTGAAAGCGTTTTGTTACTTTAACTTTAACTCCATGTCTTATTTCTGGGCTGCTGGGGTAAAGCTGTTGCCTGAGTAAGGGATAATGTAGAGCGAGCCGGTTACTATAGAGAAATAAACCCCATCAGGGTGATGTAGGACCCCGACGCTTCGCTTTATTTCTCTATAGTGACCGGCTCGCTCAACATTATCCCGCTTATTACACGGCTACTCACTAAAGAAATCAAAAGTTTGGCAAAAAATGTTGATCTAAATATGATTTTATTGATTTACAAAAGTTTTCATTGCTTCTGCTTGAAAAAATAGTCCGCTGCTTGAAAAAATAGTCCGTTCGTTTAACTACGGTTGGAACTGTAACTGTAAACAACGGAAACTCCGAAGCGAAGATTAGCTTAGATCAGAAGCGTCCATAGCAACGGTCTGCAATTCATAGCAACGGTCTGCTATACAGAAATAACAGACCTTAGAATGTTGTAATTGACCAATCAGGATCGAGCATTTGACAATGCCGTGTAGTAAAGTGAAGTAATATGCCCGACTATTTTGTTTCTTCGTCCAACGTGATGGTCTCTCTGTAGCCTGTATTCACAGAGCCCTTTAAAGGCAGTTCAGTACTGATCTCAGAACAGTCTCCCCTGCTTACCTCCTCATCGGTTCACACTGAGCAGAAAAGGCAGAAGTGGTCTTGGAACCTTTATGAGCTGTATCTCCCTGTGTCTCCTCGCTGACAGTGGAGTGTCTGATTGCTGAGTGTAGATTTGCAGACCCTGAACTCTGTGACTCCATAAACGGACCAATCAGCAGCCATGGCTTGCAGGCTGGTGTCTTCACTCTCAGTCAGATTCCACAGAGTTTTACCTGGTGCGGCCTCGTGGGTAGAATTCTTAAATGGGACTTAGATGGTTATCAATTCGAGCCCCTGTGTTGCCACTGTAAAATCAGTGCTGTTGGTGGGCAGGTGAGCTAGACCCTTAACCCCATACTGCCCTGCTGAGACTAATCAACTGTAAGCTGCATTGGATAAATAACTGTAATGTGCAGTGATATAACGGGTGCAAATCCCAGAGTGCAGTTTTTTCCTCCACTTGTTTCCTCCCCTCCTTTCCTTAATGGAGCCGAGGGTAGGATACAAGGTGGTAATGCACTGTGGGAGGATACTTCAGGACACACCCTCTCAGCTGATCTTTCCTGTATTCTGTGCTGATCTTCTCTGAACACCTGCATTCATTTTCCTTGATTGTGTCAGCTCCCCTCGTGTCCCTGTGTTAATGGTCCTTGTGTGCCTCTACTGAACATCCTTGAGCACCTGCGTTGATCCTGTCCACCTACCTGTGTTACTCATTCCTGCTCACCTGTGTTAGTCTCCACTGACTGTGTTAATGGTGTCAGTGCGCCCATGTTAATGGTCCCCACACACCTGTGTTAATGGTTCCCACGCGCCTGTGTTAATGGTTCCTGCACACCTGTGTTAATGGTTCCCTGTACGCCTGTGTTAATGGTTCCCGCACACCTGTGTTAATGGTTCCCTGTGTGCCTGTGTTAATGGTCCCCGCACACCTGTGTTAATGGTTCCCTGTGCGCCTGTGTTAATGGTTCCCTGTGCGCCTGTGTTAATGGTCCCCGCACACCTGTGTTAATTGTTCCTGCGCACCTTTGTTAGTGGTTCCCTGTGCGCCTGTGTTAGTGGTCCCTGTGCGTCTGTGTTAATGGCCCCCGCACACCTGTGTTAATGGTTCCCGCGCACCTTTGTTAGTGGTCCCCATGCGGCTGTGTTAATGGTTCCCGCGCACCTGTGTTAATTGTTCCTGCAAACCTGTGTTAATGGTTCCTGCACACCTGAGTTAATGCTCCCCACGCGCCCGTGTTAGTGGTCCCCTTGCGGCTGTGTTAATGGTTTCCGCACACCTGTGTTAATGGTTCCCTGTGCGCCTGTGTTAATGGTTCCCGCACACCTGTGTTAATGGTTCCCTGTGCGCCTGTGTTAATGGTTCCCGCGTACCTGTGTTAATGGTTCCCGCACACCTGTGTTAGTGGTCCCTGCGCGGCTGTGTTAATGGTCCCCGCACACCTGTGTTAATGGTTCCGGCGCACCTTTGTTAGTGGTCCCCTGTGCGCCTGCGTTAGTGGTCCCTGTGCGGCTGTGTTAATGGTTCCTTTGCACACCTGTGTTAATGGTCCCCACGCACCTTTGTTAGTGGTCCCCGCGCAGCTGTGTTAATGGTTCCTGCACACCTGTGTTAATTGTTCCTGCAAACCTGTGTTAATGGTCCCCGCACACCTGTGTTAATGGTTCCCGTGCACCTTTGTTAGTGGTCCCCGTGCGGCTGTGTTAATGGTTCCTGCACACCTGTGTTAATGGTTCCTGCGCACCTTTGTTAGTGGTCCCCTGTGCGCCTGTGTTAGTGGTCCCCTTGCGGCTGTGTTAATGGTTCCCGCACACCTGTGTTAATTGTTCCTGCAAACCTGTGTTAATGGTTCCTGCACACCTGAGTTAATGGTCCCCGCGCGCCTGTGTTACTGGTCCCCATGCGGCTGTGTTAATGGTTCCTGCACACCTGTGTTAATGGTTCCTTCGCACTCTTCCTCTTTCCTCCGCATCACTCTGTCCTCACCTGTCCGCCTTCCTGCTCTCAGGCTTTGCTGATTAAAAGGCCCGTTACCTGGCAACCGGAGGGAACTGCTTGCTGATGTCACAGGAGTGATATTTTTAATCACTGAGGGCGAGTCGACTCTGACTTTATACATCTCCCTTCCTCTCTCTTTCTGCAGATATCTTGTCATTTTTGAAGAGTCAGTTCCTGCTGCACCTTAATTTCATAATATTCAGGATGACTAGTGTGTCCACATCTTTTCTGCCACGTTTATTTAAGCAATGACAATGAAAGTGTACAGAAAATATATTTTTAAAATTCCATTTCTTCTTTGACTGACAAGTCATATATCAAAACATTTAAAAAATTATGGAGTGGTGGGCTGGAAGCAAATCACTAAATGGTACGTAACATATCATGTTGAGAATTCATCTTTAAATATAAAACCTATAATGAAAAAAAGGCTGGTGATTCTTTGTAAATCAATTTGATCGTCCTCATGAACAAACCCTTTCCTCCTCATTGACTTTGCCTTTTTGCTTTACCAAACTTTAGCCCAAACAAACTACAAAGATCATCAAATTATCACACAAATAACCCTTTTTTTGGTGCCATGCAGTCTGGCTTTTTTCATCATTACCTTTTGCACACACCAAGTGGGCACCATTAGTCTGGAGAACGTGCCTCTGACCTCTTCTGTTCTTTATTCTCTAAATTGTTCTGACTCGTCACAAAGTAAGGTTTTTCGCAAAAATATGCGTATGGTTGTGGGTAAAAGAGGATCACGAGTTTAAGGGTTTGTTTTTTTTACCCCGTTATTCATATTTGTTCTACAATGTTCCAGGTAACAAGCCTATGCCCAGACGCCTCTAAAAATCGTCCGTTCAAGAAAAACACCTGGGTTTGCCCTTTTCACAGCTGCTGTTAGTCAGGACGAGCTAATTAAGCTGATGCCTTCACCTGCGAAGCTCTCTGTTCGACCTGTGTCCGAAGTGACTGATGTTCCGCAAATTTAGCAGGATGTGAGCATGTTTGTTGATGGATGGTGACTTATTTCCACCCGTTACATCATGTCGTTATACACCCAGGGGAGCGTGGCGAGCAGTCCGTGTCATTGTGTGAGGACGATGACTTCAGTATTGACAGCCCTGTAAGTTTGGGTCGGTCTGTGTGTTTGGCTATGCTGATTTACATTATTTCCAGTTTCCTTTTTGTCCAGCATCTCCCAGAGGTGTAAGTTTTGTTTTCAGTTACTGAGTGCTGGCTTCAATCCAGTGGCTATGCAATACGGGAAAGTTATTTGGGAAGTTGTCCAGAGCCTGGGCTCTACATCACTGAAAAGTAGCTTTTTGTCGATATGACATGAGTTGTTACCGGATGATGTGTTTACGTGGTTTCTTCTGTGGTCTTTTTTCCTGGAACATGGCATTGTGGGATAGAGGGCAGGCAGCGGGAGTCCTTAAATGAGCCCCATCAAATTTTCATTCCTTTTCGGCCCAGTGCACATTTCCCTGGGGAACACGCAAAGTGGCAGATCACTGGGAAACTGCCCCGGGATTGCATTGGAAACTGCCCCAACATCGCGTAGTAAACTGCCCCGGGATCACTGGAAACTGCCCTGGGATCGCTGTGAAACTGCCCTGGGATCACTAGGTAGCTACCCCAGGTTCACTGTGAAACTGCCCCGGGATCACTGTGAAACTGCCCCGGGATCACTGTGAAACTGCCCCGGGATCACTGGGTAACTGCCCCAGGTTTACTGTGAAACTGCCCCAGGATCACTGTGAAACTGCCCCGGGATCACTGGGTAACTGCCCCAGGTTCACTGTGAAACTGCCCCGGGATCACTGTGAAACTGCCCTGGAATCACTGTGAAACTGCCCCGGAATCACTGTGAAACTGCCCCGGGATCACTGTGAAACTGCCCTGGGATTGCTGTTAAACTGCCCCGGGATCACTGTGAAATTGCCCCAGGGTCACTGTGAAACTGCCCCGGGATCACTGGGTAACTGCCCCAGGTTCACTGTGAAACTGCCCCGGGATCACTGGGTAACTGCCCCAGGTTCACTGTGAAACTGCCCCAGGATCACCGGGAAACTGCCCCGGGCTCACTGGATTTGCATAATTAAAGTGGCATATTTGTATGCGGGGGACTGGGACCGGCATCACAGACGTGACACAAACACAGAGCCTGCAGCCCTTCAGATGATGTGTCTAAGTGTGGCAGCGACCAGATATAAATGTGCTGCTTTTGCCATAAATGCACAGATACGAAAATTAAATTTACCTGCACAAGCCAACTATAAATTTATTGTATTTATAATACTCCTCATCGTAATTTTACCAACAGTTGTAATAGTAACACAAATTGACACTCTTATATGGCCATATGTTGAGAAAAGTGCTTAAATGGTGGTTAAGACCTGCGTCACCGATAGAGGTAAGTACTCAGAAACCAAAACAACTGATCGATTTTACTCTTTCCATGCCTGTTATGGTCCTCAGATTGGTGGTTTCTGAGTACTTGTAGCTTATTCATGGCTTAATGTTGATGTCAACCCCAGTTTCCGCTCTTCATTTCACATTTCAGTGATTTATCTCACATTTTATAATCCAAGTTGATTAGACTAAGTGGGGGCCAATACCCACTGAAGCTGTGTGTGGTTATGGGTCTAATTCAAGGGCCCAACAGCCTCACCGGACGCATTGTGACTACACTGGGGCTTGCACTGGCTGTATAATTGTGATGATAGTAGTGGAATTACAAATACTAATTTAAAATAATAATGATAATAATAATAAATTAAAAATTATTTTGACATCAATTTATTATATAAATGCAATGCTCTGCTTTCATTGATTTCCCCATCAGCTAGCTAAAGTGAGAGAGGAAGAGAGAGAGACAGAGTAGGAGAGAGAGAAGGAGCAAGAGCAGGTATTCAAAGGTTAAAGGACCACTGCCCGCAGCACCTGGCTATTTCGGGTAACTTCAGGATTCAAACAGTAGATGTCATTGAACCACCCCTTTTCCTCGAATGACTCATCCCTGAGTAATTACTTACCTTTAATTAACCTGACAGGTCCACATTAGGTGGATATCAGAGACCCGCTGGTCGGGTTGTAGCTCAATATACAGTCACACCATGTGCTTTAAAATCTTCAGTGTTACGATAAACTCCTACGGACAACACTGTGTCCCTTATTGGGCTCACATTTACCCTTTCCTTAGTCGAATCAACGTTGGGGGTTTTACAGCACAGCTTTCTCCAAATGAGTGTCACAACGTCATATTATTGATTTGACATAGGAAAGAAAGCTAACTTAGCATTTTTGTTGCGAGCCTTTAGGTTCCATATTTGGTTCCGTTGGCTGTGATGGACAGCTGGACTAATTGCATTAGCAGCATGTGGGACAACGTCTGTTGCGGGGCTGTTTAATATCTCCGAGCAGGTAGGGCAGGAACAGGCCTTGTGTCTGGAAGCACATCAGGCGTCCAAGCTCTGCAGGGTACCATTTCATTAATTAAATTAAGGAAACAACCACTAACCCAAATGGGCTTTTATATGAATCAAAAACTTTCTTGTAACAAATGATCAAATGAGCCATAATGGATTCGGAAAGTGGTGTCTGTTTGCATTTTTAATGTCGAGCCACAGAAATATGCTAGCAGTGTGCTTTAGTGTTGAGCCAGTTGTTCTTTAGCACTGAGGAAAAATTAGACAAAAGACTTTGCCTCGAAAGACCCAAGAAACTGTCCCTCCTACCGTTCAGTCATGGTCCGTTTGTTTTTCTGTCATAAGGCAGAGGTTTTGGGTTGGAATCTGGCTGGCTGTCTATATGCAGCTTACATTTTCTGCCTGTGTTAGTGTGAGTTTATTTGGAGTACTCCAGTTTCCCTCCAGCTGAAAGATGGTATAAATGCTATTAAACAACATTCCAACAACATTGTAAAAATGTTTTGCGTTCGCTTGATGGCTTTTTAAAGATATATTGTCAATATGCTTTCATTAACCTCACAGTATATTGTTCTGAGATTTGCAAGCTAATATGAAATGTTTTCTCAATGTTACTGAAATGTTCTCTCAGCGTTACACATTGCTGCGATGTGGCTGAAACATTATGAGTGTTTTGTGTTTGGCTGGTAATTTCCCAAGTGTCAGACTAAACTTGTTAGATTTCCACAAACATCTTTCTGAGGGAAACGCTTCAGCTCCTCTTGTGTTGAATGATGATCCCCGCGAGTCTGTCTGCTTCGGCTCACACGCCGCTCTGACTGGCCTGTCAGTAGTGAGAGCAACAGTCTTCTCCTGCCCTGCAAACAAAATCTTTACAAGCATTCAAGTCTAAAATCATATTTTTGTCTCTGAAGTAGAATCTATCAGGTCATTATAAGTTACTGCGTGCTAAACAAATCAGATTTTTTTTGCCCCTGGGGAAAATCTGTCTGACATCTTTGGCTGTATTTTGTGCCTTATTTAGTAAAAAAAAAAAAAAACAGTTATAAAGGGATTCTTGGTCTAAATTTAGGACTAAACTGCTTGTTTATAATAACTTGTTTTTATTTATTTTTCCAGTCTGCTGAAGGGAGGGCAGCTGCTGTAGGTGAGGAATATAAACACTGGGAGAGTGTTGTTTGGCCAACAGTTTATTTAGGTCCCACAATTTTGATTTTCCCTTCTGGATTCAGCCCGTCGCCCTGATACACAGTGTGTGTGTTACATTTTATCACTTCCTCCTGCAGTTCCAGTGGTGCCTCCTGAGCTGCTGGTTTTTCTCTTGCGTTGTGTTTTTAAAGCGATCTCTCGGCCACACAAACAGACACAAATCACCCAGGTGACCTCACACGTGCAGCAGATCTCTGCTCCACAACATTCTCAAATAGTACTAAAGAAAAAAAGTAGCATTTTGCAGTAATGCATTATAAGTGTGAATAGGGGAGACTGGGGTCCGATGAGCCATGGGGACCAATGAGCCATACCACTATTTTGCGATCAATCGATGACAGAGCTGCTTAAAATAGGCAAAATATTTGACCATTGACTAATGAGTCATGGGGATAAATGAGCCATTTCACTATTTTGCCTATTTTAAACACCTTTGGCATCGATTGATCGCAAAATAGTGATATGGCTCATTGGTCCCCATGGCTCACCGGACCCCAGTCTCCCCTACATGCAAATAGACCCGCAGGAATTTTAATATATTGCACTGCAGAGATTAATATGTTATGAGGACAAAGTTTCAGCTGCATCCGCAAAATATGGCTTTAATATGAAGTACAGCGCCCTCCATAATTATTGGCACCCCTGGTTAAGATGTGTTAAAAGCCTTAAAATAAATTCAATTTTTATTGCAGAAGCACTCTCACACTGAAAATTGTAGAAAATTGTAACCTTCAACTCAAGTGAATTTTAAGGGAAAAAAAAAATCCCTGACTAAGAAATAATTATTTTTCATAAAATCACCTGTTCCACAATTATTGGCACCCCGAACAATTCCTAGGAAATAAATGTAATTGAAGTATTTCTGTCACTTCTACAGTAGTTTACAAAGTTGATCAGAGTATCTAGGAACATTTAATTAGTGATTCATCACTTCCTGTTTCCCTTGGGTATAAATATGATGTGACACAGAGGCCATTTCTCTTATCCACTCTTCAACATGGGAAAGACAAAGGAACACACCATTCAAGTAAGGCAGATGTGTGTCGACCTTCACAAGTCAGGCAATGGCTACAAGAAAATAGCCACTCGCCTGCACCTGCCCATATCTACTGTCAGAGGAATCATTAAGAAGTTTAAAACAACTGGAACAGTGGCAAACAGGCCTGGACGAGGGCCTTAAGGTTATTTTGCCACCACGCACAGTAAGGAGGATGGTAAGAGAAATAAAAAAGTTCTCCAAAGCTCACTGTTAAAGAATTGCAATAAATGGTAGCATCTTGGGCTCACAAAGTCTCCAAAACAACCATCAGGCGCTATCTACATGCCAACAAGCTGTTTGGGAGGCATGCACGGAAAAACCTTTTCTCACTCACAATCATAAACATAAGCGTCTGGAGTTAGCTAAGCGGTACTGGGACTTCAACTGAGACTGTGTGCTTTGGTCAGATGAGACCAAGATAGAGCTTTTTGGCAACAAACACTCTAAGTGGGTCTGGCGGAACACAAAAGATGAGTATGCAGAAAAAGCACCTCATGCCCACTGTGAAGTATGGGGAGGATCGGTGATGCTGTGGGCCTGTTTCTCTTCCAGAGGCCCTGGGAACCTTGTTAGGGTGCATGGCATCATGAACTCTTTGAAATACCAGGACATTTTAAATCAAAATCTGGTGGCCTCTGCCTGAAAGCTGAAGATGGGTCGTCACTGGGTCTTTCAGCAAGATAATGACCCTAAACATGTGGCCAAATCTACACAGAAATGGTTCACCAGACACAGAATCAAGCTCCTCCCATGGCCATCTCAGTCCCCAGACCTCAACCCCATTGAAAACCTGTGGAGTGAGCTGAAAAGGAGAGTGCAGAGGAGAGGACCCAGGTCGCTGGATGATTTAGAGAGATTGTGCAAAGAGGAATGGTTGAAGATCCTTCTTTCTGTATTCTCCCATCTTGTGAAACATTATAGGAGAAGATTAGGTGCTGTTTTGTTGGCAAAAGGGGGTTGTACAGAGTATTAACATCAGGGGTGCTAATAATTGTGGCACACATGATTTGATGTAAAGAATTATTTCTTAATGTGATTTTTTTTTCCCACTGAATAAATGCACTTGAATTAAAGGTTGGATTTTCCTCTTTTTTTCATTGTGGTCCTATATTATTTAGAAAAAAACTGAATTTATTAGAAGCTAAACAACACATCTTAACCAGGGGTGCCAATAATTATTGAGGGCGCTGTATCTAAACCACACATGCAATAATTAAATCTGTCCGTAGCTGGTATTTATGGATGTGTTTTTGATGATTTGCACCATATTTATCATTGCATATATATATTTTTTTTATAGATGTGCGTATTTTCAGCATCTTGCATTGGACTCATTTTCAATCAGGTTTCGCATTCATACACCCTTCCAGATTTCGGCGTGTCTCGTATCTGCAGTGTGTGTATTAATGTGCAGTTTCTGTGGAAACACTGTAATTATGAGGGATAATTATCAGTGTTGTGCTGTGGGGATGGGCTCTACATGGCCTCTGGCGTTGGCTGTTTTCTGCTCAGCTCAAGTGTTAATTGTGGGAACAGGAGATTCCGTGTAATGCTGGGGAGCAGGAGGTGACGGGCGAAACGCAGACAGAAGGGCCTCTTGGGGCAGTAATGTGTACTGGACCCAGACGTGAGATCATCGCCCCAACCCCACAGGTGCAGGAAGCTGAAGTCAATGAGGTAGGGAACAGTGGTGAGAATCAGAAGTTTGAGAACTGGAGTTAGGGGACAGGAGCCGGGGAACCGGAGTTTGGGATTTAGAGTTGGGGAACAGGAGTTTTGGAACAGGAGCTGGGAAATTCCCAAAACTACCTTGAGCGGGTAAACCTGAGAGTGTTGTTTGCAGAACTATTTCCTCCGAGTGCGTTTGAACGATAAACTTGTGGATCCCCATCTGGTGTGCGTATGACTGTTGTTGCTTCAAACCAACATTTTAACCACTTAAACTGATGTTTGCTTGATTTTTTTCTGAAGTAGGTTCAAAGTTATTAAAAAGTTTTTTTGACCGTATTATTGGACAATGCCACCTGCATGTTCTGTATCTGCTGGATGCAGTGGTTTGCTGAAGTTACACAAATGAACATTTTTGGGTAATTTGGGTAAAATTCACCGGGAAATATTTGGGATCTTTCGAAGCCTTGGAGTCCCCACTAGAATTTAAAGGCAATCAAGCTATTTATGCGCATCTTGGCCGTGGAGCGTTACAACTGGTCCGCTCGATTGTAGCCGCAGCACAAGGCCCGTTTTGTTGATGATTGCAGGTTGTTTAAATATACAATTGAGCTGGATGTACAATTAGCTTCCTTGCTTGAGAGAATCGTAATATCTGTGTGAAATTTGCTGTATTTTAATGTAATTTGCATAGAAATGTAGTGATCTAGTAAAAAAATTTCCATGGTAAGCCATCCTTTTTTTGTGTTCAGATCATGGATAAAAGATTGCTGAACACACTGAGACAGCATTTAAGTCTTTTTCAACGTTGTATTTTATTTTATGCAAGGAAATTCTCAAAAAAGGCGTAAATAAAAATTTCGGGTTGACCAAGAAACATACTGTAAGGGCTATTTATCCTATATTTCTGCCCATTAAACTTAATTTTCATAAAAATATGTTTGTTACATTACTTTGGTGTCTGCAAATGGTTCCCCATGGTGAATAAATCCAAATAAATCTTTGTGGCTTATTTATTATATGCCGATTTCAGGACGGCCACAAGATGACAGCACTGTTACTCCCAGGTTTCCATGGTAACCATATATATTTATTGTTATTTTGCATATGTAGACATAGATCTTCATTTATGCCAAATATCTAAGTCATACCAACGTTAGAATTAAAATGGCACGATTGCCTTTAAAATGGGCCTAAAGTTCTACAAGTCTGAATATTAAGTTACCAGATTTGATGGACCCATGTATGGGATTGCAAAGTTGGAGGGTCAGGAGCAAAGGTTATAATAAACTCATGTTCCTTCAGTTCCCACCATGCCCTTCCCTCCTTTGTCTTGCATCATTTCCTGTCCTCCTTCATGGGACGGAGCGGAGTCTGTCTCACACAGTAGCGCTGGTCACCATGGACACTATCCACTCAACAGTCTGTTACCACGGAGACTATTGGCCCCTACCATTTTGCAGCATTAGTGGCAGTCTGCAACCTCGGAGAGCATCGACCTTCCTCGTACTGTACCGCTGGTCTGTAACCATGGTGACCGCTGACCTGCACCGTGTGCTGTTTGAGTGTTGGTTTGTTACTGAAGAAACCCTGAACCCACCGTTCTGCTCCCACTGGAGAACACTCACCCAAGCCATTATGCAGCATGAGTTCTGGGTTGTTACTATGGAAACCAGCAGCCCTCTCATTACACTGCCGCTAGTCTGTAACCATGGAGACCACCAGCCCATACCATTCACTGCTTTAATGTTGGTTTGTAACCGTGGGGACTGCCTACCCACGCAACACTACTCCTAAATCTTGGACTGTAACCATGGAGACATTTCATCATCAATTGCTTATCAGATGAAGAACTGGTTTGCCTCATGATTCCAGCATAAAATTTGCAATTTTCCCATATTTGTGCTTTTTAATTGGAGTAAAATAGAACTGATCAGCTGCAACATGAAAAGCACATGATATGGTGTAGGTCCGCCTTGTACCGCAAAAACAGCCTCGTCAGACCGATGTCCACTTTAACTCCTGGCCCCGGGGTTTTCCAGCAGAACATCTCCCAGAGTATCACACTCCCTCCACCAGCTTGTCTTTTTCCCACAGCGCATCATGGTGCCGCCTCTGCCCGTGTGAATGCTGCACGCCTCTGCCCGTGTGAATGCTGCACGCCTCTGCCCGTGTGAATGCTGCACGCCTCTGCCCGTGTGAATGCTGCACGCCTCTGCCCGTGTGAATGCTGCACGCCTCTGCCCGTGTGAATGCTGCACGCCTCTGCCCGTGTGAATGCTGCACGCCTCTGTCCGTGTGAATGCTGCACAGCTCTGCCCGTGTGAATGCTGCACACCTCTGCCCGTGTGAATGCTGCACAGCTCTGCCCGTGTGAATGCTGCACGCCTCTGCCCGTGTGAATGCTGCACGCCTCTGCCCATGTGAATGCTGCACGCCTCTGCCCGTGTGAATGCTGCACATGTACCTGGCCGATGCACATGACATAGAGGAAAAGGTGACCTTCTTCAACTGCCCCAAGATCCAGTTTTGATTCTCATGTGCACATTGCAGGTGTCGCTGACGGTGGACCGGAGCTAGAAGCGTACTCTGATTGGTCTGCGGCTTCAAAGTGCCGTACACAGCAGAGTGCAGTGCTTGGTGTGATCTGCCACTGTTCTCACATCAGCATCATTAAAATTCTCTTGTGTCACTGCAGCCCGTCTGCTGTTTTGGACCTGACAGGATAGCTGTTGTTGCCCGTGTGCATTGATGAATGGTGCACAGCCCCATGTCGCGGGTTCATGGTTTGTCTCTCCTTGTCCCTCCTTGGACCGCTGTCAGTCGCTACTCACCGCTGCTGACTGGTGGCATCCCAGAAGCCGTGCGACTTCGAAAACGTTCTTACCCACTCGACTGGCCTTAACAATTTGGCCTTTGTAAAAGCCAGGTCCTATTTCTCCCACATCCAACACAATGACTAAGAGAACTGACTTTTTACTGACTGTTGACTTACCATCTAAGGTCTGTCTGTAGACTTTGACATGGGCCATTGTAACAGGTGATCAATCTTACCTGTTATCTCTGTGAGCAGTTGTCATGTTTTGGCTCATCGATGCGTACTTACAAGGTTTTCCTGTTTTCACAAAGTCATGTGACTTGCAGACTTCATTGTATTTTTTTGGCTGTTATTTTCCATCTATTCAGTTTATAATACAGAGGTTTGGAATCAGGAATCAGCTCTGCTAATGGAAGACCTCCATTAGATCAGCTGATTTTTATCCCCCCGGCATATAGTGCGGGGGAATATAGTCATGGGTGCGGTTGTTTGTCCGCCCGTCCGTCCATCTGTGAACATTTTGTTTCCGGAGCATAACTTGAAAACCGTTCAATATTTTTTAAAACAACTTGGGCTGCACATTAATCATGACCGGAAGTGGTGCCTTTTGCTAATCTGAAGTTGATGAATTTTGTATTTTTTCTGGTTTCCATGGAAACATTTTGAACTCAGAATTTTAGGGGGTATGGTTTGTTTCCGGAGCAGGTGGCATTTTCCTTCTTTCAATATGTGGGGCCGGGGGGATATGCCATCTCCCGATGCCTCTTGTTAATCTATAGCAATTGCAGTGCTGCTCTCAATGACTCATGGAGGTTGAGGTTAAGACAAATAATGATTTCAAAAAGCCAAAAGAAATATGGAAGCAGTTTCAGAAAACAGAGTGTACACTTCAAAATTGAACACTTACATTATCAAAGGCAGTTGTGGCTAAATAGCTTGGTAGATTATAGAGGGCATCACGCATCACGTCAGTGAAAGATGTAACCGAAACACGGGATATTCGGCAGTGTCAGTGGTCTCCTATAAAGAGGTAAAGCAGCAGCACATTCAGCCTTTGGGAATCTAAAGAGCAGAAAGGCTCGGAGCTTTGAGCAGTGAGGGACCATGGGAATTAGACCTGTCATATTCACTCAGATCACATGAACATACAGGAATCCATCTTCAGAGGCTAGAATTATTCTGCACAAATAACAACACCCTGAGGGATATCCAGCACAGTCCTCGTTCATGCCCATGAGCCCTTTTGCAACATTCTGAAGAGGCCATGAAGAAGCCATATGACACATTTTGATTTGCAAAAAACCATCTGATAAGGTTTAACAAGAGAGACTCATTATTAAAATAAGGACAGTAGGAATTATTTGCGGTAATCCTGCTCACCAGATTTGCAGTCCAAATTTGAAACGTGCTGGAAAACAGCTGGGATTAGTGCTTATTGAGCGAGCATGAAGCTGCTCTGTAGTACAGGGTCTGAATGCTGGTTAGATGTGGAGCTGAATTGAAGCTGCTCTGTAGTACAGGGTCTGAATGCTGGTTTGATGCAGAGCTGAATTGAAGCTGCTCTGTAGTACAGGGTCTGAATGCTGGTAGATGTGGAGCTGAATTGAAGCTGCTCTGTAGTACAGGGTCTGAATACTGGTTAGATGCAGAGCTGAATTGAAGCTGCTCTGTAGTACAGGGTCTGAACGCTGGTTAGATGTGGAGCTGAATTGAAGCTGCTCTGTAGTACAGGGTCTGAATACTGGTTAGATGCGGAGCTGAATTGAAGCTGCTCTGTAGTACAGGGTCTGAATGCTGGTTAGATGTGGAGCTGAATTGAAGCTGCTCTGTAGTACAGGGTCTGAATGCTGGTTTGATGCAGAGCTGAATTGAAGCTGCTCTGTAGTACAGGGTCTGAATGCTGGTAGATGTGGAGCTGAATTGAAGCTGCTCTGTAGTACAGGGTCTGAATACTGGTTAGATGCGGAGCTGAATTGAAGCTGCTCTGTAGTACAGGGTCTGAATGCTGGTTGGATGTGGAGCTGAATTGAAGCTGCTCTGTAGTACAGGGTCTGAATGCTGGTAGATGTGGAGCTGAATTGAAGCTGCTCTGTAGTACAGGGTCTGAATGCTGGTTAGATGTGGAGCTGAATTGAAGCTGCTCTGTAGTACAGGGTCTGAACGCTGGTTAGATGTGGAGCTGAATTGAAGCTGCTCTGTAGTACAGGGTCTGAATGCTGGTAGATGTGGAGCTGAATTGAAGCTGCTCTGTAGTACAGGGTCTGAATGCTGGTTAGATGTGGAGCTGAATTGATGCAGTTGCTCCGGATCAGTGACGCGTTTATGGAGTTGACCAGCTGTGACGGTCCCTCCTAACAGGATCTATCTGACAGATTCATTACTTCCTGCCTCTCCGACCGCTGGGCGATCACGCCGTTTCTCCCGGGTGACTGTGAGTTTGCGAGATACCATTTGCTCAAGCGAACTCTTACAGCCCTCTGAAGTCAGACTGAAATGCCCAAGGGATATAGTGTGGTTTCGCATTGATTGGGACTAAAAATATTCCTCCTATCTGGGCACAGGTTGGTCCAATAAAAATTATGTTTTTGCATTCTTTCGCGGTTATTTTTCTGCTGATTTTATTCAAAGTGACCCTCAGTTGATTAGACCAAACAGGGGTTGCCCTCCCCAGGAGCATTGTGGGGTTATGGGCCTTGCTCAAGGGCCCGACCGCTCTAATGATCTTGCTATCGCAACCCTGCTGCTCCAACCAACCGCCCTCCCGCCCAGGCAGGCATGCCCCCCCCCTCCGTCCCCCCTGAGCTGTAAGACACCACTGTAAAGCATTTGGATGGTTGTCCAATATTAAGGGAGTTTAAAAATATCGCTTTTCTTTTTGTATAGTGTACATGATATTTACCACAGGGTTTTGAATTTATTTTCCAAAAATTGTGCATCATCTATGTAATAGTGCTTGTTTATAAACCCTTTATAAATGCATTGATTAGTGTTTTAACTCTTGGCTCTTCTCTGGCTGTTCTGTAGATGCAGTGATGAGAGAAGTTATTGGGACAGAAAGGCAGATAAATGCAGTTCCCAGGTGTGATACTCAGAGGAACTGTTGGCCAGTCATCACTCTAATGTCAGTGTTATTGCTGGATGTTTATTCTTATATAGACTGCATTGCTTCCATTATTGTGTTGCAGTGATGTCATCGATTACCTACCTCCCTCCCTCACTGCCCTGCAGCTAGCGGACCCCTGCCCTTCTCTCATTGGTCACATTGAGAAGGAAGAATCTGTCCGTGCTGTGGCACAGTCACGTAAAAATTTGCATTTCTATTCCCCCATGGAAAGTCGTTTAGATTGGATGTAAGAGGTATAATTGCTTGTGTACATGTAAAGTCATGCGTGTGAAATGAAAGGGCTGTCTGGAGAAAGTGATTAAGTTCCCGCAGCTGTAGACTTTCAGTGCTGGTAATAAGGAGAGCAGTAATGATGAGTCGGAGGGTCTGGACTGTGGAGTGAGGCTATCTGCTCGTGCGTAACGGGTCCTGTGTGATGTCACAGAGGCAAAAATGCTCAACCAGTGTGATGTAATACTCTCAGCCATGATTGGTCCTGTGTTATGTCATAGGGGCACAATCACTGTCAGGCCTTTGTGATGTCATAGGGGCACAGTCACTGTCTGGCCTTTGTGATGTCATTGGGGCACAATCACTGTCAGGCCTTTGTGATGGCATAGGGGCACAATCACTGTCAGGCCTTTGTGATGTCATAGGCACATAGCCTCTGCTACCCTTGTCCTGGGCCAGGGAAACTGCTGCTCAGTGGTGTAACACTCAGCCAATCACTGCCCACATTCACTGATGATAACACTACTCAATTACACCATGTGGATATACTGCTGACATACTCTGTTTCCTGACTAGATGCTCTTATTCTGGGAAACTGAAGCAGCAGTGACTGTATTTTGCATTCTAGTCTTTGCTTTCTGTTGGGGGTCTGGGACTATAACTTACCGAGTGATATACGCTGTCTGAGATTTGTCCATAAAGATTCTTTCAGTTTTTGCAGTCTAACTCCAGGCAAGTCATCTTCTTTAAGAGAAAATAGACCATTGCGCTGTTGCTGCAGTAATGCTCTTGAGTGTTCTGGCCTTAGTCTGTCATTGGCGATCTTGTTTCTGTGTCTATTTAGTGGACAAGAGTGGGTGTCCGGGGGATCGAAACTGAGGCTGTAACAAGCGCAGGGAGTTTCTGGAGATTAAAAAATTTTATTTGTCATGTACCAATTTACGGTTATTGTCCTTTACCATGTTTATCTTCATTTAAGAACACTGAAACGGGAGAACTCTGTCCACCACTGTTCGATTTGTCAGGTGCCATGTGCGGACTGTCTTATGACTTCTGAGATCTGTTCTGTTGCATCACAGCTTAATCCTGTGACATCACAAGGCCATTTCATGAAGTCACAGGTAGATCCCTCTTGAGACCTGTGTCATCAGACGCATGTTGCTATGATGGTTTAAATAACATAACATAACATAACATACCATGAATGGCGAGAACAGGCCGTTCAGCCCAACTAGGCTCGCCAGTTTCTTTATACTATTGTGAATATATCACTTCAGATACTCAATGACTCAATGGTATCTAGCTTTAAGTCAGGCCTGCTCTTGAAAACTCCCAAGGTTTCTGCCTCAACAATATGGTCAGGCAAGCTATTCCACATCGAAATTACTCTTTGGCTGAAGAAATATTTCCGAATATCAGTGCTAAATTTACCTTTGGTCAACTTCCATTTATGACCCCGAGTTCTACTAACAACACTTGGTCGAAGGAATCCTACATAATTCACTTTGCTAATCCTTTTAACATATTTAAAGACCTCAATAAGATCACCCCTAAGTCTCCTTTTCCTAAGACTAAAGTTAAGGATCTTCAGCCTCTTCTCATAGCTTTCATCTTTTATACCTGGAATTAGCTTAGTGGCTCTTCTCTGAACTTTTTCTAGATCCTCTATATCTTTCTTAAAGTATGGTCCCCAGAACTGTACACAATACTCCAGATGTGGTCTGATGAATGTGTTGCACAAAGGAAGCATCACCTTTTTGGATTTGTACTCAATAGGGGCATTCCATGTCAATTCACATAAATCCCCAAAACCTCCCCAGTGACACCTCTTCAATTTGCCTGATTTTTATTCTATTAGTGCCTTATGATGTCAAATGAAATAATCCAAAGTTTGAGCTTCCTAGCTCAAACAGTTTTTGAATTATGGCCCTTCAAAGTTTGGGTGCCACGCCCACTTTTGGGGTCCAGGAATTGCACACTTAATTTGCTAACATTTTTGGAGACCCATATCTTTTGTTTTAAGCGAGCTGCAGGCCTGTAAATTGCTATATCTATGTATTCTGGCTCTGTCTATCAGAATCTGCACTTAAAACCAGCATAGGTTTACTATTTTTAGAGATATTAACCCCTTAAAAGTGGATTTTTTAATGACGCAATAAATTTTTGGGGCACTTTGGGGGTCTATATCTTGGAAAGTTTTTGTCCTGATGGGGTTTCAACTAATTTATCATCATATTTTGGTACACTACTGTGTATTTAGAGAATTTCAGGGCACTCAGAGCCTTGATGGGGGTACAGGAGGGTCCCAAATATGGCCTCGGGACAAAATTACCCTTTGGTACCCCCTACTTCAGGCCCCGAGTTGGCCATGTGGGCACATGATGACTGGAATGAACTTTTTACCCCATCAACAGTCACCTTTTATCAAAGTTTTGAGCCAATAAAAACTTTGATTATCAAACTCCTTCACTATCAACTAAGCCTTTGCATATGGCGCTATTTTTGGATATTTTTGGAAAAATCCTAAGTCCAGAAAGTAGGTCAACTGTTGTTTTAACTGTCTTTTCATGTCTAAGGCAGTTAAAACAGACCAACTTTATAAAATATACATTAAATAACAGATTCTAACAATGAACACATATATTTGCATGTATGAATTGAAAAATTACATTTATTAACCTTTCACACAATGGACGCATACATTTAACAGCTATAATGCATTTACATCATCTGATTAGATCCATATCAAGGAGGCAAGACATCATTCACTACTGTTGCAATATAAGCAGATACAATTCTACAATTCAGGTCAATGATACAGGCTTGCTGATTAACAGGCAATGAACTTGGGGAGAAGCCTCTGAATTCTTTCAACATCAACTGCAACAAGTTTATAATGCCGAGCACTACGACCTTGAATCTCTGGAGCATTTACACGACATATGATATCTTGAAATGGTACCCAGCATGGTGGATTTTGGCGGTTTTCAGCAGGCCAAGACAGAGTCATGTTTGATCGCTTCCGGAAATGACAGCCTATACTGAGTAATAACGCCGCGGAAACTTAAACTGGCCTGTCATTCTGCCGAATAGTCTTACTAAACTAGTTAATTGTTTGATTGCTAATCAAGCAAAGGGGAGGTTTCTGCCTCACCAAACTAACCTCCACCGCACGTCACTGCCTTGTTTTAATCTTTGCCTTTCCTATTTGAAAGATGCATTTATCTCTTAAGCGAAATAATCCAACTCAAGTAGTTGGAGTTGTCAGAGTTTGGTCAGATACAGGGAAAGCCCAAGGAAAGGTGTCAATTATTGTAAAAACGGCATTGTGTTAGCAGCTGGGAAAGGGTTAATCCCTTGTTTTGTCAATATAACTGGGGGATGTTGGCTGCTAATAGCACATTTTAATCTGCCCATAGATCAATTTAATTCATAGGTCTGTTTTTACTACCATAAACATGAATAGGCAATTAAAAACAGCAGTTGACCTACTTTCTGGACTTAGGATTTTTCCGAAAATATCCAAAAATAGTGCCATATGCAAAGGCTTAGTTGATAGTGTAGGAGTTTGATAATCAAAGTTTTTATTGGCTCAAAACTTTGATAAAACGTGACTGTTGATGGGGTAAAAAGCTCATTCCAGTCATCATGTGCCCACATGGCCAACTCGGGGCCTGAAGTAGGGGGTACCAAAGGGTAATTTTGTCCCGAGGCCATATTTGGGACCCTCCTGTACCCCCATCAAGGCTCTGAGTGCCCTGAAATTCTCTAAATACACAGTAGTGTACCCAAATATGATGATAAATTAGTTGAAACCCCATCAGGGCAAAAACTTTCCAAAATATAGACCCCCAAAGAGCCCCAAAAATGTATTGCGTCATTAAAAAATCCACTTTTAAGGGGTTAATATCTCTAAAAATAGTAAACCTATGCTAGTTTTAAGTGCAGATTCTGATAGACAGGGCCAGAATACATAAATATAGCAATTTACAGGCCTGTAGCTAGCTTAAAACAAAAGATATGGGTCTCCAAAAATGCTTGCAAATTAAGTGTGCAATTCCCGGACCCCAAAAGTGGGCGTGGCACCCAAACTTTGAAGGGCCATAATTCAAAAACCGTTTGAGCTAGGAAGCTCAAACTTTGGATTCTTTAATTTGACATCATAAGGCACTAATAGAATAAAAATCAGGCAAATTGAAGAGATGTCACTGGGGAGGGTGTGTGACTTGACATGGAATGACCCAATACTTTTGGCAATGTATCCCAGCATCCGATTGGCTTTTTTAACTGCTACGGCACAATGACTAGAGCCTGTGAGGATTTGGTCAACAATCACTCCCAGATCTTTTTCGTGTGGAGCACATTCCAGTTTTAAACCTCCCATGAAGTAATCCCATCTAATGTTTTTATTACCTACATGTACAACTTTAAATTTCGCTACATTAAATTTCATTTGCCACATTTCTGCCCAATTCTGGATTCTATCCAAATCATCCTGAATCACTTCAGTGGACTCTAAACTATTTGCCAAACTTCCCAATTTAGTATCATCTGCAAATTTAACTAATTTGCTCTCAATATTCCTATCAAGGTCATTAATGTAGATGAGGAACAGCGGGGGTCCCAACACCAATCCCTGGGGGACGCCACTCCCCACCATACCTAGCTCAGATGAGATACCACTGACCACCACTCTTTGTGTTCTGTCCTGTAACCAGTTTTGAGTCCACTCCAGAATACCTCCTGTAACTCCAATGGAGCTCATTTTAAAAATTACTCTCTTATGCGGTATTGTATCAAATGCTTTCTGAAAATCCAAGTATATGATGTCATAAGCCCTGCACTGGTCATAAGTCTTGGTGGCCTCTTCAAAAAATTCCAGAAGGTTTGTCAGGCATGACCTTCCCTTACAGAAACCATGTTGGCTATCCCTGAAGATATTTTTACGTTCAAGAAATAAGTCCAGCTCATCTTTTATGATAGATTCCATTATTTTGCACGCAATGCAAGTTAAACTGACTGGCCTGTAATTTCCTGGCTCAGTACGGTCCCCTTTCTTATATATTGGTATTATATTGTCCTGTTTCCAATCATATGCCATTTCTCCAGTTTATAAAGACCGTCTGAAGATGGCAGATTGCGGCTTAAAGATGATCTCACTAACTTCCCTTAGCACTCTAGGATATAAGCCATCAGGACCCGCCGCCTTATCTGCCTTTAGTTTATGCAACTTGTCTAATACTTTGTTATCCCTAACCTCAATTTCCGCTAAATAATCTTGAGCATTGGACATGCCCTCTGGCTGAATAAAAACCCGCTCTGAGGTAAAATTCTCAACAAAGGAACTGTTTAAGGTATCCGCAATATCCTTGTTATGATATAGCAGCGATCCATATTTATTCTTTATTCACTTAACCTCCTCTTTGACTTTCCTTTTTCTGCTACAGTACTGAAAGAAGCGCTTAGGGTTAGTTTTTGCCCCCTCTGCAATTTGTCTTTCATACAGTCTTCTAGCATTCCTCAGCTCTTTTTTGACCACAGCCTGCATTTTACAGAATTCAGCCTTAGTGTTCTTATTGTTATCCTTTATCTACATCTTATAAAGATTCCTCTTTTCCCTCAAACTCCTATGAATAGCTGTGGTCATCCACTGAGGATTCTGCTTTTTCAGCTTACTTTTGGACACCTTTGGAATGAATTTGCATTGTGAATCAAGTAAAACCCCTGTTCCGTTTTCCACCCCAACGGAAAGGGCAACCCGGCATGCAAAGGATTTTACTCAGTATATTCCACTTTTGTTTGTTTATTTTTCTATTTTTCAAAAGCAGAAGTAGATACAGCAGATACAGGTAAAAAACCTGAAAAGTTAGGGAATGCAATGTTTCACTCATGTGCATAAAACAAACAGCTCATTCATCACAATTGCCCAATAACAATAAGCAACAATAATAAATAACCCATATTCCATGACAAATTGCATCAAAATATGAATCAACTATTAGCAGCACAGCAGACATATGCATTAATCAAATACAAATATATAATAATAATCATCATCATAAATTAATCATTTTTCATTTACACGTTTCATATCTGACCCATTATGCACCATATTGAAATCCTACTGAAAGCCTATGCAAAAAGGTGCATTTAGTCTATCTGCGATAGGAAACTACAGCTCCCATGATGCCCGGCGGCAAACCAGGAAGTACAGCACGCACGTCAAATGCGGCACTTGCGATTCACTTAAACACTCGTAAAACTAGGAAAACAAAACGATGATGGACACGGATGGGACAGCAAAGTTACAAGTCCAAATGTTAGCTTTACATTTCACAGTTTAGGCATTTCGTTAACTTTTAACTTTGTTTATCAGTAACTAAACTGTTCGGATTCTACCGGAGCAGTGCTTTATCACGTTATGTTTAACTATCAAGGGAGCAGACGTAAACAGTGCAACGATGCAGCATAGCAAAAGCAGACAACATGAAGCGTACAACATGAAAGCAGACAAGAAAACAAGAAATTCCGAGAGCTTACCAAGTGGCTGCATACCGAGTTGAGAATGAGTACAATGAAAACGAATTTTGCGCTTCCTTATAACTGGGTAAAACACCGGTCACATGGACTCACAGTACACTCCTCTCTTAAAGAGGCACTACATAATTGGCTATTGAGTGTTACTTGCAGTATGTTTAGCTCTGGTTTAACATAAATATTTGATTGAAAAATATAAATAAGAAAATAACAAAACTACACAAATGATAGAAGTTCACAGAAAACACAACACCTCCCACTTAAGTTGCTGATCTAATGATCCAGGCAACTTACCAAAGTCTCTTTTTTTTTTTTTTTTCCCCACTTTGGCACAATGTCCACGTGTGAGTGTAAGTGTCCAATGTCCAAGTCAATTGCATCCCTTTGGCAGGTGTGTGGTGTACTGCCTGGGGATGAGCATGCTCATACGTCTTCATGAATGTGTGCAAAATGATGGGCATGGTGGCAGCGCTTAGGGCTTGCACTAACCAGCCAGTACGGGTTAGGGGCGGTGACTAGGATTTGGGGCAAGGTAGGGCTGGGTAGATGTGTGAGTGACAAGGGATTGGTCGGTGTGCAGAATGAAAAGGGTTCAGGAAGAGGCGGGTGTCACGGTGGCTGGGGTGGATGAGTTTGGTCCTCCACCGGAGAAGGACCACCAGCCTTCTCAATCTCTTCTGATGACTGCCATGGGCAGTGAAGAACACTTCTTTTCGGCCATCTGCCAGGGAAACAGGCAGGCCAGCACAAGTTGCGATGTCGGCATCCCTGACGCATCCCTTTACTGTCAGGGTAGACTGTCAGAATTCGGCCCAGATGAAACTGACCTCTCAAAGCGTTTGGGTCAGCAATCCAGGCGAGGTCGCCGACTTTGACATTCCTCTCTGTCCGGTGCCACTTGTGTCGAGCGAACAGATTTGGGCCAGCTAGTTCCCTCCACTTTGCCCAGAACCTGTCCACTCCAATTTGAATAGCCCTTAGTCGACGCCAGGGATGGGTCTCGAGATCAAGCCGCTGGTGTCTCCTCCAAGTGATGCTCGACCCAGTATTAGGGAGTTGGGTGTTAGATACTCGACCGAATCTTCCTGTTCTTGAGCTCTGGCATCGATCGGGCGTTCGTTTGTCAGATTGGCTGCCTGATAGAACAGAGTCTGGAGTTCTCCCCATGTGAGAGACCCTGTAGTTCCTCCGAGGCTCGTGGCGCCTCTTCAAAAGCTTTACAGCAGCCTCCGCAGCTCCATTCCTATGGGGTGCATCTGCAGGGTGAAACTCCCACTTCCACTCAGTCCCATTCTTGGCGGCTACATCTTCCATAGACGCAGCCTGCAGGCAAGCCAGATGTTTATTCAGCTCACGAGAGTCGGCTTGGCGCCAACAAAGTTGGTGCCTTTATCAGACCATAGTTTCCTTGGGTGCCCTCTCAAAGCAACAAAGCGGGTGTACGCTTGGAGGAAGCTTTCTGAGGACTGATCATCGGTGAGGTCCGCATGGACGGCTCTCGAGGCCATACAACAGTAGACAATGCCCCAGACCTTCTTGCTTGTCCTTCTTTTAACAGCATCTTTCACCTCAAAGGGGCCAAAAAGATCGAGGGTTGTATACTCAAATGGTCTTGCTCTTTTGGTACGCTCTTGAGGAAGTTCACTCATAATTTGCCGGCACATCTCGGCTCTTTGCTTTCTGCAGGTGACACAGTTGTTCAGTACCTTCTTGACTGTTCTTCGTCCCTGCATGATCCAAGCTTTCCTTCTTGTCCGTAGAAGGGTAGAGGCGACACCTTCGTGGTTTTCTTCATGTGCCTCCCTAGCCAGTAGGGTTGCTAGCCACGACTGGCATGGGATTAGTGGTACAGCCACTTTGTCCTCATCCCAGCATTGGATTCTTCCTCCACAGAGCAAGAGACCTGTCTTTTCCTCTTTCTGAACCACCAGGCGATCCAGGGTTGTGTCGCGGAACTCGACACCGTCTTGAGCTGCGAGAGCTAGATCTTTGAAAGCTGTTGCTCTTTCTTCCACAGACAAGCATGGTCTTGCCTCCCACTTTGACTGAACTGGGGCCTGGCTGTTGCCACCCAGCCAGGTTTCCACTGCTCGTCTCGTCCAGGCGATGGTCCCGCACAACCGTGCCAGTGAACTGAATCTTGGCGGGTCCACAAGGTGCACAAAAGCGCAATGCTGGTTGAGGCTGACCATTTCCTGCGCTGGTCTCTTGCTGTGACCAGGGCTGAGAACGCCTTCCTCCGAAGTCCCCCGATCTCTTCGATGACAGAGGGGTTGATCTCTTTGGCTGTTTTCACAGGCCAATCTGGTTCAGGCAACTTCAAAAATCCAGGGCCTTCTTGCCAGACTGATCCCTCAGCAAGCTCCTCAGGGGATGCTCCCCTTGTGATGAGGTCGGCGATATTCTCTTTTCCTTCGACCCACCTCCAGCTATCCACTGGTCCGGCCTTTTGGATTTCTCCAATTCGATTTGCAAAAAATGTCTGATAGCCATAGCTATCCTTCTGGATGGCTCCCAGGATTGTCTGACTATTGACAAAATGGACCCACCGACTGACCTTGATGTAGCAGTGCTTTTCGAAGTATGTCTTCAGGCGGGCTGCAAAGACAGCACCGCACAGCTCTGCTTTGATGACATCACCTTTCTGGTCTAGCGGGGTGAGCTTAGCCTTTGATTCGACCAGCTTCACTACGACTCCATCTTGCTCCGTCTCCCACCGGAGGTAAAGAACGGCTCCGTAGGAAGCTTCACTGCCATCAGAAAACGTGATCCCCATCGGGCGGCCTATGGCTCCATGGGGTGTGAGGCTCCTATCAAATCTGACTTGGCCAAGCCTCACATACTGCTCAAAGAGTTGTATTGCCGCTTCTCGAAGACGTGGCGAGAGAGGATCATCCCAGGTGTCCTTGGAGGGACGGTCTCTTCCTGCTTCTTGAAAGGACTCTCTTATGAGCATCACTCCTCGTTGCTTGGCAGGTGAGGCCAGGCCAATGGGGTCATAGAACCCCGCGATCTGACTCAGCAGCATGTGCCGGGTTAGCAGGTCGGGGTGCTATTTCTGATCTCATCTTCCCGTAGATCCAGCCCGGTTCTCATCTTTCCTCGCCTTTTTGAAAAAAGTTCACCGACGTCAGCACACGGAGTTTGTCTGATTCGGGTTCATATCCCACTCCCCAACGCCTTATTCTCTTCATCCCTCATCTGGTTGGGGAGTATCAGGTCTTAGACTCCGTTGACCTGATGTTGCTGGGGTCGGTGGGTTTTTCACTCCTCCCACTTTGGCCTGTCAGAACCCAGGGCTTGAGGGAGAAGCCGCCGGCTTTTAGGATTTTTCTACTCCTTTGGTCATCCTAATCAGGGTTTGGAGGTCATCATTTGACGTTAATATGTCGTCCACGTAGCAGTCCTCGGTCAGGATCCGCATTCTGCAACCATGGATGCGAACTGGGGCAGGTTAGCCGTCTCTCTCATGGCAACCTGAGCAATGCATCCGCAGGCTTATCACCGATGTTGACCCTGACGACGGCAAACACACCGATTTCATCTTCGGGTCATCTCTCCAGAGGAATCGATGGAGATGTACTTCTTCATCCTTCAGCCAAACTGAATTATACATTTTCTTCACATCGCCAAGAGCAGCGTGCAGTCTGCTCCTAAATCTGAGGAGGACACCATTTAATTGGGTTGAGGACATCGGGGCCTTTGTGCAGGAGGTTGTTCAGGCTCATCCTTTAAACTCCTGGCTACTGTTCCAGACTATCCTCACTGGCGTTGAGCTTGAATGAGGGTTCGGGCGACCAGATGGCTGATGTACCAGATCGGCCCGTCCAGCCCTCAATTTCTTCCTTCGTGAGCTTGATGGCTGCTCCTCTTGATACCATCTCGTGGATCTGCTCCCCATATGCCGCTTTCCATTCAGGTTCTCTTGCCAGCCGAGCCTCGGTGTTCGGAAGGTTGCTTCCACTGCTCGGCGGTTATCTGGCAGAATCGCTGGGTTGGCCTTCCATGGGTAGGCCGCATCCCAGTGTGGGGCATTGCTGTGCTTGTCTGCTAGCACATAAGAGAGGCAGTCCTTTATTTTCTCTAAGTCCCTTTCTTCTCCAAGGGTCATCTCTTTGCCTCCCGGTGGACACTTGCTGCACTTGCAGCTACCGCATTTCGGGTCACACGCTGCTCCGATACTGTCCCACTTGAACCACTCAAACACCTCCTTATTCGTGGCAGTGGTGCTGCTGGAGGTCACTTCTTCCATCCTAATTGAGTCATCCTCACTCAGGTCGATGGTGTCCACAAGCACCTCCTTGTACACTCTTGAGGATGTTCTCATGGTCCTTGCAAAATGAGTTTCGGACTGGAGCAGTGTTAGGTCGACCACCTCAAAGAGATCAGGGTGAGTACCGCCAACAGTTTTGCCTAGTGGGCCGTCCCAGAGGACTAGATCTCCCTCCATTTTGAACGGCTGTGGGACTAGGCGTCCTTCCCTGTGGCTGATCAGAAGATCGATGTTCTCAGGACGGATCAACTCTTCTGCAGCGACGTCAGGAAAGATCTTTTGCAGTTGCCGCGGAGTGACAGGCTGACTTATCTCTGCGATACTCTCCAGGCCGTAGCAGAGCAGTCTGTGTTCTGTAACCGTCCCCTTGGTGGTCTTTACTCTCAGTCGAAGGGAGTACCTCTTGGTTGTGACCGTTTTGTCATCCCTCCTATTCCGTGGACAATTAACTTGATGCTCTCACCAATCAGTCCAAGGCGCTGGGCAGCGTTGTAAGTTATATAGTTGGTATCAGAGGCAAGGTCAATAAGAGTGCCGATCAGCTGGCCTGAGTTAGTTGTTACTTCCAGCAACATCATTACCACTGGGTATTCCTTCAGTCCACCTCCTGTAGTGCAGATTGTGGTTGAGGCTTTGTTGGAAAATGCCTCCCTGAATTCTGCTCTCAGTTCTGGAGTGACTTTCGCCAGGAGTTCTTCTTGCCGGCTGGTCAGCCCGAGGCTTTTTCTCTCCACTCTTTTGGTACCTTGCTCCTCTCTGCCAGCATCTTCCTCTTGAGCGATGGACTTGGGGCAGAGCAGATAGTGGTGAGACTCTTCTTTGCGGCAGTCCATTTTATTGCAGAGGAACTTTGGGTTACAATGGCCATCCTTTAGGTGGAAGCACAGGCACCGATTGCAGATCTCATGGGTCTTTAGATGGGCCTTTCTCTTCTGGAGATCCATCTCTCTGAAGACTTTGCAGACAAACAGCCTGCCGGCGTGTGCCTCATCGGCACAGGCAGTGCATGAGTCCAAGCGTGGCTTCGACTGAAATCCTCTTTGGCCTGAGGTGGTTTTGGAGAACGCTTTCTTGACTCCTTTTTTCTGGCTTGTCTGCCGGGCTTTTCACGGAGTAGCTCCCCCTCCAGGGCTTGCCTCCAGCTGATCCAGTTCCTCCAGAATTGCCTCCTGCTTCTTCAGGAAGCGCAGTAAGCAGTCGAAGTGGTTAGGTGGAGCAAAACCATTCACAGCCTTGGACTTGTGTGCAATCCATTTCTCTTTTAGAGAGCTTGGGAGCTTGCTTTCAAGGGACTGCGCTACCCAACGGTTCTTCAGAACATCCTCTTCTCCCAGGATCACAAGGTTGCTAAGGGCCCGCTCTACAGCCTGGATGAGCTCAATTGCTTTTCTGGGGTTGTTTCCCCTTACGGGGGGTAGGCCCTGCACCTCTTCGGATATTCTCAGGACGATTTTCGCCTTGTTCCCGAAACGGTTGTCGAGGCGCCTGAACATTTCAGCTGCTGACGCGCAGCTGGACAGAACCAAGTCTTTCTTCACCCTGTCACTGAGACTTGCTAAGAGGTGGAACCTTGTGACACCAGCCGTCCTCTGTGGGTTTCCCAGCTGTTCCAGCTCTTCCCACTCAGCCTTCCACCGGTAGTAGTCAGTCATGTCTCCTGAGAATGTAGGTAGGCGTGTTCTTTCAAGACTGATCTGCGGTCTGAAGCCATACGCCCCGGGAGGCATGCCAGGGATGCTTGGTGGTGGTGCATTTGGGAAGTTCGGAGCCGCAGGTGCTTCTCCACTATTGAGCTCGCCTGTCCGCTTCAACTTTTGCCAGCTCCGCACCCAGTCTTGCAGTCTGTTTTCCAGCTTGTATAGTTGTTGCTTGTACATTGTTGTCTTAGCTCCAGAGACAAGACCTTCCCATTCAAGCACCTTCCGGTCAAGCATGTTGATCCTCTCCACGAGGCTCTCTCTCAGGACTTGACAGTCTTCCTCCGGCAACTCTTTCACATCAGTGTTCTCCACTTCAGCACACTTCTCCTCTGCACCATCGGCGTACAGCTTTAAGTCGACATAGGTGAATTTGGTCCATAGCGTCTCCTTAGCGAGCTGGAGTGTTTCTGTGTATATGGCAAGACACTTCGCCGTTTTCTCCTCTGCATGAGCCGCTTCTTCTTCTGCCTTCTCTTTTTCGTTCTCCACTTCTCCTAGAGCATCGACATATTCCAGACCGGTATCATGCACCTTTCCAAAGTCCACACTAAGTGCTCTGATCTCGTCGATAAGCGCTCTTCTTTCAAAGAGATCGATAGTGGAAGACAGCCTTTTGGCTCTCCTACTGAAGACGGTTTGCGCTGTTGAGCGCTTTCCTTTTAGGGCCTTTAATTCCTCCGAATCCATCTTTTTCTTTTCCCAAGACTGACTACAGTGCTCCTTCACTGGTCAACGCTGATAGAGTGGTGGAGGACTTGGCTTTTGACTTGCCGTTGGTTTTTTACTGTTCCGTTTTCCACCCCAACGGAAAGGGCAACCCGGCATGCAAAGGATTTTACTCAGTATATTCCACTTTTGTTTGTTTATTTTTCTATTTTTCAAAAGCAGAAGTAGATACAGCAGATACAGGTAAAAAACCTGAAAAGTTAGGGAATGCAATGTTTCACTCATGTGCATAAAACAAACAGCTCATTCATCACAATTGCCCAATAACAATAAGCAACAATAATAAATAACCCATATTCCATGACAAATTGCATCAAAATATGAATCAGCTATTAGCAGCACAGCAGACATATGCATTAATCAAATACAAATATATAATAATAATCATCATCATAAATTAATCATTTTTCATTTACACGTTTCATATCTGACCCATTATGCACCATATTGAAATCCTACTGAAAGCCTATGCAAAAGGTGCATTTAGTCTATCTGCGATAGGAAACTACAGCTCCCATGATGCCCGGCGGCAAACCAGGAAGTACAGCACGCACGTCAAATGCCGGCACTTGCGATTCACTTAAACACTGTAAAACTAGGAAAACAAACGATGATGGACACGGATGGGACAGCAAAGTTACAAGTCCAAATGTTAGCTTTACATTTCACAGTTTAGGCATTTCGTTAACTTTTAACTTTGTTTATCAGTAACTAAACTGTTCGGATTCTACCGGAGCAGTGCTTTATCACGTTATGTTTAACTATCAAGGGAGCAGACGTAAACAGTGCAACGATGCAGCATAGCAAAAGCAGACAACATGAAGCGTACAACATGAAAGCAGACAACAAAAAACAAGAAATTCCGAGAGCTTACCAAGTGGCTGCATACCGAGTTGAGAATGAGTACAATGAAAACGAATTTTGCGCTTCCTTATAACTGGGTAAAACACCGGTCACATGGACTCACAGTACACTCCTCTCTTAAAGAGGCACTACATAATTGGTTATTGAGTGTTACTTGCAGTATGTTTAGCTCTGGTTTAACATAAATATTTGATTGAAAAATATAAATAAGAAAATAACAAAACTACACAAATGATAGAAGTTCACAGAAAACACAACAACCCCCTTAAATCTTTCCCACATCTCATTTACAGACTCACAGTCCAGGAGTGTCTCCCATTTTATTTCACTTAGATATGAGCGTATCCTGTCAAAGTTTGCTCGCCTAAAATTGAAAATTTATGTTATTTATATTAATTAACATTTTGCAGTATTTAAACTGGAGTTTTTTTCATCCCCTGTATAAAATAAACAGGAATTTGATCACATGATTAGTTTGCAGTTCTGAATTCCGCTACTGTACTGCAGGATGGTATTGCTTGATCTGGCTGTCTGATGAGGTCCCGCCTGGGCATGACGTCACCACGGAGACGTGCGTGTCATCACCTGCAGAGGCATGACGTCACCGCGGAGACGTGCGTGATATCACCTGCAGAGGCATGACGTCACCGCGGAGACGTGCGTGTCATCACCTGCAGGCCTGAGTCACTCTGATGATAATAATGACGATGGCGACAGGTGTTGTGTATGTAGCAGTGTTAGATGAGCAGTGTTGGATATGTAGCAGTGTTAGATGATCAGTGTTGGGTATGTAACAGTGTTAGATGAGCAGTGTTGGTGTATGTAACAGTGTTAGATGAGCAGTGTTGGGTATGGTGTTATATGAACAGTGTTGGGTGTTAGATGAGCAGTGTTGGGTATGTAGCAGTGTTAGATGAGCAGTGTTGGGTATGTAGCAGTGTTAGATGAGCAGTGTTGTGTATGTAACAGTGTTAGATGAGCAGTGTTGGGTATGTAGCAGTGTTAGATGAGCAGTGTTGGGTATGTAACAGTGTTAGATGAGCAGTGTTGGGTATGTAACAGTGTTAGATGAGCAGTGTTAGATGTAGCAGTGTTAGATGAGCAGTGTTGGGTAACAGTGTTAGATGATCAGTGTTGGGTATGTAGCAGTGTTAGATGAGCAGTGTTGGGTATGTAACAGTGTTAGATGAGCAGTGTTGGGTATGTAACAGTGTTAGATGAGCAGTGTTGGGTATGTAACAGTGTTAGATGAGCAGTGTTGGGTATGTAACAGTATGATAACAGTGTTGAGCAGTGTTGGGATGTAGCAGTGTTTGAGCATATGTAACAGTGTTAGATGAGCAGTGTTGAGCAGTGTTGGTATGTTAACAGTGTTAGATGAGCAGTGTTGGATATGTAACAGTGTTAGATGAGCAGTGTTGGGTATGTAGCAGTGTTAGATGAGCAGTGTTGGGTATGTAGCAGTGTTAGATGAGCAGTGTTGGGTATGTAACAGTGTTAGATGAGCAGTGTTGGGTATGTAACAGTGTTAGATGAGCAGTGTTGGTATGTAACAGTGTTAGATGAGCAGTGTTGGGTATGTAGCAGTGTTAGATGAGCAGTGTTGGGTGTTAGATGAGCAGTGTTGGATATGTAACAGTGTTAGATGAGCAGTGTTGTGTATGTAGCAGTGTTAGATGAGCAGTGTTGGGTATGTAGCAGTGTTAGATGAGCAGTGTTGTGTATGTAGCAGTGTTAGATGAGCAGTGTTGTGTATGTAACAGTGTTAGATGAGCAGTGTTGGGTATGTAGCAGTGTTAGATGAGCAGTGTTGGGTATGTAGCAGTGTTAGATGAGCAGTGTTGGGTATGTAACAGTGTTAGATGAGCAGTGTTGGGTATGTAACAGTGTTAGATGAGCAGTGTTGGGTATGTAACAGTGTTAGATGAGCAGTGTTGTGTATGTAGCAGTGTTAGATGAGCAGTGTTGGACATGTAGCAGTGTTATATGAGCAGTGTTGTGTATGTAACAGTGTTATATGAGCAGTGTTGCAGTGTTGATGGCAGTGTTAATGTAACAGTGTTAGATGAGCAGTGTTAGATGAGCAGTGTTGGGTTAGATGAGCATGTTAGATGAGCAGTGTATGTAGCAGTGTTAGATGAGCAGTGTTGGACATGTAGCAGTGTTATATGAGCAGTGTTGTGTATGTAACAGTGTTATATGAGCAGTGTTGGGTATGTAGCAGTGTTAGATGAGCAGTGTTGGGTATGTAGCAGTGTTAGATGAGCAGTGTTGGGTATGTAGCAGTGTTAGATGAGCAGTGTTGGGTATGTAACAGTGTTAGATGAGCAGTGTTGTGTATGTAGCAGTGTTATATGAGCAGTGTTGTGTATCTAACAGTGTTAGATGAGCAGTGTTGGGTATGTAGCAGTGTTAGATGAGCAGTGTTGGGTAGCAGTGTTAGATGAGCAGTGTGTTGGCAGTGTTAGATGAGCAGTGTTGGTATGTAACAGTGTTATGAGCATGAGCAGTGTTGGGTATGTAACAGTGTTAGATGAGCAGTGTTGGGTATGTAGCAGTGTTAGATGAGCAGTGTTGGGTATGTAACAGTATGTAGCAGTGTTGTTGGACATGTTAGATGAGCAGTGTTATATAGAGCAGTGTTGTATGTAACAGTGTTATGAGCAGTGTTGGATATGGGTATGTTAGATAGTGTTGGGTATGTAACAGTGTTAGATGAGCAGTGTTGGGGTAGCAGTGTTAGATGAGCAGTGTTGATGTGTATGTAACAGTGTTAGATGAGCAGTGTTGTGTATGATAGCAGTGTTAGATGAGCAGTGTTAGATGAGCAGTGTTGGTATGTAGTGTTAGATGAGCAGTGTTGTGTATCTAACAGTGTTAGATGAGCAGTGTTGTTAGCAGTGTTAGATGAGCAGTGTTGGGTATGTAGCAGTGTTAGATGAGCAGTGTTGTGTATGTAGCAGTGTTAGATGAGCAGTGTTGGGTATGTAACAGTGTTAGATGAGCAGTGTTGGATATGTAACAGTGTTAGATGAGCAGTGTTGGATATGTAACAGTGTTAGATGAGCATGATCAGTGTTAGATGAGCATGAGCAGTGTTGGGTATGTAACAGTGTTAGATGAGCAGTGTTGGGTATGTAACAGTGTTAGATGAGCAGTGTTGGGTATGTAGCAGTGTTAGATGAGCAGTGTTGGGTATGTAGCAGTGTTAGATGAGCAGTGTTGGGTATGTAACAGTGTTAGATGAGCAGTGTGTATTAGCAGTGTTGAGCAGTGTTGTGTATGTTAGATGACAGTGTGTATTAGATGAGCAGTGTTGGGTATGTAACAGTGTTAGATAACAGTGTTAGATGAGCAGTGTTGTATTTAGATGTTAGATGAGCAGTGTTGGGTATGTAGCAGTGTTAGATGAGCAGTGTTGTGTATGTAACAGTGTTAGATGAGCAGTGTTGTGTATGTAGCAGTGTTAGATGAGCAGTGTTGGGTATGTAGCAGTGTTAGATGAGCAGTGTTGGGTATGTAACAGTGTTAGATGAGCAGTGTTGGGTATGTAGCAGTGTTAGATGAGCAGTGTTGGGTATGTAACAGTGTTAGATGAGCAGTGTTGTGTATGTAGCAGTGTTAGATGAGCAGTGTTGGGTATGTAACAGTGTTAGATGAGCAGTGTTGGGTATGTAGCAGTGTTAGATGAGCAGTGTTGGGTATGTAGCAGTGTTAGATGAGCAGTGTTGGGTATGTAGCAGTGTTAGATGAGCAGTGTTGGGTATGTAGCAGTGTTAGATGAGCAGTGTTGGGTATGTAACAGTGTTAGATGAGCAGTGTTGGGTATGTAGCAGTGTTAGATGAGCAGTGTTAGATGAGCAGTGTTGGGTATGTAACAGTGTTAGATGAGCAGTGTTAGATGAGCAGTGTTGTGTATGTAACAGTGTTAGATGAGCAGTGTTGGGTATGTAACAGTGTTAGATGAGCAGTGTTGGGTATGTAGCAGTGTTAGATGAGCAGTGTTGGGTATGTAACAGTGTTAGATGAGCAGTGTTGGTAACAGTGTTAGATGAGCAGTGTTGTTAACAGTGTTAGATGAGCAGTGTTGTGTATGTAGCAGTGTTAGATGAGCAGTGTTGTATATCTAACAGTGTTAGATGAGCAGTGTTGGGTATGTAGCAGTGTTAGATGAGCAGTGTTGGGTATGTAGCAGTGTTAGATGAGCAGTGTTGGGTATTTATAGATAACAGTGTGTTAAGCAGTGTTAGATGTTAACAGTGTTAGATGAGCAGTGTTGGGTATGTAGCAGTGTTAGATAAGCAGTGTTGTGTATGTAGCAGTGTTAGATGAGCAGTGTTGGGTATGTAACAGTGTTAGATGAGCAGTGTTGGGTATGTAACAGTGTTAGATGAGCAGTGTTGGGTATGTAACAGTGTTAGATGAGCAGTGTTGTGTATGTAACAGTGTTAGATGAGCAGTGTTGGGTATCTAAGCAGTGTTAGATGAGCAGTGTTGGTATGTAGCAGTGTTAGATGAGCAGTGTTGGGTATGTAACAGTGTTAGATGAGCAGTGTTGGGTATGTAACAGTGTTAGATGAGCAGTGTTGTGTATGTAGCAGTGTTAGATGAGCAGTGTTGGATATGTAACAGTGTTAGATGAGCAGTGTTGGGTATGTAACAGTGTTAGATGAGCAGTGTTGGTATGTAGCAGTGTTAGATGAGCAGTGTTGGGTATGTAACAGTGTTAGATAGCAGTGTTGGATAGCAGTGTTAGATGAGCAGTGTTGTGTATGTAGCAGTGTTAGATGAGCAGTGTTGGGTATGTAACAGTGTTAGATGAGCAGTGTTGGGTATGTAACAGTGTTAGATGAGCAGTGTTGGGTATGTAACAGTGTTAGATGAGCAGTGTTGGGTATGTAGCAGTGTTAGATGAGCAGTGTTGTATGTACAGTGTTAGATGAGCAGTGTTGGATATTAGAGTGTTAGATGAGCAGTGTTGGATATGTAACAGTGTTAGATGAGCAGTGTTGGATATGTAACAGTGTTAGATGAGCAGTGTTGGATATGTAACAGTGTTAGATGAGCAGTGTTGGGTATGTAGCAGTGTTAGATGAGCAGTGTTGGGTATGTAACAGTGTTAGATGAGCAGTGTTGGGTATGTAGCAGTGTTAGATGAGCAGTGTTGTAACAGTGTTAGATGAGCAGTGTTATATGTAACAGTGTTAGATGAGCAGTGTTTGTATGTAACAGTGTTAGATGAGCATGGGTAGTAACAGTGTTAGATGAGCAGTGTATGTAGCAGTGTTAGATGAGCAGTGTTGGGTATGTAGCAGTGTTAGATGAGCAGTGTTGTGTATGTAGCAGTGTTAGATGAGCAGTGTTGGGTATGTAGCAGTGTTAGATGAGCAGTGTTGGGTATGTAGCAGTGTTAGATGAGCAGTGTTGGGTATGTAGCAGTGTTAGATGAGCAGTGTTGGGTATGTAGCAGTGTTAGATGAGCAGTGTTGGACATGTAGCAGTGTTAGATGCTCAGTGTTGGGTATGTAGCAGTGTTAGATGTGCAGTGTTGGATATGTAGCAGTGTGAGATGAGCATTATTGAGTAAATAGCAGTGTTAGATGAGTTGCGTTGAGTAAGTAGCAGTGTTAGATGAGCAGTGTTGTGTGTGAGGTGTCGTTTACAGTGAACATTAACTCTTACGGGTCCCTCCTCTCTCATGCTCCTCCCGGTCCTGCTGTTCACGGTGCCCCCCCCCCCCCCCCCGCCACCCACACACCCCCACCCCATTCACACACCCCTACACCCCTCTCTCGATCTTTTTCCTGTAAGCTGGAGGGACCCGGCGTCACGACTACAAACATAAGAAGCACAAATCCGCTGGAATCCGGTACATTCTTTATTTACATTTCATGAGTCTTCATTCAGCTTGGTGAATTTCATGAAGATTCATTTTCTCTAAGGCAGGAAAGACCATGCTAAGGCAGTAGGACTATGATCTACAGAAAAAGTCGAGCGCTGCAGTGTTGAGGGTCGGTTGTGTGATTCATATGAACTACATGCCAGAGTTGCACATGTTTAAGATGTTATCAGTAATGACATTGAGTACGTTCAATTAACGTCCTGTAATGCAGGGACTAGGGGTATCTGTTGTTCCCCCACAACTTCAGTCTTTTTCAAGCCAATTTCTCTCACTGATAACTGCGGCCTGTGGTCTTATGGCTTCAGTTAAGTCAAACGGATGGAACAATTGCTGATATGAACTCAGTCAGGACTAGCAGACTGAAGATTTTATGGAGTCTGTAATGATGTATTGCGGTGTGCTTTTTTAGCACACGTTTCGCCTCCTGGGTGATTTAAGTGAAGTGTGCAAACATGCGTTTGGTGAACTAGAGATACTTTCAGTTGTGCGACTGTCCTGGTGTGATGAATCTGCGAAATTGCTGTATTCGCCGAAATTTGAGTCTTTAATGTGTGTTGAACCTGTGGATGTGAGACCGGGGTGCGATTATTGGATTAATGGATCAAGTCATTATCAGAGATTTACGAGGCTCAGCAGTGCCCATTGCAACTCTTTATTTTTAATCACAGTGCTTGTAAGTTGGTCAGAAATCGCGTTATTCTGGATGATAACGAGCAAATATACATTATCAGCACTACTGTTACACCAGCTGTTTAACCCTTTGAATTAACGGTTGTTCGGGTGT